>OY720460.1:44933547-45263547 GCA_963082715.1 Harpalus rubripes | reverse complement strand
AAAAATTGGATTTTTTCTTGTTAAATTAATGATCATTGGATAATACCTTTAACCAGTTGTTAAAAATTAACCACTGAGTTACAGAATAGGCCTGATAATATAGAAATTGTTTGCTGATTTAACCGACTTCGTATCTCTTACGGTTCTCGAGATAGCAATAGTGAAACACTTAAATTGAACATTCTGTATAGTCAAAATTTAATTTGTTATTTCAAATTATATATACGAGTTTTAAATACCAAATTTGAGAAGTTTCGGATCATAGGTTTATATATTTTTTTCAAGAAAATCTGTTTAAACTTTCCAATAAAATATCACTTCCGGTTTATCAATTTTAGTAAAAATCTAATATGTCGTTCTCATTAATATAAAAGTCTTAAATACCAAATTTGAAAGGTTTTGGTTTTGGATTATATCATAATATATCATCATTACCGAAATCTGCGTACAAAGCAGATTGGCACACCCAGCAATGGGTAATATGCCGTGATGATATATTTTATATATTTATATTTATATAATATATTTTTCACGAAAATCTCTTTAGAGTATCAAGTAAAGTATCACTTCCGCTTTATCAATTTTAGCCAAAAGAATAATATTATACCCTTGATATAAAAGTCTTAAATTCTAAAATTGAAAAGTTTTCGATTATATTTTAATATAGTTTTTCATAAAAACTGTTATGGGCTTCAAGTAAAATATCTCTTCCAGTTGTCCAATATTACCTAAAATCTAATCAACTCTAAAAGCTTAAATACGAAAAATAGAAAATTGAAAATTTGTTATGAGTTATCGTGGAGGAAAAAATCGTTAAAGACACATAGACATCATTGTAAAAATAGTAAAAATCGTGTTGTGGGGACCCTAATTCGTGCTTATTCACTGAAATTGTGACACATACCTCCCTACCTCAAGCAAAAATAGCATTTATGTTAAAGGAGCAGCAAAATTATTTTAGTAATACAGAGCATGTAGGTAGACAGGTTGAGAAACCATTCAATGTATGAACAGAGCGGCGCAAATAATGACACGTTGGCATCCAATATTATAAGAGCCATTATTCTAACGTTTACCTACCCATTGACCATCGGAGTAATGAAATATGTAACATTTTACATTGATTTGAATGGTGGAGTTGCTATGTTTGTGTTTCCACCTATTTCTGGGTTATGAGACGAGTGTTTTTAAATAGTTTGAAGATTATTCTAGAAATAATTCAAATAATAATTAGAATTGCATGTTAGTTTGACCTCACCATAGCTACCTTTAATAACTCTTTCGTATTTATATAAGAATTGTACTACGTACTTAATTTTTTCTCCAAATGATAACATTTTCTTACGTAATCCCAGAATGTTTAGTAATTCCTGTAATATTTCACTGCAGTCTCGCTATTATAAATCAATCTAGAAGAAAAAATATAAAGTTTCATCTTAACTACTAAATGCAAATAAAGAACGGAGACAATAATTGCGTGTCTCATCAGATTAAATGCGAGAATATATTTAGATGCTCTATTACGAAGCTATTTTCGTACAATAATAACGTTGAAATCAATCTTGGAGACAGTGGAAATGTGAAAATCGTAAAACAGGTTGTAAAAATTTGACGCATCAATTTTATGTTCAACATTCTCTTCAAAGATGAAAATATTAAAAATGTAAACTTGAAACTCAAATATTTTTTCGATAACATTCAACTATTTGCAGTTCAGAAAATAATGACAAGAAGTTTGTGATCGTAATCGAAGTTTTGATTGTGTTTTTCATCATAAATTCAAACAAGTATTATTTGGTTTACTTTTGTTTATTCTATATTTATTCATTTACTTGAAAATGGATTCGGGATCCCAAAAAGGCGAAAGTATAAGACTTGAAAGTAGTAAGAATTTGTAATAGACTATACTCTATTCCATTTAAGCCAAGCCATTCAGCAGATGGCGCTGATATCAGCGCTAGTTACAAGTAGCCCAGTAGCCGAAATTGCATTGGGTAAACGTGGCTCTTGCCAATCAGAGAGTTCGAGAGTATTCCCTATTCTCTACAATACTGAATGGCTTAAATGGAACAAAGTATAGATGTGTGACTTGTACTGTGGTGTAACTACGTAGAATTGCGCGCCCCCGCACTTAGATTTGCGCCCATCATATATATATATATATATATATATATATATATATATATATATATATATATATATATATATATATACAGTGAAACTTCTCTTAACGGACACCCCTTTATTACGGACACCCCTCTAAACGGACAGGTTTACCTGAGTCCCGGCACTGGGATTGAGGATTCAATAAATATATAACCTCTCCATAGCGGACACCCTCTATAACGGACACGGACAGCTTTCTGGGGCCCCGCCAGATGAATTTATACGTATATCAACCCCTCTATAACGAACACTGAGTTCTGGTAGCTCTAGGCATTGTAATTGTA
Source organism: Harpalus rubripes (assembly GCA_963082715.1). Taxonomy (NCBI): domain Eukaryota; kingdom Metazoa; phylum Arthropoda; class Insecta; order Coleoptera; family Carabidae; genus Harpalus; species Harpalus rubripes. Next base: position 45,261,097 of record OY720460.1, on the reverse strand, counting down.
CAACCGGACTGAGATTAGACTCAGTGTTTCTTTCAGAGAGGGGTCGGGGGGGCAACCCCCCCCCCCCGAAAACAAACGAAAACCCCCCGAAGAAGATTATATTAAAAATGTCATATAATAGTTGGTATGTGTTAAAGGAAACTGTGGAAAACTTATTTATTTTCATTCCATTATTTCTTAAGAATTAATGCAATGTAGACATGAATGTAAGGACCCAAACTTAACAATGGAGTAATGCAATAATTGACAAATATGCTTGTAAAAAACAGCGCAGATTTGGATTATTATAGACATTTTCATTATAACTCTGATTTATTACTTATTTTTCTTATACGTAATGTACAATTTGTTAAAAAAATATTTAAAAACTAAAACAAGATAATCACACAATAGTTATTTATGATATGTGTTAAAAGTGACATTTTATTTTGTGAGAAGGAAGTTTGAAACACGACGCGAAGCGGAGTGATCCAAAACTTCGAACAAAATAAAATCACTTTTAACACGTATATCATACACTATTTTTTCTGCAAACACATTTATTTCATTTAAATTTGTATTTGTAAAAAAAATTTGACATATGTCAAACATGTCGATTTGTTGTTCCATTCGTCATTACCAAGGTAATTTCCTTTTAACACAAGAATTAAAATATCGCATTTTTAATTGAAGTATGCCGTGTTAAAAATTCAATTTTTAATAGTGTTTGTAGAAAAAATTAGTTTTTATTTTCTAACTCATCACGCTACTTTACCACTCTGGTCAATTTAAATGTAAGATGGAAATTTCTTTAATTTTATAACACCTATTTGTTTGGGAGGAGGTAAAATGGTGTTAACATTATATATGTTGGGGGACCCCTCTAAAACGGACACCCCTCTATAACGGACAAAAATTGCGGTCCCATCGATGTCCGCTATAGAGGGGTTTCACTGTATATATATATATATATATATATATATATATATATATATATATATATATATATATATATATATATATATATAGATAGATAGATAGATAGATAGGTGCTTTTTGATAAAAATAAATATGCAATGCCTATTAATTTTTCTATTTGTTTATTTTAAACTAAAATCGTAAATTATGGAATTTTTGAGGAGTATTTGATCATAAAATAATTAAAATAAATAAACTACGGCATATTAAAAAAATACGTCACCGAAGATACAGACCTATTTTGTCGTTCTGTTCTAATGACACATAGCACATAGAAAGATTTTTGTTCTAAAACTGTTTTAATGTAAAATGAAATAGTATTTAGTTTTACCATCAATTCAAGACAAACTAAAAAAAAAAAAACAATTTAAGTCGAAAGTTTGTGAGGTTTGGTTTTATTTAACAAAATGTCTAAAAGAATTACAGTAGTAATTTATAATAAAAAGCGATGTTAGCCAATATTGATAAAATAATATGAAATCAATGTATCGATTTGTGTTCGTTATACCGTTAAATTTTTAATCTTTAGCTAAAATTTTAATTGAAAATTACCTTATAATGTTGAAACTCTTCATTTTAAATGAAAAGTAACGATTTATTTAATTATTATTACGAATTATATTAGTTGTCATGTTAAATGAATTTTTAACAAATGGGCCAACAGATCTGGAACGGGGCTCATAATATAATATATAATACATAATTTGAAAATTATATTTTCGATGTCGATCATGATAATCACAACTGTTTAAATATCCCGGGTAGTACAGCAGAAATCATCAGTGATGGTGAGGAGGCGAATATATTATTTTCATATACGTATGTCCCTACTTCGACATTGGTTACTGCTTTAATCCGCTAATATTTTAAGCAAAAATAGCGCAGTGTGGTTGCACCCTCCAAATAGTAGCGCCTCCCAGTCTACAGGAGGCTGCAACAGACCGGCAGTTTAAGAATAGAACGCGTAGTGAAATAAATAATTTTTAATATCGTGGAAATAAATAGTAGTGTTAATTGGACAAATAGTGTTAGTATTACCCAGTTAATTATAGTTTTAGTCTTAATTAGTTTTTAATAATTGTTTAATATTAGTAATAGTAACTTTCATTATAGTTTAATAAACACTTAATTTTAATTAATATAATTGTCTAATAATTACACTTCATCCAAATAAATAAAAATGTTGCAATATTATAGGTTTGTGTTCTTCTTGCAGTTATAATATTAATTGAGTGTCTGATTAATTTTAATTTTCTTATAAACATTTTTTCTGTATGATTCATACAAAAAGAAGGTTTAATGATATACTTTTTATTTATCATGTATGTAAGTTTAAAAAGAAAGACTGTTTTAATGCTAGGTCATACGTGAACGAATTAGATATCACAAATCACGTACTCAGAATTAAATGACCCGGAATTATTGAACATATTTTATACTTATCAGTATTTTACTTCAATACACTTTGCTTTCATTTTGCTGATGTACACCACTGTATAAAAATATGGGTAGGTACATCCAGAGCTGGGTGGAGGTTTTACAGAACCGCAGGAAATAGTTATTAGTGGCTAGTGGGGCTTTAAAAAAATGTGCAATTTTGATCAAAAAATCATAATATACAAACATTAAATACAAACTGCATACATTATGATAAACGATTTTCGTATTTTATTTACTTTACACATTACAGGGCTACCACCATCAATACATGTGTGGTATTTAAGTTGTCTTACTTAAATTTAGTTTTTTCCGAACATTCTTGTTGGTAAGACTGGCTGAGTACTGTGTAGTATTTATTAAATATTTGTTTCATTCAAATTTCTGATTTGTTTCAGGAATGTTATTTAAGATCATATAAAACATTTGCATACAACTTAGGTGCAAACAAGCTTTGTGACATTCAGTCAATAATTTGATCTCATGTCATAAACTTGTGTTTACACTCTTGTTGTATAAATAACTATTATTTCTCTAATATTGAAATATAATATTACAATTGAATCGTCTTGTTTCAAATCCGACAAATCCATTTAGGTTAAATTTTGATAAATCGCAAAAAAATTGTTTTGATATGTTTCAAATGAATAATTATACAAAAACATCAATACACATATAATGTTGAGGATAATGATCCAAAAACTACTTTGTTTAATAAGAAAGATTAATTAATACTGTCAAAATTTAAATTTAAAAAATGGTTTTGTCGAGTTTAATTTTGAACTTTTTTGATTTTTTGGGTTTGGTATCGGATTTCTAGGCTGATTTCATTGAACTTACTTCCTATCAGGGCCGAGCCGATGCCTTGTGATTTTCATTTAATTTATAAGATAACCAACTTTCAACTTTTGAATATAAATGAAAATGAAAATTACTGCACATGCGATGTTTTAAAACGTCAAAATTTTTGTTTGGAATTTTGTCAAATGTCAAATACAAATCCTTGGACGGTAAATTGATCGATTTAGTGCGACCAGATGCACTTATTTATGACAAAATCGATCTTTTTAAAAGTAGGGATACAAGAAGAAATATTTGGAATTTAATTGGAGCAAAAATGCAAAGAATGGATACGATTATCAATGCAATATAATTTGTATTTATTTGTATATTTATACATGCAGTTCAATTAATCTTAATAAATTATAAAAAAAATTATCATGGTCATATTCTTTCATGAATTTTAGCAAATTATAAAACCCCATTTTTTGGCGACACCTATTCATTGGACGTACCGCGAATGGTGTCGTTTCTTTCTGTGTTTTTTATGATATATAAATTCAAAGCTAACGCCAGTACTTCGTCCTCACTATCGCTTTTATTAAATATTTATTTAAAAATTAACTTTACAAACCGAACTTGTCAATGTCAATAATGTCAATATGCACATGCATTCATTTTTCATTTAATTTATGTTTGTATGTCTACTTGAATGACACATTTAAAAAAAGATAAATGGGAATTAAATGAAAATTAAATTAAATGTAAATGTAAATGGCTGCATGAATACGCCATTAAAACAGTACTGCATAGTAAAAAAACATTTATTAAATAATTATTCGAACTGTTTTTACCACAAATAGCTTCATAACATCTTTATAGTTTTGTTATCTATTGCTTCTATGGAAATTATGCCTAGATCATTTAGTCGTTCTTGTGTTTCTTTTTTGAAAATAATTCTTTATAATTTCAGTTTCGAAAAACTATGTTCAGGTTTTTGCTGCTGCTAGTTATCGGAAATATTAAAAGTTTTCTTAAAGCTATAACAAAGTTTGGTAATATAATCGAAATTCAATTTTTCTTGTTCTTTTTTTAGTACCTTTGATAAAATTAGACAGATATTTATTAGTTCCTCATTGAGATCAATTGCAGATATATCGGCTTCATCGTCATGGTTTAACATTAACTGTAAATTGTTTAAAATTTAAATCATCAAAAGAATTAATAGGTACACCGTTTAAAATTGAAAAATTCTTTTTTAATTTTTCTCTCTTGTTTTTCGCTTCGTATGTTCACTACAAAAAAAGCAAACGATGTTAGAATGCTCAGTGGCAAACGAAGAATCTGTGCATTAAATTATGAAGTTTTTCAGCTGTTTATTAAAATTGTATGTTTTTGTATGTCGTTTTGGCGCCTATTTCAATCCGGCGCCTGAGGCGGTCGTCTCGCCGCCTCACCTATCGGGCCGGCCCTGCTTCCTATACTCCTTTTTTGGATTTATAAGAAATCATTAGGGGTTTACTCCATAACATTGCAAATTAAATCAAATTACACTATCAAAAATTGAAGACAATCAGACTATTAAACTGGGGTTCTAATCAATTGCTTCCCACAAATTGATATTGTATGCAGAATCTTCTTTAACTATAGTAGCGTCCTGTGAAAGATCATTCTATTTTTAATGTTTTTCCTAGATCATTAACATCTTTAATTTTTTCTATGTTAAGCTCTAAACTTGTAAAATTGTATTATGTTCGTCCCTAAACTTTGCAATTGTTTAATTATTATAAATTACTGAAATTATTTGAAAATTTGATAGTTAATAAAATCCATTAGACACTTTTCCTTATTAAATTATTGCAAAGAAACAATTATCATTATTCAACAAAATGTCTAACCAATGGGACCATGTGACTTTCAAAACGCTACTCTGATTGGCTAAATTTGAATTTGCTGGTATCAGATCCCAACCGGTTGTGGATTTCTCGGGTTTTGAAACTAACTTGATATTTTAAACGTAAATATCATAAGGATATGTTGAGTTTTAGTACGTAAATATCACAGCAAGTTATGGAGAATGAAAAGACGAATCCGATGCAGTATCAAACTCATTTTTTGCCAAAAGTGGATTTGCTAGGTTTTGAAACTAGGCGATTGAAGCTAAATATAAATTATTTTAAGGTTTTGACTAAACACTCGCCGAAGTTTCACAAAATTAAGTTTTTATTTTTTATTGCAGTTTCGGCTATTTAGCCACCATCAGAAGATATAAATAATTTTTAAATTTTTCCATAAGCTTGTGAATTGTGATCCATTGTTTGTTTATATCTGAGAGTATAACACCCACATTACCAATGTCACAAAGCAAAATTAAAATTTGGACCTTAATATCTCGCTTATTATCAATTATCAATTTTTTTACAAATTTGAAAATGCGGGGCCCGTCTGAGAACGGGGTTTCGATCTGAGGCTAAAAAAAAAAACTAAAGTTTAAGCTGGCCCTAGGCACTAGGTAAACCTGATAATTAAAATAGAGAACATTTTGTAACCCGAGAAAAATTACTTTCGATTCTTCAGTAAAACTTGAATGGAAACAAATATTCAGTTGTTTTATATCTTTCATTATAAATTACATGAGAAAACAAAAATAAAAATATAAAAATATATGTCTAGTGGAGAGAATGTATAGTTTTTCGTTGCAGCACCAATATCTTTTCATAATTTTTATAAATAAAATTCTATAAAATGAAATATTTGTAAAATCGTGCATGTGTGCTCTCCAGTAAGCATTAGCATTGCAATAAGCCTTATTGAGTAAGGTCCAGCAGACTTGTACAAACCAAACTTCTAATTTTACTAATTTTAGAATGTTGCTTGTTGTTTCAAATTGAATTAATTTTTACCTTCCGTCACCTTTAGGTAAGGAAGGTATTGTCTTTGGTCAAAAAATTCGATGATGAGTTTTTAATCAATAAGCACGTTTTAGGGCCCGTAGAAGACGAATTTACTATTTTTACGATGATGTCTGTATGTGTGTGTGTGTGTGTGTGTGTGTGTGTGTGTGTGTGTGTGTGTGTGTGTGTGTGTGTGTGTGTGTGTGTGTGTGTGTGTGTGTGTGTGTGTGTGTGTGTGTGTGTGTGTGTGTGTGTGTGTGTGTGTGTGTGTGTGTGTGTGTGTGTGTGTGTGTGTGTGTGTGTGTGTGTGTGTGTGTGTGTGTGTGTGTGTGTGTGTGTGTGTGTGTGTGTGTGTGTGTGTGTGTGTGTGTGTGTGTGTGTGTGTGTGTGTGTGTGTGTGTGTGTGTGTGTGTGTGTGTGTGTGTGTGTGTGTGTGTGTGTGTGTGTGTGTGTGTGTGTGTGTGTGTGTGTGTGTGTGTGTGTGTGTGTGTGTGTGTGTGTGTGTGTGTGTGTGTGTGTGTGTGTGTGTGTGTGTGTGTGTGTGTGTGTGTGTGTGTGTGTGTGTGTGTGTGTGTGTGTGTGTGTGTGTGTGTGTGTGTGTGTGTGTGTGTGTGTGTGTGTGTGTGTGTGTGTGTGTGTGTGTGTGTGTGTGTGTGTGTGTGTGTGTGTGTGTGTGTGTGTGTGTGTGTGTGTGTGTGTGTGTGTGTGTGTGTGTGTGTGTGTGTGTGTGTGTGTGTGTGTGTGTGTGTGTGTGTGTGTGTGTGTGTGTGTGTGTGTGTGTGTGTGTGTGTGTGTGTGTGTGTGTGTGTGTGTGTGTGTGTGTGTGTGTGTGTGTGTGTGTGTGTGTGTGTGTGTGTGTGTGTGTGTGTGTGTGTGTGTGTGTGTGTGTGTGTGTGTGTGTGTGTGTGTGTGTGTGTGTGTGTGTGTGTGTGTGTGTGTGTGTGTGTGTGTGTGTGTGTGTGTGTGTGTGTGTGTGTGTGTGTGTGTGTGTGTGTGTGTGTGTGTGTGTGTGTGTGTGTGTGTGTGTGTGTGTGTGTGTGTGTGTGTGTGTGTGTGTGTGTGTGTGTGTGTGTGTGTGTGTGTGTGTGTGTGTGTGTGTGTGTGTGTGTGTGTGTGTGTGTGTGTGTGTGTGTGTGTGTGTGTGTGTGTGTGTGTGTGTGTGTGTGTGTGTGTGTGTGTGTGTGTGTGTGTGTGTGTGTGTGTGTGTGTGTGTGTGTGTGTGTGTGTGTGTGTGTGTGTGTGTGTGTGTGTGTGTGTGTGTGTGTGTGTGTGTGTGTGTGTGTGTGTGTGTGTGTGTGTGTGTGTGTGTGTGTGTGTGTGTGTGTGTGTGTGTGTGTGTGTGTGTGTGTGTGTGTGTGTGTGTGTGTGTGTGTGTGTGTGTGTGTGTGTGTGTGTGTGTGTGTGTGTGTGTGTGTGTGTGTGTGTGTGTGTGTGTGTGTGTGTGTGTGTGTGTGTGTGTGTGTGTGTGTGTGTGTGTGTGTGTGTGTGTGTGTGTGTGTGTGTGTGTGTGTGTGTGTGTGTGTGTGTGTGTGTGTGTGTGTGTGTGTGTGTGTGTGTGTGTGTGTGTGTGTGTGTGTGTGTGTGTGTGTGTGTGTGTGTGTGTGTGTGTGTGTGTGTGTGTGTGTGTGTGTGTGTGTGTGTGTGTGTGTGTGTGTGTGTGTGTGTGTGTGTGTGTGTGTGTGTGTGTGTGTGTGTGTGTGTGTGTGTGTGTGTGTGTGTGTGTGTGTGTGTGTGTGTGTGTGTGTGTGTGTGTGTGTGTTACAAAATTTTCGTCTGCGATAACTCTAATACTACAGTTACAAAAATTATAATTTTTTCGTATACTTCTTCGTTACATTCATATGAAGAGCTGATTAGATTTTGGTTACAATTGGTCAACCGGAAGTACCATCATTTGAAGATTTTAACAGTTTTTCTTGAAAAAACTATGTTAAATATAATTTTATCACATTTGATATTATAAATATTAAAGAATATTTTATTCTCTATACGATTTGACTACATTTTATACTTAATATTAAATGGATATAGAGTTAAAAAATTATAAAGAAATTAAATTTCATAAAGTAGCCATAGCTATGGAAACAGCTACTATATTAAGATTCTGATTGAAAGATGTCAGTGTCAAGTGAAATTGACATAGTGTGTTTGTCTTATAATTTTATTGCAAATATAGCATCTTTTGCTTTCTGTATGGAATTTGTATAAAATACATACAACTGCTTTAAGGTAATGTACAAGAAATAATAATAATAAATCTTTTATTTCTGCAGATACATTACACGGTATATAGAAAACGTCACAATATAATAATTTTCTGAATGAAATTTGCATAAAATACATGCAACTGCCGGAAGGTAATGTACAAGAAATAGAATTATTAATTTAGGAAGGAACTTTCCGTATGAAATTTGTACAAAATACATAGGACTGACGGAAGGTAATGTGCTGGCCACATCAGATTTTTTTTATTTCATCTAGAAAATATTTTTTAATAATTACTACGCGAGTTAATGCTCGGGAATTTCAAATTATTATTATTATTTTTTTATATAATAGTTATTTATGTAACAAGTCTGTAAAGTAGTACTTTTTTGGTCGAGTGCGATGTTTTACGCATGAGGCGCAGCCGAATGCGGAAATTGTAGCACGAGACAAAAAATACTATTTTACACACGTGTTGCATACAACATTTTTCTTACAACCGAAATGGTATTGATGTTTCTCATAATACTGAGTGTACAGGCACCCAGCAGCTTCAAATACTGTTAGTACTCTTTCTCATAACACTGTACAAAATGTAACTTAAACACTTGGAAGAATCTCAAACAGACGATGATTAGTCTTTTATAATGTACAAATTGTACATTTAATATTAATATTAAAAATTAGGCTAGGTTAGAATACATGTCAAAAAATGTTACGGTTCTTAAAAATTAGATTAGTACTCAATCTGTTAAAAAAATATTAGATTTGTTTCATTTACAGTGTATATTCATATTTCTTAATAAATTTTATTACTTTCATTATTATTTACTACCTAATTATATACTTGATAAGTAAATTAACCGATTTTTAATGTTGCCTAGCAACGCTTATTTACTTTTCAAGCACTAGTGCTTGAAAAGTGATACTTTACACACTGTAATGAGTGCGTGAAAAGTACTTTTCACGCACGGTTGTAGGAAAAATATATTTTTCTACTTTCATGTGTAGTAGATGTACGTATTGGATTGCAGCAAGTGGAGTTTGCTTTTTAATAGCGCGATGTGTAAAATGAAAATGCATTTATTATGGAATTTTGAAGTTCAGTTTACGTATTTTGCGGATAAGAGCTCTTATACTTTATGGATTAAATTTTTATGTACTATGGCTATTTTTTGACATTTGAACTTGACAGTTGTTTGACAACAGATATAATATTTTCAATATTTGAATATTTTTATTGAATCGACCGTAGAAAAAGTATAGTGTACAATACATGCGTTAAGCTTTTTTAGACTGGGTTTGCACCACTCGCTCATGTCGCAACATCTACTCTCGTAACGTCGTAACTTCATTTCATATATTTGTAACACAATGTTCTATTTTTTACGGTATTGTATATTTTTCTGATATCAAACGAATATAGAAAAACATATTGTCATTATATTTGATAATAAAACCTATCGCAATTTACATCGTTGGAAAATTCTTTGAAGAATGCGGCTGTATAATTAGTCACCTACTTAGTACTCTGTCAATTATATCTCACTGTAATCAGTATTCTTAATCATGGCAATAAATTTGAAAAAAAGTCAAGGCGGAAGAAAACAAATTATAGTGTTAATTACTGATGCAAATTTTGGATTGATAAATTATAAGATGGAAATTCTCAGATACAGCTTAATTGCAGGAAATGTGTGAGTTATAAACAACAATTATTGTTATGTGCATTTTTATTACATTACGTTATATTATAACAAACTCAGTCATCCTTCAAGAACATAAAATTGCATAGGTATATGTAGATATATAGAATTATTTGCAAAAACTATTTCTGAAAAATGTTCTAAACATATTCTTTTAACATTACTTGTGTGTTCAAAGGCTAGTATTATCCGATTATTGTACATAAGATAATTGAGTAGAAGAATGTATTATGGTATGAATTACATTAATGTTAACATACTCGTACATACAGACTATGTAACATAAAGTATACGTATCGGACAAGTGACATAATATCTAGAGAAAATTTTATAGATTAAAATGGCGAATTACGTCATATTTTTTATTTAAAAAAAATGTATTAGTGCTCATTATGCATATTTATAAAAAGTAGTATAAGTATACTTAATGGAAAATAATAAAACTACAAAGATATATAATAAAAAATATTTTTAATGACCAAAGTTTCATTGATTACAACAATATCGAATCGAATCAAAAGCTCAAATAATGAGTTATTGAATATTGCTTTAAAAATTCGATTTGAAATTTTTAATTTAAATTTATATGGAATTGTGTGGTTGTGTGCGTTAGGAGTGATTCGAGCGGTTCTGGTTCATATAGACTTGCTACTTATTTAAAATCTGTGGCTCATCAGAGATGAAGTGTAAACAAAGAAACCTCAATGTTTACATTTTGGTAAACCCCAAAGACAATAAATGGTTAAAGGTTTTAAATAACTTCATTGTGTCTAAAGCTTTTCGTAGGCCCAGACTCGTATAGTCTTACCTTCCGTCATACCGTGGATAAGGGAGATAATGTTTTCGGTCCAAAAATTCGATAGTGTTTTCAGTGAATAAGCACGAATTAGGGTCCCCACGAGCATAAAACGTTTTTACTATTTTTACAATGCTGGCTGCGTGGATGTCCACGACAACTCATATCAATTTCCAAAAATTTATATTTTCCGTAAGCATTCTGCATTTATGTAAAGAGTTGATTAGATTTTGGGTAATACTGGCAGGGCCGGATGTGAGCCGATTGCACCGATTGTCCCCGCGCTTATAGGGACTCCGTGCTTATCAATGTTTAGATTAAAAATTGTATTAAGAAAATATATTTAAAAAAAATATACTTATCTTAATTTTTCAACAATCAGGGAACGTATAAAAATAAAGAAACCGGAAACATTTATATATGTATTCAGTTACTTATTTTTTTCATTGAGCTTTACAATATTTTGGAAACTGGTTTCTGATCTGTTAACACGCGCGGTGAGAGTTGACTTTTGCAGCATGTACAAGTATAGTCTCACAGTGCCTGAGGCAGGAAATAAAGATATGCGCAAAAATTGTCATTAAAAGTTCAGAAATCGGCACTAAAATAATCTATTGTACGACGATTTCATTCAAGTTCGTTTGTTTGACTGACAGCAACTGATAGATTTGCCAACATACGAGTAATCTATAAAAATAAATATTCCTTTTATTTTCACAAATTTTCAATTTGGAATAAAATTTAATATGAACCTCGGCACTGAAGTTTCTTTTTATCACTCATATGGTATATTTTTCTCGACCCTAAGGCCTCAGCAACTAAATTTCACATTCGTGATAAAAGTAGAACATCAGTACCTAAAATAAAAATAAATAAATATATCATCACGGCATATTACCCATTGCCGAGCCCATTGCTGTGTGTGCCACCTTGCTTTGTACGCAGATATCGGTAATGATTATGACATATTCGTACTGTGCGGGCGTTTACCAGGCGTCACCGCACGGGCACTCATTGCTGGCGTGGAGAGTGCAGCACAGGGGTCATTTTTGTGCCATTTCAAATTCGAAATATTTGGCGTCGGTCGGGATCGAACCCGGTTCCCCAGATTCGCGACCAGACATTCAGGCACGCGGCCACGAGACCCCAGTTAGTACTCGTACCTTGATACATAAATAAAAATAATTCAATGTTATGATATATTAATGTGTCAGTTTAATATGACACTTTTTGCGCCTTCTTAGTTTGAAGAAATATTTAGACGTTTAGTTGACGTATAATTTTTTTACTATTTCGGACAATTCAAACTATAACTGTATAGGGTCGAGCAGACCTATAAAATATTGAAAGGAAAAAGGAATAATAAATTAAAATATCAGAATTACAAAAAATAAAAAGTAATGTTTTAATGAAAATGTAAGTATTTGGCATAACTGTAAAACTAATTTAAAATATTTTCCGAAAATATAAAAACATGTATACCATATCATTTAAAAAATTAACAATAATTTCCGTTTCGGCGACACCGGAAGTAGAATTCAGTATATTTCACACAAAAAAGTGGCATTTATCTTCTATCCAAATTTGCAATTTAAACTAATGGTCTAAAATTAATAATAATAAATTGCCACTTTATTGTACTATTAATAATATTGTGATTATTATTAATTTAATATTTTTTAAAATAAAAAAATATATTTATTTATATACGTTACTTATTTCATTTGTACATATAAACGTATAAGCACACATTATGCATTTTGAGGGGCCCCGCGAAAAATATCCAATCGTGCCCCGCACTATCTGGATCCGGTCCTGAATATTGGACAACTAGAATAGATACTTTACTTTACCATAACAGTTTTTAATGAAAAACTATATTAATATATAACCCAAAACTATTCAATTTTAGTATTTAAGACTTTTATATCAAGGGGAACAACATATTAGATTTTGGCTAAAATTGATAAACCGGAAGTGATACTTTACTTGAATCTCTGAACAAATTTTATATTAATAAAAAACGACATATTAGATTTTTATTAAAATTAATAAACTGGATGTGCTGCTTTACTGGAAGCTCTAAAGAGATTTTCTTGAAAAAAAGTTTTAAATATGATCCAAAACTTCTCATATTTGATATTTAAAACTCGTATAAATGTCATACAGAAAGTTCCTTGCAAAAGATTCTATTTCTTGTACATATATTATTACCTTAAGGCAGTTGTATTTTATACAAATTCCATACAGAAAGTTTCTAGCGAAAGATCCTATATTTCCAGTAAAATTATAACAAACATACTGTCAACTGCACTTGACACTTTCCAGATTTATAGCATAGCTGGCTAATATATGATATTTAATTTCTTTATAATTTTTTAACTCTATATCCATTTAATATGAAGTATAAAATGCATTCAAATCGTATAGAGAATAAAATATTCTTTATTATTTATAATTACTTTAAATGGGGAAAAATGATATTTAACATCGTTTTTTCAAGAAAAAATGTTAAAATCTTCAAATAAGGGTACTTCCGGTTGACCAATTACAACCAAAATCTAATCAGCTCTTCACATGGATGTAACGAAGAGGAACACGAAAGAATTATAATTTTTGGAATTGTAGTATTAGAGTTATCGCAAATTTTGTCACACACACACACACACATCATCGTAAAAATAGTAAAATCGTATTCTAAGGGCCCTAAAACGTGCTTATTCATCAAAAACTCAACACCGAATTTTTTAACCGAAGACAATACCTTCCTTGCCTAAAGGTGAGGGAAAGTAATTAGATTTTGTTTACAAACGATTAACCGGAAGTGATATTTGAAACATGAGTTGGCGGGAGGTAATGTGCTGGCCACAATAGAATTTTTGTTGTTATATTCAGCATTCGTATCCTAGAAAATGAATTTCGTATTTAAAAAAAAAGCGATAGCAGGTGATAATTTGGAATAGAGTAAATGTGTGACGTAGATATAGAGATGAGGAAATGGTACTAAAGTCTAGTTTTAATATAAATGACCCATATGTTCTAATTTGTTACTGCGGTGGAGAATCTCATTAAGTAAGTTTGTGTTTTTTTGCGAATTTTTGTACGATTTTTATAAAATATGAATTTATGTGTATGAATCTGTAAGATCTTAGTAGTTAGCTTGATGAAGGTACAAGTGTATACCGAAACGTCGTTTTGTAAGAATAAATACTGCGTGAATGAGATTTCGACCGACTCCTTGTAATGGTATGGTTGTTTATGTGTGTGTCCTTTCATCGTCTCATCTTCATCAACCCAATGTCACTATATAACGTCGATGTTACAAAAATATATAGGAAAATTGACGCATCCCCATGGAAAATATCATTTGTTATAAGTGAAAAACTTGAAATATAATTAAGAATTATTATTATTCAATGAAACTTCAAATTTATTTACAATTTTCAATGCTGAAATCTACGATAGAATCAGATTGGCACACCCAGTAATGGGTAATAAGCTGGGGGTGATATATAGGTATAGCTTAAATAATAATAAGATTTTTTTATTATTTTTAAGATCACAGAGAAGGTATTCGCTATCACTGAAAATAATAGGTTGTTTCTAGTAGCGAAAAAGGTACCTACTCTAATATCGTGACAAGGAAAATATTTCCTAAGGAATTAAAAAATTATTTCTATTGATTTTTAACTGTTTTAGAAACATAGGCCCGTATTCTCACCTCTTGGAGTATCACTACTTCCGAAGTAGCGTTATTTCGATTTTTTAAATTTTATTTATATACAAGAATAGGTTTCATATTTTTGTAATTGAAATTTATATTTAAAATAAGTGCTATTTACAATTTAATTTATTTTTATTTCTCTAATTTTTAACATTAAAGTTGACATTTGACAGCTGAAGTAGCGATTTTTCGGAGATAGCGCTACTTCAAAGAGGTGAGAATACGGAACTAAAATTTCTAATTAATTGGTAAAATTATTTACTAACGTTTCTGAAATAATATCTGATATAACTGAATAGAAATCGGTATTTCAGTGAATTTTTTTACTGAAATAAATATCACAAATTCTAATTCAAATAAAACTTATTCTTAAAATAGCAAATACATTTACTATGTTAGTGAATTTATTCAAATTATTAAGTTTAAATTTATTTCTATGAATGAGAAATAAACAAATTCATAGTGAATAAAGATTTTATTTATTTATAACAAAAACCTACATTGTTTATTATGTTATAATCTGAGTAAAAATAAGAAAAAAATAAATTATAAACAAACCGAGAAACAAGCCTTCAAACTGTTTCATTATTTCTTCAATATTCATCCCTTAAAATTTTCTTATTGTCAGAAAACAATAGGCGCTACACTTTTTTCATCAATTTCTCTGCCATTTGCCAGTATTGCATAAAATCGGTTGATTTATGTTCCTTGTATGGAAAGTACTTTATAGCTAACATTTTTTTTCAAATTGGTGTGTTCGATGTCTTGGTTTCCCCTTGTTGCCTTGTTAGTAAATTCCTCTGCTACAATAAATGTATATGTATGATATTAAATAATGTATACAACATACATAGGTATTTAATATTACTTACATTAAATAAGGGACAGCATCTTTCGTTTACAACAAATAACTCAACACAAACTTACTTCAACTGTTTACAAACGAGTCGCAAGTTGCTTATGACTTACAACGCTATAGCTTTAGGGTGTAATCTTTACTATTATAGAATATTTATTCGCTGTCTTAAAAAAAACATTAGTAAATGTGGTATTAATTTTTCTAAACTAAATAAATGTATACTCTAATTATTTTGTTAAGTTTATATTCTAAAATAGAGAATTTAATTTTTAAAGTAGTAATCAATATTTGTAATTCAGTAAAGTGGAAAATATTTTTTTCTAAATTAGAAGATTATTCGTTAAAAATAAAAATTTATTCTCATACAAATCTGCATCCACTGAGGTAAAGAAAATAATTCTACTTGAGTAATTTTATTATCTGATGTGAATAAAAAAGTATTAGGGAATAATTTTTAACTATAAATGTGAACCTATTTTTTCAGTGTATAATTGTAAAATAATTTTTGTAGCTAATTGCTATACTACCAAAAATATTACTCGGCTGAAGATATCATTGCAGTTTAAATGCATCCATTGCCCAAGGATTCCTTATTTCTCTCCGGAACATTCCGAATATTAAAAAAACCGATGATTCAAAAATTCCTCTTAGTACATTACAAGTAAATTTAACCACATCCGTAAAAGCAATTATTTTACATTTAAAATGCATTCTTATTTACCGAGTGCATGCTTGTTGATTGTATCTTATAAATATCATTATAAATACATAAATATGTCCGTGATTTAATGCAAAAACAACCAATGACGATATTAGTAATTATTGTGTGATTTAAACTGTCTATAGGGTGTCTACTACTTGAAATCTGTTATATAGAACTATAGGATTTGAAACTTAAATCAATCACATTCTTTTCTATATTGTGAGAAAACGCAATAGTTATTGTATACCAAGTGCTGAAAGTGTTTTTTTGTCGAACCAAAATGAAAGTCGTTTGTGTTCGACAAAGGACTTTCAACACGTGTTATACACACTATTTTTTCTAGTCCTTCAAGATAAAAAATTAACTATTTAAATTATTTTTTAAAATTAATTGTCATTTTTTGTATTTACGATGCGTATCTATGACAAGAACAAACATTCTATACAACATTCATAAGTAAAGTAAAATTCGTTGCTAGGATACCGAAGCGTGCTGCAAAGACTCGCTTCCAGCATAAAAAACAAACGAGAAAATTGTATTTTCAGAGCAGGAGTAGAAAAAATAAAATGCCACGGAACAATAATGATGTTCTGTACTTTTTGTTTGATTGATCTAATAACACACAAAACATTACTATAGTTGCCGTCAAATAATTATGGACTGGAGATTTCTACACTGTTGCCATTTCAGGGGCCATGTTGAAAATGCTAATATATGAAGAAGTGGCAGCACCGCTTGTAAGGGACAGGGTATAGTATGACTAGCGAATGAAAGTTGACGTTTAGATTATTTAATAGATGTGGTTTCTTTTGAAAACATTTCCCTATATTTGATTTGAAGGGAAACTGACCTTTATGTATTCCGTTACAGAAGATTTAAAATGACCTTAGCAACAGGATTCAGGGATGTATTTAAAAATTTAATACCGGAAATTCTAGTTCGTTCGTCTCAGGTGTAAGCAACCCTCGAGTCGGAATCACTATTAGAGGAAATTATAAAAATTTATATAATTGTCAAACTAAATAGTTTAAAGATAAAATATTTTGTTATAATCAACACAAACGAAAAATGTTTAAAATATTTTAAACGCACCCCTGTTTTTATATTCAGTTACCCTAGTCGGCCATCTATTTTCAGCCAGACATAGTAATGTATTTCTGTGCTTTCCTAGTCCAGTATTTAAATGGGTTCAAGCAAAAATTTCATACCTGAATACTTCGTACAATTCTATTCTTCTCTAGGGTTTCAAAGAAACCACATGTATAAAATAATTTAAACGTCAACTTTCATTCGCTAGTCATACCACATACCATACAGAGAAGGGAAAAAGTTGAGCATTTCATAACTGATTTCATGTAGACACCTCGTATACCACTAAATCCCTTCAAGATTGACTTTCATCATTACCGAAATCTGCGTACAAACCAGATTGGCACACCCAGCAATGGGTAATAAGCTGTGATGATATATTATTTTATTTTTTAAGATTGACTTTTATTATAATAAGTATTTATTTGTTTTATGACATTATATTGGTTCAATTGATGCCGATTCCTGTCGATTTCTTAGTTAAAGTGTGGTTGTACATAAAATATATCGTTTTTCTTTTAGCAGTTGTTCTTCTGTTACTTTTGTACTGTTTAAAAGTTGAAAATAATTTTGAAGTTTCACACACAATAATATAATTTCTGTATTGCACTATTGCACATCACATAATAACTAATAAAATAGAAATAGAGCGTCTTACACCCACAAAATTCGCAACCATTAATTTTCCAATCTATGTCACAATATACCGTTTCCTTTTCAAACCATTATCCTGTTTTCTTATTGCAAATTGTCCTGCATCTTCAGTTTATCCCTTTATGTTATTTTCATTGTCGATTGGCGAACCGGTCCTTCTGGCGGTCATTGTCACCTCGTGATATAGATAGCTCCATGCACTAGACACTAGAGATTGCGGCTGAACTCTGATCCACTAAACCAGTGACTTGCTAATACCGTGCGAGCGACTAGCGGCCGGTTAGTTGGTGGTTGTGGGTGATAGCAATAGGACGTGGTGGACCGGGTCGTGGGTATGGCTAGAGGTAGGGAAGCAATAATGTTTTTCGGGTTAAATGATCATTGGTGGTGGAATAAATTTTAAAAATTATTTTAAAAAATTGATTATTTTTAATTATATCTACAAAGAATATTGAATTTAGGACCAGAACGTGCAGTAGAGTCCACAAATCTGAAATATATTTTTTAAAATTTCCAAAGCATTCTGTTATTAATTATTAATTATAATATTAATAATTTAGTTTTAGTTTTTTATTTTTATTGTCTCAATAAAACGTTTAGACAACATGATTAATCGAGACTCTACTGCGTTACTTTTCTTCAAATACATATGTTGAAAATATTTTAATTTTAAGTACTTACATGTTTGTAGTTTAAAGTAGAACAATAAAATGTGCAATTTTAAAAGTATAATAATTTTCTATAAATATCAAAACTGCCCACAACATGTTTATTTTATTACTATTATCCACAATTTAAAAATATTTTCCGAAATAAAAATTACTGCATACCTTATTATAAATAGATTATTTTTGAATTTTTTTAAATTTCCTAAAAATACTATTTTTGCAATTGATATATTATTCAATTTACGTCTAAAGGTGTTGTCATCCAGTGAATATATTTAAAAAATATTGACGTAAATCAAGTATAAAATATATCACATGCCATATATTATGTTGATAATATCATTCCGGTTGTGTTTTTAAATAGTGAAAAACTTTATATTCCTAACATATTTTATAAATAATTTTAAAAGCAAATGATAATATAACGCACGATAATTTTTTTTACATATAAATATTTTTAAAACTATAGATGGTTTAAAGCACAAAGATTGTACTTATGTCCAAGTTTTGCAGATTTTGAGTAAACTATAATATATATTTCATTATCACACTGTAATTATACTTTCATTATTTATAATTTATTAATGTACATTTTTATTTTGTTGTACATTCTATTAACAACCACATTTTAGCGCCTTTTAATTTAAAAACTAAAAATTTAATTACTGTTTTAATAATTTAAAAACTGTTTTTAATCGAATATAACAGAATAAACTAAAAACTACTGCATGAAATAGGTCTAAATTATATTAGTTTAATTTGTAAGAAACAGAAAAAAAAATCAGTCGACACTTAATTTTTAAAATTTAGTTTTTACCTCTCGCTAAGAGAGGTATTGAATTCATACTAAAAATCGCATATCCAGATTTTAGTGAATAAGCTCGTTTTAAGGTCCCTAGAATCCGATTATAATATTTTTTACGATGATGTCCGTATGTGTGTGTGGTTGTGTGTGTGTGTGTGTGTGTGTGTGTGTGTGTGTGTGTGTGTGTGGATGTTGGATCCACGATTTCTCAAATACTATAAGACTTAAGACAATTTTAACTACGGATTCCTCAACTAACAATAATTGGAAGAGTTGATTAAGATTTGGTAACAATTGGACAACCTGAAGTAGTAGTTACAAGAAAAAAAACATCTAAATATAATTTATCGAAAATTTATGTAAATACTTATATTAAAGAACGTTATATTCTTTATTCGATAAATATAAATTCATTATTATATCTTTTATAGATAAAGAAATGCATATAAAATAATTTGATGTAAAAAATCTCAGATCAAACTACTTCAAGGCAAGAAATTCAAATGTTTTGTAATTGACACATAAATGCCACTGTCAAAAATATTTGTATGCCATTGCCAAAAATATTTGTACATCATTATGAAGATTATGAAAATAAAAAAAATCAACAACGCGAAAGAATATAAAAGGAATTTGCGAAAAAATGACGAATATAAAGAAAAGGAAAGTAGAAAAAGAAAATTTCAGGATATTGAATATAAAGAAAATTTATGTATTGTACATAATTTATATTAAAAAATCCCATAGATTTTGCAAATATATGTGAGAATTATTTTGTTATGAGATATGAATATATGTATTTGAATTTAAAAATATTTTTTGTTTTATGCGTACAACCTAGTAAAATATCTGGCGAGAGGTGATGTGCTGGCCACATCAGATTTTTTATTATTCAATTTTACACTCCACACTCGGAGACCCAAATTTTATTATCTTAAAACTGAGGAAAAATATTTTCGTATGACTTTTCATCACAGTTTTTGGAAGAATGCAATTTGCTTTTAAAATTAAAAATACTTACATTTATATCGTCATGAAAAGGAAGTGACATCTTTGTGAGCATGTGAAAAATGACGCCTGGTAAGCGCTCTCAGCACTACATATAAATCGTCATTTACGAAATTGGAGAAATATAAGCAGATAGGCACACCCAGATATGGGTAATAAGCCGTGATGATTAGAGTTTGGAAAATATGCACTAAAAAATCTAAAAATATGCATGCAAATATGCTTCAAAAAGATACTAAAATATATTTTTTTATTCCGTAAGACTAATCAATTAATCTATTTAAATATTATCACTTCCGGTTTATCAATTGTATCCAAAATCTAATATGTTGCTCCCTTTCATATAAAAGTTGTAAATACTAAATTTGAAAAGTTTTGGAATATATCAATTTATTTGTCACGAAAATCTGTTGAGAGCTTCAAGTAAAGTATCATTTTCGGATTATCAATTTTAGCAAAAATTTAATATGTTGGTCTTCTTCATATAAAAGTCTTAAATACTAAATTTGACAAGTTTTGGAGTATATCATAATATATTTTTCACGAAAATCTGTTCAGAGCTTTAAGTAAAGTGTCACTTCTGGTTTATTAATTTTAGCCAAAATCTAATATGTTGTTCCCCTTGATGTAGAAGTTTTAAATGCTGAAATTAAAAAGTTTTGGATTATATTTTAATATAGTTTTTCATTAAAAACTGTTATAGGCTTCAAGTACACAGTCACTTCCGGTTATCCAATTTTGCCCAAAATCTAATCAACTCTTTATATGAATGCAGAAAGCTTAAATACGGAAAATAGAAATATTTGGAAGTTTTAAGAGTTATCGTGGACGAAAAAATCGTCACACACACACACATATATATATATATATATATATATATATATATATATATATATATATATATATATATATATAATCTAAAAATATGCATGCAAATATGCTTCAAAAATATACTAAAATATATTTTTTTATTCCTTAAGACTAATCAATTAATCTATTTAAATATTACAATTATAAAAATAAATAAATAGATGTTTTTCTAAATTATCTAAACTAAATTTTGCTTTCTACCAATCATTAAAAATGAATTTGAAAGAAGAAAATGTACGTTCAACTTCGTAATAAGTTATAGGAACTAATTTAAAATTAGCAATTATTAAGCTTAAGTCCAAATCAACATTAGCCTCAACGTCGCCATTTATTATTTTTTTATTTGTTTGAAGGTATACTTTTTTTTTATATTCAGCATTTTTGTTTAATACACAAGTATAAATCTCTATTATGTATCTTCTTTGCTACAGAAATACAAAATTCATTTCGTAGTAAAGATGGAAAATATCTGGTAATGTAAGTATAAATTACTCATAGTACCGTAAGGGTTAGAGATGGGCGCGTGAGTAACTTTTTGTTCACGATCACGCACGCTCACGGAACTAAAAATGTAATCACGACCAATCACGCACGACATTTTATGTTTGATTCACGATCACTCACGCTCACGATTTTATTTTGGCACTCACGCCCGATCACGCCCGGCGGGTCACGTTCGTGTCACGTAATTGTTTCTATGTACATTTGCCTGTTTAACACAGTCATAAGTTGTTATCAAATTTGTTAACAAATTGGTAATAAGTTAGGTAACAGATTGGTTTCATTGGAAACGAATGTTTATGGACAAATAGGTTGTGCTATTCCATAACAAATATCATTATAAATTTGGTAACAAATTTGTTAACAAAATTATGATCGTGTCATACGGGCTTAAATATTTGTATATCTTTAGTCAAATCGAAGCTACTGTGTATACAATTTTGAGTACAACAATAAAACTATTTTTATGCAAAAAAAAATACTGTTGATGACATATTTAGACAATAATAATAATAATAATAATAATAATAATAATAATAATAATAATAAAAAGAATGTAAAATAAAAGTTGGAAATTGACAATTTTTTAAATAAAAAATAGAAGAAAACTTGTACTCACGCCCGATTAAATTTCAATCACGCCTGATCACGCACGATAATTTTTTAGTGCCTCACGCTCACGTCCAATCACGACGCAAAATTTAAATTATATTCACGATCACGCGGGTCACGTCGTGACCCATCGTGATCCGACAAAATCACGGCCCGCGCCCACCTCTAGTAAGGGTCCAGTCGGCTGAATTTAAAATTTTATTATTCTCTTCTTCAATAAAGTGCGCTCCGCCAGTTTTTCTTCCAAAATTCGTAAAATATGCATTTATTTTATTGTGCATATGCATTATTCAATTTTCTTAAAAATATGCACGTATGCACTTAATATGCATCTTGCATAATACCTAACTCTTGTGATGGTATATTTATTTGCGAATGCAAATTTTAAATTGATCTGTGGTTATAATAATTTTCCATTTTCATTAAAACAGGTAAAGGTAAATTAATACAACGCTTTATAAATAGTTTGCTAGAAGTAATAAAATTATAATGACTACTATCTAACATCTAACCCATAAATAGACAATGATGTTTGTGCGAAATGTCGTTTTATCTATTACCTTTCATCAGAAAATAAAAAAGTTCATAAAAAAATAATAAGTAGGTATATCGTTACACCATATGCGAATTAATGAAATTTCATCGATCTACCATTTCGCTAACAGTTGCATTATCAGTTAATAGTCACTTCATTTAATTAAAAAAAGTATATATTTGCAACATCTACATATAGAAATGACAGCAAACTTGAATTGCAAATTTGAATAAACCTACATCTTTTACGAGTATATGACGTACCTAGATATAATATGCTTAAGGTTATATTTAAATTGCGAATTACCTTAATTATTATTCGAAAAATAAATCATACTTCTAAAAAATACAGATTACGATGACACTCGAAATGCTATCAATATCAATGCGTTATCTAAAATAAATAAATACTATTAAATAATAAAATGGAAAGCTACATTAATTATTAATTTCCAAAAAGTACACCTATTGATTGCCAAAGTCTAAAAAGATAAAGTGCACCTATGAATCATCTAATAAAGATCCAAGTTTCATGGTTTAAGAATCGCAAAAATCTTATTGTAAAGATGTTGCCAAAACGAATCTGTAACTAAGTACTTTGCGATAGTTTTAGAATTGTTATTTTAATTTTGGAATATACTAAACTAATGTTATTCTTACAAACACAAAATATGTTTCCGTCCGCTTTATTTATTTCGCCTTAATATTTAGCAAAAAATGTGTATAGGTAGTTTATTTTAAATAAAAGAAGGAAATAAAATATATTAACAAAATTCTATTTGTGGAAATCAGTTTAAACAATTAACCAATGTTCTACATTTTCCACAAATCGGCAGGTGTAAGAACAAAAAAAAAATATATACATATATATACAAGATTTTTATATGAGCCATGTCTATAGAATACATACACATGTGCCGCATCGGAAAACACACCGTAGCGATTTCAATGTTAATTTTGAAATATTCGAATATTGTCCCTTAATTAATTTTCAATAAAAAAGAAAGTTTTTTGTAGACGAAAATATCTAAAGATATTCTAATTTATCTGGAACACGAAAATTCGAAGAAATTTAACAAATAAATAAATAAATAAATATATCATCACGGCTTCTTACCCATTGCTGGGTGTGCCAATCTGCTTTGTACACAGATGCGGTAATGATGAAATATTTGCACCGTGCGGGCGCTTACCAGGCGTCACCTCACGGGCACTCATTGCTGACGTGGAGAGTGCACCACAGGGGTCAATTTTGTGCCATATAAAATTCGAAATATTTGGCGTCGGTCGGGATCGAACCCGGTTCCCCAGATTCGCGACCTGACACTCAGGCACGCGGCCACGAGACCCCATAAGAAATTTAACTGATAATATTAATCCAATCAGTGGTGCCATGGATTAAAAGAAGTAACCAGAAGCTTAAAATTAGAAATACTCGTCAACACACAAACTGTCAAGTTAAAAGAATAGCTGTCAGTATGTGCATTTGTTTAGTATTCCATGGTATCACTGATTTGATATTTGATTAATATTAACAAATAATAGTATATTGTGTTATTAGGAGTAAAAGTGATACTTTGTGTGGCGAGCATGGAAGTTTGCACGACGAGCGAAGCGAGTCGGACAATTGCATGCGAGGCACACAAAGACACTTCTACTCCGAATGACACATTATATTTTTTTTTTCAAACGTACATATTTAAATAAAATAATTTAAAACTTGACGTTATTAAAAACATTTTCCGTGAAGTAGGTACGTTTGCGGATTTCAATTGCTCTGTTGCTATGGATACTTTCGTATGCGTTTGTGTTCAGTTTTTGTTATAAACATTCAAGTGAAAATTTTCACAATTTTACGTTTTGACGTTTGAAAAGAATTGTATAATTTTATATCCTCTTTGTGTGAAATTGAAAATGTTGTAATTTGAAAAATTAAAATGTACACCTCCTGAAGTTGTGGAATTAGAGAAGGCTGCTATTGATAAATTGTTCCCAACTAAGTCTAGCAAGTTCTATGAAGCGGTGTATAAGAGATTTCTTCATTGGTGTGTTGAGAAAAACATTAAAAATTATTCTCGGCATACTTTTCGGAAATGGCGAATCAATGTAAAATGAAAAGCTCAACTATGTGGTCACAATATTCAATGATAAAATCAATGATAAACATTAAACATGGGATAAATATTGGCAATTATTTAAAACTTCATGCTTATGTTCTTATTTGATGTTTCAGATAAGAAATATTTGGCGATATTCCCATACTTTTCTTCTTTATTTAAGGAATATAATTAATTCATTTTGTTAATCTTGTGCCTAAATTTTACATTTCTATCTATATTTCAATTCATCTTCCTACAATATAATTTTTTTGTATCACTTTAATTCGAAGTATTCTTACCTTTTATACCGTCCCTGTTATTGTAATCTGTACGTCTACTGTACTTTAATTATATTATTTGTTATTTCGTTAAAAGTATGTAAACTGTCTATATTTCATTTTATAGGTTATCAATTTAAATCTTATGTCAGTAACTTTATTCTTAGGTTATCTAGTGAGTTATAGTGACATTTAGGGCGATAATACAGATTTCTATTGTACAAGTTATTTCTTATTGGCTGATTCTATATAGTTTCTATGGATATTTATTTATTTTATTTCTACGCCGCCGGAGTAGAAATAGCTTATTTCTACGCCGGCGGCGTAGAAATGAAACTTCTACTTTGTGAATCAAGTCACAAAAGATGCCATTTTTATGACGTTTGAAAAAAAAATTCTTTTTTTTCTTGTTTCGGATAATAGAATATTATGAATTAGGATAACACCGAAATTGCTATGGTGCGTCTTCAGATGCATCACCCTAAATAAATAAAATTCAATAGAATTAAATATCAGTAAAATTGTGCATTTGAGCAGTTCAACAGGCGTTAACATTAGGATGTAATTAATGTAGCAGCTTGTACAAACCAAAATTCAATTTTAAGATTCTTGTTTAAGGTGCATTCACAAATGAAAATTAGGTTTATGGTTTTTGTTTAGGTTTAAGTAAGTCATTAAATTACCTGAAAATTAGTTTTGATATGTACAGACATCTATGTAAATGCTTTAAAAACAATATTAAAATATCGGTAGAGCAGTTCTTAACAAGACACCTGTGCGCTGTGAAACTCATTCGCTTGGCATTATTGGTTATTATTTCAGTAATTAAGTTATGACAGTTTCCATGTTCTTCTCGCATTTGTATAAAAAACCGAATCCACCAAGTGGATAGTAAATAAAGATGGGTGTATATATCTAGTTTGGACCTTGCAATGTTTAGCTTTACGATTTGGATTAACGTACCCTAAATTCTGAAGTGTGAATAGAGTCATTACTTAATATGCGGCCAAAGTCTTTATATCTAAAGTATAAACCATAAATCTAAACCTAATTTTCATTTGTGAATGCACCTTTATGGTTTCAAATTGAAGTACATAAATATGCTTTATTTCAACTGGAAAATATTTTTATACAATTTTTAAGCGAGGAAACGAGATTCTGCCGGATCTTCAAACAATTTTTTGATATAAAATAAATGAATATGGAAATATTAGTTCGGAAACAATTGAGTTTCTTACAGTGTTTATTTCTTTGGAAGAAAAAGTTAATTAAAATCATTTTCTTTGAACTTAGTTTTATAATTGTCATAATTATGGTAATTTTATTAATGAATTCTAGTAATAATAATGGTTTCCATTCCACAAGTAGTAAATACACATGAGTAAGTATTTTTTGCTGCCCGGTAACAACATTTTTTTTTATATTTAGCTATTCAACAAAAAAAGTTTTTAATGGATCAATAACGACAGCTCCACCTTTTCTTTATTAATATTTTTCTATTTTGTTGCACCATATCTTTGTTTTCGCTTATAAATCATATCTACCTTTGGGAATTTAAATGCAAACGGTCAGTCATATGGTATAATACAAAGTAACAAATGGTTCGAAAAATAAAAATTAACATTAAATATATATTTTGGTACCCAAGAAATTGGTTTCCTTTAAATAAAATACATATCATTTAACTATTTGAGATAAAAAAAAAAACACATGAGCTCCCGTCAATTCCATGTTTGAAATAGCAATGAGCTTTAAGTAAAGTATCACTTCCAGTTGATCATTTGTAAACAAAATCTAATTTGTTGTTCCAAGAAATAGAAAAGTTTGTAATACCAAATTTTAGATTATACTTTATTATGTTTTTCCTCGAAAATCTGTTAAGAGCTCCAAATTAAGTACCACTCCCAATTTGTCATATAGGTATACTATACTCAATATCTAATGTTGTTTCAAGTTATACACGAGTTTTAAATACCAAATTTGAGAAGTTTCGAATCATGTTTTATTATATTTTTTCAAGAAAATCGGTTTATGGTTTCATGTAAAGTAGTACTTACGGTTTATCAATTTTAGAAAACATCGAATATGTTGTTCTCATTAATATAAAAGTCTTAAATACCAAAATTGCAAAGTTTGTATCAATTTATTTTTCACGAAAATCTGTTCAGAGCTTCAAATAGAGTACCACTTCCGGTTTATTAATTTTAGCTAAAATCTAATATGTTGCTTCCCCTTATATAAAAGTCTTAAATATTAAATTTGACAAGTTTTGGAATATATCATAATATATTTTTCACGAAAATCTGTTCAGAGCTTCAAATAAAGTATCACTTCCGGTTTATCAATTGTATCCAAAATAATATGTTGCTCCCTATCATATAAAAGTCGTAAATACTAAATTTTAGAATATTTATATTTATTTTTCAGGAAAGTCTGTTGAGAGATTCAAGTAAAGTATCATTTCCGGATTATCAATTTTAGCAAAAATTTAATATGTTGTTCTTCTTCATATAAAAGTATGAAATACTATATTTGACAAGTTTTGGAGTATATCATAATATATTTTTCACGAAAATTTGTTCAGAGCTTCAAGTAAAGTGTCACTTCTGGTTTATTAATTTTAGCCAAAATCTAATATATTGTTCCCCTTGATATAGAAGTTTTAAATGCTAAAATTGAAAAGTGTTGGATTATATTTTAATATAGTTAAAAACTGTTATGGGCTTCAAGTACCCAGTCACTTCCGGTTATCCAAATTTGCCGAAAATCTAATCAACGCTTTATATGAATGCAGAAATCTTATATACGGAAAATAGAAATATTTGGAAGTTTTTTATAAGAGTTATCGTGGACGAAAAAATCGTCACACACACACACACACACACACACACACACACACACACACACACACACATATATATATATATATGTGTGTGTGTGTGTGTGTGTGTGTGACGATTTTTTCGTCCACGATAACTCTTATAAAAAACTTCCAAATGTTTCTATTTTCCGTATATAAGATTTCTGCATTCATATAAAGCGTTGATTAGATTTTGGGCAAATTTGGATAACCGGAAGTGACTGGGTACTTGAAGCCCATAACAGTTTTTAACTATATTAAAATATAATCCAACACTTTTCAATTTTAGCATTTAAAACTTCTATATATATATATATATATATATATATATATATATATATATATATATATATATATATATATATATATATATATATATATATATATATATATATATATATATATATATATATATATATATATATATATATATATATATATATATATATATATATCACCGTAAAAATAGTAAAAACGTGTTGTGGGGACCCTAATTCGTGCTTATTTACTGAAAACTCACCATAAAATTGACGGGAGGTAAAAACCCCGGTTTCGTGTAAGTTACCTAATAACAATTAAAAGTTGAATCTAACGGCCGGTCTCATAAACGTCCAGTTAAATTTACTTTCAAAGTCAATTTAATTGTATCAACAAATTCGAGTCAGTTTCCATGTTCTTATGATATTAAATTCATTGTTGTAGTTGCATTTGTTCAATTTTTAAAATGTACTTTGGACGTAAAATTTAATCATAGAATAAATTGTTTTATGGAACCGGGCCTAAGTGTATATTATTGATTAGGTACCTAAATAAGTTTTTATGAAATTTCTTAGGAGGTGAAAATCAAGGGCCTTAGTCTGATTTACGTACAGAGGTAGAAATCTGTTTTTTTAATGTCGTTTTATCAATGTTATTCTGCTCATTTTCTTTATAATAGCCTTTGTAAAACATATGTTGGAAAATTCTATATTACATGAAAAGTGGTATTTTTTTATCTAATACGACAACATTAGTATTTGCGTTTAAGTAAAAACTGTAATTATTTTAATTGTACAGTACACTACAATTACATTTCTTACATCGTAATACAGTAGCGTATGGATTATGTATAATAAATAATCTAATCTTGTAAGGACAAAATTAATAAATTGTGTAATCTGATATGAGTTTTTAAGATTATAGTTTTACCAAGATTGTGGAAATAATATATGGTTAATAAATCTTTTCGCCCAAGTGTTTTCCTTGGAATAAATTGATCTATTTACAATAACACTTTCTCTTTATAAATATGAATTCATACATTGAAATCAATCTTTGTATTCAAGAAATATTTTATTATTTCAAGGCGACGCTTTTTGATTTTATAATATTTCCATCGCAATTTTTTCTATTTCTGTTTACGACGAAAATGATAAATGAATATCTACTGATAAGAACTACAAAATAGCGACATAATTTCTTGCAACCATATCAATAATTTATCTGCTATCTATCTATTTCGTAACAAAATCTCAGATCTATAAAAATGTGGATTTTGATAAATTTTTCTTATTTTGAAAAGAAGGTAGGTATTGCTTGTGCTATATTATATTATTTTTTGGTTAAATTTAATATTAGCGTTTAGAAACCTTTTTGGCCAGAATGCGTACTATAACAAAATAATAAATACGTATTTCGTATTTTTCTGTTTGTTGATACATCCAAGAAGTGTGTTATATTGACTGCAGGCAAATGCAATAATAGGGCTGTTGTAAGAATTTTTGTCAGACTTCTAAGTATTAAATTTTAAAAGATATTGTTCTTTTAAAAGCCTCGAATTTGAAATTATCACGAAATATTCATTAGATATTTTACAATTAATTATTGAAAATTGTGTAATATTTTGAAAAAGTCACGTGACCTGAAACAGATTGTGACGCCAGAGCACATACAGTTTAACATGTGACAAACTATCGCCTACTTTTATTTATATAAATAACGTAAACTGTTTTCCTATTGGCTATTAATGACGTATTGTATGTGCTCTAACGTCACAGGAGTAGGGGGTTGTTTTCATGATTATTTCTGGCGCAATTCTTTTTATTTAATTATTTACGAAAATAACAAAAATTATTATTATTTTTTTATATTAGATACTATGAAAAATATTGCATAGACTTTCATTTAAAATACTTTTTACAAAATGTGAAACCGGCTAATTGTACTAATAACACCAATAGATGGCATTTTATCATTTTGTGTTTAGATTTAGACGTTGAGATTATAATATCCCAGATATCAATGTCATTCCAGAAAATCAGCTTTAAAATTTCTGTGTCGCCATCTGTGCGAAAATAATACAAGCAATGATAAAAAAGAAATACGCACAGACC
Organism: Harpalus rubripes; assembly: GCA_963082715.1. NCBI lineage: Eukaryota > Metazoa > Arthropoda > Insecta > Coleoptera > Carabidae > Harpalus > Harpalus rubripes. The sequence continues at coordinate 45,230,686 of OY720460.1, read as the reverse complement.
TAGGTGTCTCCTTTACACTCGTTGCTTGTATTACTTGTACAGATGACGTCACGGAATTTTTAATGCCGTATGTTCTATTTAACTCTGAATAATATATTAATAATATATCTGAATTTGATCAAGATCGCATATCCCATTGTCATATTTTAAAATATGTACAAATATGTCATCATCATTACCGAAATCTGCGTACAAAGCAGATTGGCACACCTAGCAATGGGTAATATGCCATGATGATATATTTATTTATTTATTTATTTATTTATTTATTTATGTTTTAAAATGAATACTACTCGTACAAAATATTGTTTTTGTACAAGCTGTTCCACCATAATCAAAAATAATAAAAGTTTATAGAAAATTATGAAATATAACAGTTAAAGGATATGGAAAATTAATACTGCTTTAAAAAAATACGGAGTGTTTTGGTTTTGATGGCGTAGGACATGCACGCGCGTGTTTGAGCAAAGGAACCAAGAACCAAGATCCAAGTATGAATTTTTACTGTTTGAAGCTCCGTCTCAACTAAATATAAAGAAAACACTTATTCGGGTGTGTCGGATCTGTTCGGATGATTTATTTGTTTTTGTAAAATGAGAGAAAAGTGAAATAAATTAACAGCAATAATTTATTTTATTTCTCTAACAATATGATATCGCAATTTAAATACACATTATTTTGTAATTTGCGCAACTTTTTTTGTATATTTCTGATATTACCTACGCCACAAAGCAAATTTAAATATCAGACCTTAATGTCTCGCTTATTTGGAGGAATTTTTAACTTGAACTTACTCATGTGACCATTCTTATGTACTTCAAGGAAAAAATAGAAAAATTCCGTGGAATAGCCTATTTGGGTTTATTTTAATAATTGTTTATTGTATATCAACTTTACGTTATTACAATTGAATTGATAATGGGGGTGAGTCAATATTTCATTGAAATTTTGTAACTTTTCATGCATACACATTACATTGATGAATATGAGAAGTTGAAAGGGACACACACATTTGGATTTATAATTACATTTACTACTGCAATACTGCATCGCTAACTAGCGACTTTCATCATAGTAATGTCAAATGCTGATGTCAATCTACGGCGCCTTTGCATAGACCGTTTCAAAACAATGCAAAATGTAATTTGTAATTGAACTTTATAATTTATTACGAACATAATCATTATAAAATTCATATTTTTGTTAATTACTAATGCATCGTAGTTTTAATTAATGTAACCAAAATTGTCAGATTTGATTTATATTAAATACCATGACTACATTATTACAATGAGAAAATATCTTTGGCTTAATGCAAGAACAACCAATGTTAAATTCTCTTTTACATTATACTCTTTCTGATTAATCTAGTTTTAATTTTGGAAAAAGTATTATATAAAACATGGTTGAATATATTTTGCGACATCCCATTTTAAAAAGCACTGCCTTTTGTGTTGGGCGACCGAAAATGTCAAACGTGGTTGTCCAGAGAATGTTGTTTGGCAATGAAATGTTTCTCATATTTTCTGCATATTTATAATTTTTTTATCTGTATAATTACGTATTTCGACTTCTCTGTCACGGTTTTGCGAACGGGATCCACCGCTGGTATTGTAAGGTAAACAATACCTGCAGCACTTAATTTTATAGATGCATTGTAAACGTTAATTTTACTTTTACAACTAGAAATCTATTTTTATTAAATGAGGCCAGGTTAAAAGCAGAAACAGATCTATGACATTATTGTGTAAATTTACCTTTGAAACTTTCCCTAAAGTAATAATTCATATTTATGATTTTTATGTTGACTAATTACAGAAATTTTTACTTTTAAGTTCAATTTTTGTTTGTTATTCCAAAAATATATTTGGCATATGTGATGTTTGCTTACTTGCTTTATTTATTTCGCCTAGATTTGACGAAAAGGAAATATCTAAGCAAACAAAGTCTACTGTACTGTAAAGGAACCTATAGTAATCGGCAACCATTGAACGAATGTCATGTTGTAAAACAAAAAATATATTTATTGAGATCTATCTATACCATTAAATTTTAGTCTTCCAAAAAATAGCGATATAAAATGCAAACAAATACTCTTGTGCGCATGTTTCTTTTAAGTTGCTGCCTATTACCAGATGATTATGATTTTTGATTTTGGAGTAGTCCACAGTCATCGGCCGAATTTGGATCATCCTTGTTGTATCCCCATTTAACCTGTTCTGTGACGGTTTAAAGCTTTCCATCCCAGCTGGTAGCTCTTCCTTGTGTTTCTGGAGTGTGTGGTACTCCATGTATCCATAATTGGACCAGTGGCGCACCCTGGAATTTGGATATGGGGCTGCATTATAAAAAAGACAAATTTAATTTTCTTTAATAAGCACATAAACTTGCAAACTTGGGTGAGGCAAGGCATCCGCAGGCGCAATTTTTTTTCCTTTCAAGGTCAAATGCCTTATAATTGAAAGTTACATTTTTTCAACGGATGTGAAACTGCATGTTTTTCCCCTTTCATGTACAAAAAATAAATTGCCAGATCACAGAACATTTTAGACAAGAAAATATATTTAACGGATTTGCCTCCTTTACCAATATGTATTAATACATACTGAGATCATGACAAAGCAAAGATGGTTTGTTTGATTGTGATACGAAACATGATGATAAATTACGCAAATTTCTATTATTTTTAGTTCTTTTGGGATATACCTGTGAGCTATCGGTAGCTCGCGATCAATGGGTTGGCATACCCCAGAGTTAGAGCATCATACGCATGTATAGTTTTATTTTAGTTGTTCGCGATATGACTCCGACTGATAATTTCGTGTTTGTGGAAAAATATGGACTGATACATGATTAGTCATGAACTAATCAGACCAGTTCGGAGATTGAAGGTACTAATATGAATTACTTTTCATTACATGAATTAGTACGAAATAAGTTTGGGATCCGTCGGTGAATGTTACCGCGAACCTATTATCTTTGTTTTTTCTTTTGTTGCCTATCTAGTTCTCTGATCCCTGAGCCGCCATTTCAAGGGGGGTGCAAGTGCCTGGGTGCGTCACTCAATTGAACTATAGTTGTTTTGCGGACAATATGTTGTTCTGTTGTTTTAGTCTTGTACAAGGGTGGATTGAAAAGTTTACCGCCGAACACTGAGAGAGTAGCACAAGACGCAGTTACTTTTTGTGTGGTTTTGTGAACTGCCATTAGTGTCTGCGAATAAGTTTATATCGAAGTCCTTAATCGGATTTCTAATCAAATCGGATTTAAATAAATCCTAAATTTTGACTGTTTATACCAGAAAAATTTAAAGCGACCACGTACATTCGAATTTACTGTAGATTTAATTGGATTTATTACTGACACTGTTGGCATAGCAGCGTAGAATGCATAGACCATTATTGACTAGTAGTATTAATTTTTATTTTTGACCATTTTGACTTGACATTTACTTAGCTTTTTCATCTAACATTAACTTAGTTTTTTCATCTGACAAATCAATTAATTTTCCTTCGAGGATTAATTTCAAAAAATATTCTGTTTCTTGTTGCATCCACGGATTTCTCATTGCTCTTCTAATAATTATACTAGCTTATCGTTGACACATATATTAACTTTCAAACTGTGAAAGATGAATAAATTACTCTGCATTTTTTTCATTGTTTCAGTACCTACAATTGAATTCTCTGTTAAATCGCTGTTTATCTCGCAAAAGTAAATCGGATTTACGTATAAATCTCATTGGTAATGTCGATTTAGAATCCGATTCTAAATCCAATCCAGATCGTTTACATCGTTTTCTTAAGTACAATTTATAATCCTAAATCCACTTAAATCCGATTAAGGACGTCGATATAAACATAGTCTGTGATCGCTAATTTTTGACTTAATCGGAATTTTTGAATTATGAGTATTGGCTTTTTTTTAAATGGAGAAACATAGGACACCGTGCATTGATCAAATGAAATACCTGCACAAAAAAGGTTTAACACCGAAGCAAATCCGCGAAAACAATGTTTTCAACATATGGCAAAGACTTTGGAACAACTTGTCCTTCATACACAATGATAAAAAGTGGGCACTTGGGCAGTGGAATTTAATCGTGGCACGGAAATCATTGAAGATGATTCGCGCAGTAGATGACCTGCAACTGTAAGCATTTGATTTACGATACGGTCATGGTAGATCGCCAAACCAAGGTCCGAGAAATGTATGAGGCTGCGGGTATCTCCTATAAACGAATTCAAAATATTTTGACCCTTGAAATAGAATGACAAAAATTTGCGAGGCGGGTCCGCCGGCTTCTTATGATTGATCAGAAGCGTGTTTGTTTCTAGACGTCGTCCAAATTGCTGCTCCGTTATGAAGTTGATCTTGATCTAGCTCCATTAGAGTTCTTTCTATTTTCGAAACTTTAAAAAATACACCTGAGAAGGTAATGATTTTCGTCCACTGAAGAAGTTGTAACAACCGTAACGGAGTATTTTAATAGACCGGGATCATTGCATTACAATATTTATTAGTAATTTCTTCTGTGTTAAATAGGTCCCGAATTTTTCAATCCACCCTTGTAAGTTAGTAAAATCCCGAAGAGCTTTAGTGCTCTGCTATATGGATATTTTAAATCACAGAATTAGTAACATTTGTAATCAACATAAATAATGTTGAATGTCAAGTTTCACAAAAATTAATACCACTGAATGTTTTTTGTTAATTTTAAATCACTCAAGCTACAAATTATTTAAATTTTACATGATAATATTTAAAAAAACAAAATACTTGATGACGTAAATCTGTCGTACATATGATTTAGGGTTAAACAAACATGTTTTCTTATCACTTGTATTGCATTATATTTATTTTATTTATAGTTTAATGATTGTTAGTGTTTTTTATTGAAATATCTCATATGAATGAACCAAATCAATATTTATACATTCTAGAATTTCGATAAATTTCTTGTCAAACTTTTGAGTTTTATTAATAAATAGAGCAAGATGAAAACAAGCTAATGTCGAAACATTATTTGATAAACAATAAATACATCTGTGTATGTGAAAAGGTTATCTAATACTTCAAATATGAATAATTATTACAGACGATGACTTTGTTTGATATTGCGATAATGCAACCCCGAAGCAATGTTTACTTTTTGGAGAAAATATTGAAAGATAAATAATATCAATAGCTGCGCTCCGAACAGGTATCGAGTGTGAGCAAATATTTGAGATATGCAAATAGAGTGGTTTTATTCGTGCTAAAGTGTTAAATAGAGCTATATGCATGACTTACAACCATGAGAGGATAGGAGGATAATTAGTCAATAATATGAATGAATAGAAAAACATTTTAATTTTTTTTGCAAAAAAGTATTTTAACTTCATGAATTCTCTATTTTATATGAGAATTATGAGACGTTAACAAAAAAACAAATACTCGAATTGTGAGTCATATAGCATTTATTCTTACAAAACCGACATTTCAGTATGGTATACACATGCAGTGGCGGGAATTCAGCAATATTATTGCGGGGGAGGAGGAGTGGGAGTAAATAGGTCTTTTAAGGTGGAGGGGGCCTACAATTTTCAAAAATTACTACAAAAACGCAACATTTTATTAAAAATTTCTTGTTGAAAAGCATTATTTATACAGAAACGAAATTTTCAAATAAAACATTTATTTTTCACTTATAATGTATTCATAAATATTTCGCGTTGCACACCTCACCTATAGGTACGAAATGCAGTGAAGTTATCTGCAAGTAGTAATATATCAGACGGCTTATAAATGATCTTGAATGGTCATCTTTCAGGATGATCAATAACATGCGGTTGTAACTGGGGGTAACCCTCTGAATAAAAAACGCCTATAAATACAAATGGCATTTGAGAGTTACTTGACAATCAAAACTTATAGGGACTTTTAAGATAAAGTAACGCATGTTCCAGTTTTTCGTTAAAAGTCTATTCATCTGTCTCTTTGCACTCAAATCGTTGTGCGAGAAAGAAAACTTTTCAAATCACTAGAAAAGAAAAACTTCATTGAGTAACGCACGCTTTAGGAACATGCTCTTCTTGAAACGAGATTTATTTGGAGTGTACCTTAGTTAATTAGTCGATTCTGTTCAATACTGTAAGTTTTTAAATCTGTAAACACATCTATTCTTGTTGATTAATATAAAATTATGCATAAGAGTGGTAGCTTTCGTTGCGATTTTGTTCATTATTTACAGATTTACTGATCTGTAAGACTTACAGATGTGGACAGAATCGACCTATAATCTTTATTTCATAAGAATAAAAATTTACAATATTTGTAGTTTGAATCAATTATTTGAAAATAGAACATGTTTAGATGCAACTCAAACAATATCACTAAAATATTGCTTGTTTGTTCCAGGTAAAAAGGAAGAGCCAAAAATGTCCACTATGGACAAAGTGTGCATAGGGGCAGCTGAGCTCATCGGAACGGGCATCCTAGTATTCATTGGATGTATGGGCTGCGTGGCAACTATTGCAGGAGGATCTATTCCACACGCGCAAATTTCTTTCACATTTGGTTTTGCGGTCATGTTTTGCATACAGGTAAGAAAGGGACTTATAAAAAAATATTCCAAACGGATGTATCGTATATACTGTCAAAAATAAATAAATACTTTAGTGATTTCTGGACATACACTATCGTCCAAAAACTGTTTGTCTTGGTTATATTTGAACCGTGTTGACTTCTGACAGTTGAAATTAAGAAACATGTCGTCAAAATCTAATCAACCAACACTAATCAGCTGTAGAAAAATTTGCAAAACATGTGAAAACAAGTTTCTGGTAATATCTTACAAAAATGAGATTAATTAATGTTAGCCATCTTTTAATAAAATAAAAAGTACCTAATGCAAATGCAAAGAATGTCTAAAATTTGTTACGAGCTTACGAGCATGTGTTCCCGAAAAATCGAAAGTAATTTTTCTCGGGTTAAATATTAGTAACCTTGTTCTGTTTTGTTAAAATGGTCATATTTATTTCGAATTTATAAATCCGGTAAACAGGTTATTGCGGTGTTTAAGAATTAGAAAATTGGTTAAACCGGTCATTTCGATTAATCGGGTAGCCGGTTATTGCGAATAATCTGATAGTAGGCTATTATGATCAGTCGGGTAGGCTGCAAGTAGTCTGTTTACTTACTGATTTTTACAACAATAATAATAATAATAATAATAATAATAATAATAATACATAATAAAAATAGTAAGGGCCTGTATTACATACGCACTATTACAATTATGTAGCGCTTTCATATCATATTAATTCATTGGAATAAATAAAATGTTCTTGCTTTAATAAGGTATTTTATATATTAGCCGGTTAACTGGTTACTGCGTAGTTGAATAGCCGAATTTGCGATTAGCCGGTTAACCGTAACCGATTAACAGTATTGTAGTAAAATGCATATTACAAGAACACTTTGTCGTAAAACGATTTAGCAATTGCATCTATATACCAACAATGGGGACCTTTAGTTTACGGTTACATACAAACAGGCAAGGACAGGGTCGGTCCCTTTACATTAAGAATTATTTGAAAAAAATATTTCACGATATTTCTATATAAGATTTAAATGTTATTACAAAAACAAGTACAACAAACGATAAATGTTAATACTGCAGTCATTTTCAGTGCGCCTTGCTTGACGTAACGTGATGTTGTATTCTTGTATACGTTTAATACAATAAGTTCAGCATCATTTGACAAAAAAACCCTTCTTTGTTTTTCAATATTATGTTCTTCATCTGAAGCTTGACCTTCATGTTGGGACTCATCTTCAGGTTCTTGCAAATTGTTGTCAAGCCCAACATTTTCCGCATCTTCCAAATCTTCACGATTCCAAGAACGCCACATATTTATATTTGTATTTATCACTTGCACTCAATAACATGTAACGAAAAACTAGTGAAAATTGTTCTTCATGCATCCAATTTATACTTGTTCTCTAATAACGGTAATTTTATTAATCTTTCAAAAACTATTATAGATTTAAAATTATTATTCTCAGAAATTTTAAAATTCAGGTTTTTCTTAATCTGGCTAATTTACTTAATCTTCTAATCTTGTTTCGTATTTTCAAATTATGCACAAACATGTAAGCTTATTTCAAATATATAATTACTTAATTCCACGAAAATAAAACAAATTTTTGGTACCTAATTTACAATACAGTGACCATGTATACTGCATAAATTTTAAAATTTATGGTTTGTTGTACTTGTTTTTGTAATAACATTTAAATCTTATACAAAAAAATCGTGAAATATTTTTTTTCAAATAATTCTTAATGTAAAGGGACCGACCCTGTCCTTGCCTGTTTGTATGATGTATTAGGGGTATGTAACCGCAAACTAAAGGTCCCCATCGTAGGTTTATAGATGCAATTGCTAAATCGTTTTACGACAAAGTGTTCTTGTAATATGCATTTTATACTATATACCTTGATATGATGGTTAAAGCAGCAAGTAGCGGTTAACTATACCTTACCGATTAGTATTAATGGGAACTTATGACTTCAGAATTTTACTGTTGCCATATACTGGTTCTGAAGTAACTTTTTTAACAAAGACGACAAGCTCGAATAAAAAGACAGCAAAACACTACCATGACCTCTTAGGTAGTATCTACAACAGTATATAATGTGTTGAATAATTTTGTGTTGCGGTATTCTTTTTTTTTTAGAATATATCTTCAGCTAACAAATCATTATAAATAAATAAATATATCATCATGGCTTATTACCCATTGCTGGGTGTGCCAATTCGTTTTCTATACAGATATCGGTAATGATGAAATATTTGTCGTGCGGGCGCTTACCAGGCGTCACCTCACGGGCACTCATTGCTGGCGTGGAGAGTGCTCCACACATTGTGTCATTTAAATTCGAAATATTTGGCGTCGGTCAGGGTCGAACCCGGTTCCCCAGATTCGCGACCTGACACTTAGACATGCGGTCACGAGCCACGAGACCCCATAATCATTATTATAACCAAACTGATTATACATATACAGGGTGTTAATTAAAAAGCGGGCCATAGGCGTTTAACACGGGAAATCAGTTTTTCCTTGCGCAAAAGTTCCCAATTAATTTTAGACAAAAATGTTTCAAATAAAAGTTGTAGATAATTAAATTATACAGCAGTATCACTAAACAGATTTTATTTTGCATGTTTAGTAACCTGTAAATTTCAAATTGAAATTCTATAAATATTGCTCATTTGTAGTGATAGCCATGGAATTTAAACAAAATTACAAAGAAATGCATATCGTTTGAACTGTCAGAAATTCGATTTTCAAATAAAAATTACTGCTAATTATATTCTATCGTAAGTCCTTAAAAATATTTTGTTTTTATAATCTACATCTAAATTATTTCTTAGATTTAATTTATTTTTATTTTGTAACCTGCAAAATTGAAATTCTGACAATTCAAACGATATGCATTTCTTTGTAATTTTGTTTAAATTTCATGGCTATCACTACAAATGAGTAATATTTATAAAATTTCAAATTGGATTTTACAGGTTACTAAACATGCAAAATAAAATCTATGTAGTGATGCTGGTGTAGAATTTAATTCTCTACATATATTTGAAACATTTTTGTGTAAAATTAAATGGGAAGTTTTGCGCAAGGAAAAACTGATTTCCCATGTTAAACGCCTATGGTCCGCTTTTTAATTAACATCCTGTATACGTCAAACATCACCGCAAAATAAAACAGCAAATATCAAATCGGACTAGGACAAAACAAAAGAAGAGAAGAGAGGCCATGGTAATACAAAACTATCTCTTTCTTCGAACCTGCCGACTTTTTCTAAAGACATGGAGTACTGGAGAGGAGAATGTATGTTGTGTGAAGTCAATTTCATGTCTCCAATGACTACGTTTACACCGTGCGTACTATTCTGGTACGCAGACCAAGCATATACTAAAATTTATCTTAGTATGGTATGTTTACACCGGTATTTAAATAAACATACTAAATATTTCGGTACGTTATACGCGCTTGCGTAGATTTAACTAACCCTAACCTAAAATGACTTAATAAAGAAAAATAGTTGTGAATATGTGTAATTTACAACGCCACACTATTGAAATTGTAAATATTATTAAATTTACACAATTCCCCTAAATGTTAATACATAATTTAATTGAATTAAAAGTAGTTATAGATGGCAGAAAAATCGCAATGGTACGCTTGCTGTTTACATCGTGCATGAGTAAGGTCTGGTCCATCTCCCTTTGAACGTACCAAAAATGTGTACCTATTGCGTACCAAAGATTTGGTCATAGTGTTTACACCACTCGTTGCCATCTTGTTACGTTACTTGGTATGCTGTCTAAATGTTTAGTACATGTGATGTAAACGTACTCATTATGTACAGTTTTTGTCAGTTCCTAATATGTTGTGTTTTGTATTATAGGTGCCAAATAACCCTTTGAATAATAAAATTATGATAAATAACTTTTTTATATTAATTAAAATTTAAGTCACACAAACTTGGAAATATATTTTATTATTTATCAACATACAATTTTTAATATTCATATTTTGTCGGTATCTAATAGTGTTAAAAACAACATTTTATAGCAATGTCAATGGTTAAACAAATATTTATTCTTTGCTATTAGTAGATAAACTGAATGTAATATGTTAGCGGAAAAGTATACGTATAATTACAGCATGTTGTTAAATGCGCACAATAATAATTTACATAAATTACATACTTCTTAAATTAGAATTCTTATTGAAAATATAAAAATATCCTAAAAGTATTTAGAAATAATATAATCGTATTTTTTAAGGAATACAAAAAAAATACTAAAATAGTAGGTACATAAAGATACAAGTTTCATAAGACGTGATTTTAGCGCACACGTCTTTGTTAGAAACGAACGGCTTGCCGCGAGTTTTCCAAGGGGACAAGTACGCTGAAATGTCTTCTGAAACTTGTATTTTATACTATTTTGTTCATTTTGTCAAAAAATATACGTTATTTCATGTTTAGGTATTTCTATTTTGGTTGTTTAATATGTACTTTATGAAACTCATTTGGATGTCATAAAGAACATACTAAAAAAACAAAATAGAAATACGTAAACATGAAATAACGTATATTTTTTGACAAAAGGACCAAAATAGAAAAAAATAGTATAAAATACACGTTTCGTGGCCGTGTGCCCAATCTTCGCGAATCTAGGAACCCCGTTTCATTCTTGACCGACGCCAAAATTATTTTGAATTTTAAATGGTACAAAAGTGACCCCTGTGCCGAAGTGCCGTGCCTTGTGATCCGGGTATGAATATGACATCATCAGTACCGATATCTGTGTGCAAAGCAGATTGGCATCATATCTACCAGTAGCTAATATGCCATTCCATATAAGTAATTAACAAATGATATATTAGAATATAATTGAAATATATGAAATGAATAAATAAAATAAATATATTATTACGGTATATTAGCCATTGCTGGGTGGGCCAATCTGCTCTGTACACAGACTTCGCTAATGATAATGACATATTTGTACCGTGCAGGCGTTTACCAAAAATCAGCTCACGGGCACTCATTGCTGCAATAGAGAGTGCACCATGAAATATAAATGAAATAATTAAATTTAAATTAGGTATATACAATGTGTTTCACTGAAGACACCTAAATAAATTGTTTATTTATAACGCAATTAGTATAAAACTTTTAGCAGTGATAGATGTCATTACGATTTATATTTTTCTATTATTTTTTTTGAGTCTAAGTCCGGCCATTAACTATGAGTAAAAACAAAAACTAGTGTTTCAAGTAAAGTCATAGTAGCGATGAAGCAAAAAAGTATAAAAAAAGTTGTTGCTAATCACTAAAATACTCGTAAAATGATGTTTCGTTGAAAAAATTTAATCTTGTAATTTTTCTACATTTTTGTGTAAACTCATTGAATTTTTTTTAAATTTATTTAATTAATTTATTTAGAAATTGTTGTATTTTCGGTATTGGAAACAAGTGAAGATAGACAAATTATACATGGTGCGGGAAAGTTAAATAAATTCTCTCTGCAGTAACGTAACTTTCCAATATGGCGTCCATATAAAAATTAATACTTTGACATCATAACTCGAAAGTAATAGTGATAAAAAATTTGAGCGTCGCCATTCGAAAGAACATAAAAAAGTGCCTTAAAGATGTACAAATTAAAATCCAATATTATTTTACATTTGGAAAATAGTTGCACAAATAAAAAACTGTGTTATGTATTTTTTCTCAAGTAAAAAACACTATTGAAATGGTCCCTAATGGGGCAACTTTTGTTTAATATAACCGACTTTGTATCTCTTATAGTTCTCGAGATCCTATGTTGGAAAAGTTATGCTGGATATCCCGTATACATATATATATTTTTGTTTGTACGGATATTATATAATTATATGGTTGAATTCAGAAAAAAATACTCTATCGAATGAGCTTAAAAATATGTAGCATCCCATTTAAAAAAATATAACTTTATGCTTTAAGCCTGCTTCAGAGTTTTCACAACGTAACATAACATATCAAAACATAAGCAGTCAGTGATGGTTTCATAGTTCCAAAGTAACGAATATTTTTGAACAAGAAGAATTAATAATGCTTCATCCATGTTAGCTTGACAAAAACTACAAACCAGCAACTTATATGTCAAACAAAATGAATTGACAGCTATTCTGCTGTTGTTGCAAAAGTGGTACAGACGACTCACGTATGCGTTCGAACATAACCTATTAACGTAACCGTAGGGAAATAAAATTTGGCCATGTTCTATATTTTCTTAAATTATGTTGTTTCTTACGCAAACTATGAAATACTATACCGCTTTACACACATTCATATTTTCTTTACGTTATGCTATACATATGTTATGTTACGTTATATAAACTCTGAAGCATGCTTTAGTGTGAATGTCCCCTTCGATCTGCTACAACTTTTATTTGAATGATTTTCTTCTATTCACAATAATAATGAAAATAATCGAGGTGTCTCGTATCCGAGAAGCACCTGTATATATATTAAATCGACTTTTTAATATACCATGCCTACATAGTATTTGATTTATTTTCTTTACTAAGTTATTTGGGTTCCAAGATTTGAAGCCTAGTCAGTCAATAAACTGGCCCTGTTTACAAATACCGTGTGTCTATTTTAAAGGTGTACATAGGAAATTAACATGGGAAATCAGTTTTTTGCAATTTTCTGCTCGCCTAATTATTTTAAGCAAAAATGCGTCAAATAAAAATTTTAGGGGAAAAAATTCTACATCTAAAACAATAAACACAATTACCTTTACATGCTTTATAACGACAGAAATTAAATATGAAAATGTCGAAAATTACGTTAAGAATATCGACAGCCATGGAATTGAACAATAAATAAATAAATGCTTGACATTTTATCTGTCACAACGTAAGTTAACTTATTTGACCTTTGACAATTTGATTTGAACAAATATCGTTAATTATGACAATAATAGAAATATAAAATTAATAAATAAAGTTAGGAAAATATAGTTTTGTTTAAATAATATGAATATATCAAAAATTCAACAGTGCGTAACAAAATTATGTATGATGCTGTTATGTACTCTCAACTCATTTCCAATACATATACCTTAGTACTATAGAAGGGGTCTACACTATCATTCCTGACACTCTTTCTTAGAGTAACGCATATTCTGCTCGTCCTATATTCTAATTACGCGGCTCATATGTATTTTTTGAAAACACATTAGCAGTCTATTCAAATTTTGTCACGAATTTAGCTCTTCATTCGTAAAATTGTTCATTTTTGAATCATTTGAGACAATAAAACTAGAGACAAAATCAAATTGTTAGAAACGTCAAATAAGTTAACTTACGTTGTGACAGATAAAACGTCAAGCATTTATTTACTTTTTGTTCAATTCCATGGCTGGCGATATTTTCAACGTAATTTTCGATATTTTCATATTTAATTTCTGCCGTTACAATGCATGGAATGGTAATTATGTTTATTGATTTAGATGCAGAATTTTATGCTCTAAAACTTTTATTTGACGCATTTTTGCTTAAAATAATTAGGCGAGCAGGAAATTGCAAAAAACTGATTTCCCATGTTAATCTTCTATGTACACCTTTAAGACAGACACACGGTATATACTTTTCTACTACAAAACAAATATCTACTACAAATTTTATTTTTAATATATGTAAATACAAATAATTTGTGTTAGAGCTTATTACATATCTAAAATAAAATAGGTATTAGAAGTTGTAAAATTAGATTTTATTATGTTGGGGGCTCCATGTCAAAAGTCAACAGATAGTGTGAACCCCGGCGTCTTGCGTTTATATTTATCTAACAAAATTATTTGTTCGGATGATGTACAAAGATCATTAAACATCAAAATGCAATCATTAATGTTCATTAAAGTTACTTTTATCTTTTATTTTATAGTAGTTCAACGGCATATTTGTAGCTGAAAACACTGACAATTATATTTATCGCATTATTTCAGAAAAATTCTTTAGAGATTACAACAATGTGAAGTACAAAAACAAAATTGAAGAACCATGGTGAAAAAAGATGAATGTCACAAAATGTGTTTTTTCCAATACGTGAATTTTAAAGTTTAAAGCTTTCTGGACAGGGGCGGACTGGCCATGTTGGAAATATGTAAATTTCCATATGGGCCGGTCTGCTTAAGGGTCGGTTCATTGTTGCTTTATTTCTAATTTTATAAATTAATTTATATCGTGGTTATTTTTTAACAAACGGAACAACAATAAGTATAAACTAGCACCCAAGAAATGTGAAATTAACCCAGGGCTTTTTTATCAAATTTTCGAGCTTTAGGCCGAAAATGCCCCTCTCCCTTTATAGTAAAAAATCTGGTGTGGCCAATACAATACCTCTCGCCATTTACAGCCCGAGTAACAAAAAAGATTAAGTTAATCCCTATTTTTGGATTAACGAATCTTATTCTAATTTCAACAGTTTATTTCTTAAAATATGGTATAATCTAATCCAAGTAACTACCTGGTTTTTAAACCCCTCAACAGGATTAAATCACAATTACACAGTAGGTTCACATTCACATATATCCATGCCTTAGTGGGATTCGAACCCAGAGCCCCTAGCGCACTCATGACTTATGAGGCGTTTCTCTAAACATTGAACCACCAGAGATATAATAAAATGAAGATTAAATTTTAAAAACCGGGATACAATAGAATTCACTAATTCAAAAATGAGGATTAGCTTAAACATTTTTGTGAATCGTTGATTTTTATGAATCTAAATACATACATACATATATATATATATATATATATATATATATATATATATATATATATATATATATATATATATATATACCGTGTGTCTGTCGTAAAGGTGTACATAGGAGATTAACATGGGAAATCAGTTCTTTGCAATTTCCTGCTCGCATAATTATTTTAAGCAAAAACGCGTCAAATAAAAGTTTTAGGGCATAAAATTCTTCATCTAAATCAATAAACAGAATTACCTTTACATGCTATGTAACGACAGAAATTAATTATGAAAATATCGAAAATTTCGTTGAAAATATCGACAGCCATGGAATTGAACAAAAAATAAATAAATGCTTGACGTTTTATCTGTCACAACGTAAGTTAACTCATTTGACGTTTCTGACAATTTGATAAAACGTCAAGCATTTATTTATTTTTTGTTCAATTCCATGGCTGTTGATATTTTCAACGTAAATATCGACATTTTCATATTTAATTTCTGTCGTTACAAAGCATGCAAAGGTAATTCTGTTTATTGATTTAGATGCAGAATTTTATGCCCTAAAACATTTATTTGACGCGTTTTTGCTTAAAATAAGTAGGCGAGCAGGAAATTGCAAAAAACTGATTTCCCATGTTAATCTCCTATGTACACCTTTAAGATTTTTCTGAATAATAGTATTTGAGTTAGAGTGGAGGATCCACACACACATACACATAGACATCATCGTGAAAAATGTTAAAATTGGATTCTAGGAACCTTAAAACGTGGTCATTTACCAAAATCTCGATATGCGATTTTTAGCACGATCCCTATATCTCCCTTACCAAGGGTAGCGGGAGGTAAAAAGTACACATTTTTTATATTTACAATTAGTTTATTAAATAATTAAAGAATTAAAGACAGAGCGGGCTTCAGGCAGGTATGAACTACAAACGGTGGAGCCGCACCGGGCCCCTTACTTCCGTCGCGGGGATTTGGAAACACTAACCAATTCACATTTATTTACTACCTACTGCTAAATAAATTAATGTTTAATATTTTTGTAATCGAAATGTTAAGGTAGAAGGTACATCTTATAGCCCTTCAGCTCATAGAAAGAAAAATTTGATTACAAGAACAAAATTCTTGATTACAATTAAGAAAAGTTGTTTACAATAATAAAAATGACTAATCACATTTCAAATTTTGACGCCATTCTTAATTTGCAGAATTTATTTTGTTAACGGATAACTCATCTCAATAAATTATTCCTTATCCACTTATTAAGTCAGGGAAATGAAGTCCGAATGAATTATACATTCTATTGGTAATGATAATTAATTTCCCGCGCTTGTTACAAAAATAACTATTCCCAAACCATGCGCAACGTACATGTTTGTCAAGGTAACAGTGGCAACGTAACAAACAGACGATTTGTAAAAAAATCAACATTTTTTTACAGCTGTAGAAAAAACAATTTACTACTAGAAATAAATTAATAGTTATTTGTATCATTAGGCCAGAAACTGAACATTTGCGAGACCGAGTTTATTTTGACAGGCCGAGCTGAAAGCGAGGCCTGCAAATACGAGATCTCGCAAAACAGTTTCTGGGCGTGTGATACAAAAGATTTTTTGTACCGACGTCTCCATAAATTTTTCGTTTATTTCTCTATACTTTAGTCTATGTTACATAACCTAAGAAAATGAACATATATATTATTATCGATTTTGCATTGCAAGTTTAATTATAATTACTTACATTTGAGCTTAAAATGCGTAATTATTTTATATCTATTGAAAATATAACATGCAAACATTAGTTATATATATTTTTTATACTTTCGCATATTTCTAATGACAGATAGCGGAAACTCAATTGTATCACGTGAAGTTAGTTGTAGTTACAAAACAAACTAGTCCTAAAGTTGGAACTTATAATTAATCTATATGAGATGTCAGTATTGACAGGATATTATTATTTTTATGACAAAATTTAGTTATTTAAGTTACAACAATTAAAGATTTAGCCCTAAAATTTATAAACATTTTGCTAATTCTTGTGTTGAAAATAATCTTAAATTGACATATCACCAGATCAGTAATGCCAACTCCTTTTGCCGGCCTAGATCAGCAACAGCGCATTTCTGGACGATTTTGAGTTCTGTAATACTAGTCAAAATGGACGGAGGTACGAAAAAAATATTTCACTTCAAGTACGTTTGCGTATTGCAGCTGCTAGGGATTCGTAATGAATCGAATCAAGTCACAAAATATACCACTTTTCTGATGTTAGAAGAAAAACACATTTTTTAATATAGGTAGGGGTTTAAAATTTTTCCACATTGATATTTAGATCCCAGTCCGCCCGTGCTTATGGAACGTTTTTGAAGTAAGATAGTGTATTCAATTTTAGTCCAAAACTTAACTTGGTAATTTATTATACCGATAGATGGGTCGTTTCAACTTATGTGGGACCTAACATAAATTTACCAGTTTTACTATAGAATCTATTAGGCAAAAATGCTTGGACCGTTATCCTTTTTAGCTCTTGTATTGCAAATTCTAAGGCCTGTATGTTAGGACTGTCACCGTTTTTGCTTTCTTTAAATATATCATTTGATAGGCCGATCTCCATCTTCAACCTACTAGTTGGACCAATCATCTCATTTTGTTAGAAAATGGACATTCATCCTTTTTCCCCCTGGCTCTTCAAGTTACTGCGTATTAAATCTGTAATTAGACAACGCAATTTATCTAATGCAGTTTTAATGAATTATAAAAAAATGCTTTTATAGATTTTGTACGTCACTTTTTTAAATCTAATTCTAAGTAGAAATGAATTAATTTTATAGTGCGTTTCAGGTAAGGCAAATAGCAGATGGTGCGCTTAAGTGCCGATGCCGACTGTGTTTACTTGCACTAAATAAATAATTTAAATTAGTGAACACAAACTTTGTCAATATGTACTATGTACTTAATATTTTTACCTGTAAAAATGTACAATATCTGAATATGAAAAATTACAAAGTTGAAATAAATAACATGTACAAATGCTGTCCGTTCGCTGCCTCAGGCATCAGGTGTAGTGATGGGTGTCAATTCCCGAAATTGAATGATGAGGAAGAATTCCCGGAAATTCCCAGGGAAATTTCCAACATTTTTTTTTTTAATATTTCCCAAGTTATTTCAAATATTGTTGTGCACCACAATATTTGTTGACGGAGTAAGAGTAGGTAACAGACAGGCATAAGGCACAAACATGTAAAGCAAAAGAACAGGCGTAAAGGTATAATATTATCTAAAATAAAATTTAAAAAAAAAATACGGGAAAAAAGTCAAGTTATTTTTCCCCGCCAATCGTAATTGCGGGACTTTCCGGGAATTTTCCCGGGAAAAAACAAAATTCCTTGCGGGAATTTTTTAGTGGCACATCACTAATCACGTGACTTCATTTGCAACGAAACAGTTCACGAACGAGGCATCCGTTGTACACCCAGCTTTAGGTATCATTATATCACACCCCAAGTCAGAAGTTAATTCAACAAAACATTTCGGCACTTGAATATTGGGACTTACGTAACCATTTAGCTATGGGAAGGGGGGGGGGGGTTCTAGGTAATCTACGATTACAAAATGGCCACTTACAGTATTCCCTGCACTCATTTTCATTCAATTCATTCTCTGTGACGTCATTATAGTTTCCGGAAAAACAATTCAATTATTATCATTGTTTTCTAGATGTTTGCACACATATCTGGAGCCCATCTCAACCCCGCTGTAACTCTTGCTGCTGTTATTTTAGGGTACGTACCATACGTTCTCGCACCAATCTACGTTGTGGCGCAAGTTATGGGAGCAGTCCTGGGTTTCGCTTTATTAAAAGTAAATATTTTCTTGGTTTTCGAGAGAACAAAGGAATAATTTTAACGTGCTTGTAGGCAGCAACACCGGGTAGGTTCTTTGATCCCGTGGAAATTGTAAATGAAGCTTTGAACACAACTATCAGGGCAAATGGTGTCTGCAGCACTATTCCCAACCCAGATATATCTTCCTTACAGGTAAGAAAATATTTAATTTTCATTTTTATTACTACAGAGTAGTATGCTTTTAAGTTCTGTAGCGGGTCCAAAACCGCAAAGCTGTAAAGTATTTTTATTGTTTTATTTTATAACACGGAAGTAGAAAGCAAAACATAAGAATGACTTCCATCTATAGAAAAGTACGTTTATGTTGCCATGTTGCAAGGGAATACTTTGAACACAAGTTTCGTGTTTCTAACTTTACCTTATTGTAAAATTTTCAGTATGAGCATCGTATAAAATATTTTATGTCATACTGGTTTGTTCTATAATTTTAAAATGAAATGATAAAGTTTTAGGACTTTAAAATTGTACTTTCAAACTGAATCCTTTATTGATCTTTACCTCAGCACCTTCTGCTAAAAATCTCGAGAAATGTATTTTTTATCCATTATAGCGAATAAGAATGTAAACGAGACCAAAAAAAATTAGTATTCAATCTATTAATCTGACATTTAATTTTTTTTATTATTTATCATAGACAAACTAGTGTTCCCAGGAGTTCCGAATAGTTGGGACTTAGCCTACTTATAAAAGCTTATACTGCTATGAAATGCTGGAAATTTCTTTTAATAATTTAACAACTTTAGAAACCAATATGAAATAAAATTATGTTTGTACCTCAGACCAAAAGAGTCTTTAAGAGATTTGTAAGTAATTACGGCCTCGGCCGTAAACAAAATGCTTATACTTATACCTTAAATATTCACTTTTCGTCCTAGTTACATAAAATACTATTACATTGCATATTCATAAAAACATATTGTTTATTTTTTATTTAAGTAATATTTGTAAAAATAATTTTCTTGTTTTTTGTAGGCTCTTACTGTGGAAATAATGCTCTCATTGGTTCTTATCCTTGTGTGTACTTCTGTATGGGATCACAGAAATGCAACCAAGCACGATTCGGTTTCGATTAAATTTGGTCTTACTATCGCCGGTTTAGCTATGGCTGGCGTAAGTTTATAACATCAAAATAATATATAGATAATCAAATGGTTTTTTTTTACCAGGGACCATATACTGGAGCTAGTATGAACCCTGCTAGAAGTTTTGGACCTGCTTTGATCAACAATGACTGGAGTGGACATTGGGTAAGAATATTAAATTTGTTTTCATTTTGATTGAACTCAAAATTCCACAAAATGTAACACCAATTAACAACAATATGAATACGAGTGGTAGAATCCCACGTTAAAAAAGTTTAAAAGTTGGGGAGACCATTGGACATTTATGCTTTCTATGTATTTTGTGGCGTTGACTCTGCGCTTCCATTGTATATTGTACCATTATGGTACAATGCAATTAATGGAAGCACAGAGGAGCGCTCATTCAAACTCAGACATGTCTACTTTTGTGAAAAAAAAACGATTTTTTAGTTCCTAGGTGTTTTCTATCGTTTTAATCGATTTTTGTACTCAGAATCACACAAAATTCAATACAGTCCATGGTAATGTAATGCGTTCAGTCAAAACCAGATATATCGACCTGAGACCAAAATAAGACATATCCAATTATATTTAACATATAGGTTACCTACACGAAATATCACAAAAGTAGACATATCCATATGACAATTTGTGTATAGTTTGACGATCCACTTTACCGTCAGTACACATGACCGTACTGTGTTTTGGCTGAGCCGAAAAAATATTTTTTAAAAATCTGATGTGGCCAGCACAATACCTCTCGCCAATTTCATGTTTAAAATATGTATAATAAAATATCAATATATTTTTCACGAAAATCTGTTCAGAGCTTCAAGTAAAGTATCACTTCCGGTTTACCAATTTTACTCAAAATGTAATATGTTATTCTCCTTCATACAAAAGACTTAAATACCAAATTTGAAAAGTTTTGGAATATATCATAATATATTTTTCACGAAAATCTATTCAGAGCTTCAAGTAAAGTATCACTTTCAGTTTATCAATTTTAACCAACATCTAATATGTTCTTTCCCTTCATATATAAGTGTTAAATACTAAAATTGGCAAGTTTTGGAATATATCAAAATATTTTTTACGAAAATCTGTTCAGAGCTTCAAGTAAAGTATCACTTCCGGTTTATCAATTTTAGCCAAAATCTAATAAATTATTCCTCTTGATATGTCTTAAATACTAAAATTGAAAAGGTTTGGATTATTAATTTTTATTTATTTACTGTTATAAGCTTCAAATAAAGTGTCACTTCCGGTAGCCAAATTTTTTATATTTTATTCCCCTTGATACAAAAGTCTGAAATACTAAATACACACGCTCACAAGCACACGCGCACGCGCACACGCACACATCATCGTAAAAATAGTAAAAACGTGTTGTGGTAATCCTAATTCGTGCTTATTCAGTGAAAACTCACTATCGAATTTTTCGAGAGGTAAAAATGATCGATTGCTAAGTATGTAGATTGTAAAACGCCGCCAGATTGTCAAATCTTCGTTGACTTAGCGATGATTTGATTATCTGAAAGAGCCAATGCGTGCATGCAGTTTTTCCCCCTAGTAGGCTTCAAGCTCACTTCTTGTTTAAAATAATGTTTTGTTAGATTTACTGGATCGGTCCTCTTCTGGCTGCAGCCGTGGGAGCAGGTGGCTACCGTGCACTTTTCAGTCGCCCTGAGCCCGAACCAGAAGGCAATGAACACGAAGACATTCCTCTGAACATCACCAACCATGACAAATCTAACCCTTGAGCGCTATCGAATATTAGATAAGTGCCAAAAAATATCCTTTCTCTTCGTCACTCACGTAGATGTAAATATTCTTCTTAATGACTTTATTAAATCTAATCTAAATGTATATATGTGTCACAACAATGTAGAATAATTGTTAAAGTTTAGCGAATATAGCTCCGTAGATTTATATTCATAGTTTTCTTATGTACCAACTGAACAAAATTGAGGAATGTTTATTGCATAAGATAAATTATATGTATATCTTTATAAAATTGTATTTGTGATTTTGCACAAATGTACAAAATATTGTAATTATATCATCTTTGTTATATGTGCATATCCTCGATTTCTCTTTCTTTCCCATAGTGCTTCCCATAGTTGGGTACATGAATAGAATCCTCCACTATATAACGAATTAGAAAATGTGTAGGTCGCCGTTTTACCTTTTCTAACCGGATTCACCGAACCGCATTTATCCTTGCCGTACTGCAGGTTAGACTTTTAGCCAGTGCTAAATTTATTTAAAATATATAGTGGCCAGCTTATAGCATCCGAGTGTGATAAATAAAAGTAGCTGTATTTATACTTTACGACAAATTAAACATTGTCGGTCAGCAGGATTCGAACACACGGAACATGGTTCGGGTGACGTTTGTATAAATTTTTCTTGTATTTATTGTTTATTTGTAGTTTACATTGTTGTATTTCATGTAATTACCCTTAATGTACAATATTTTATACAATAAAATATAATTTAAAATATAATTTCCCTGTTTTTTACTCCTTTTCCTTGTCATCAATTGGGAATTTAAACTCCGTGAATCGTACATGGGTACTATATACTTTTAATGTTGGTCATATGCCTATTGGCTATTTAAAATCAGTAAATCGTACATATATTCATCAGATAATGAAATCGAATAAAAAAATTCCAAAAATCTTAAGGGATGTCCTTTAGATTTTGTCAATTTTTTTTGTATGATTGTGCAGTGAATTGTACTTTAGTGTCGTTTTTGTGAAAATGAATGCATTGTACCGTGACAGTGAGTTAGTAGACAAGCTGTTAATTTATGGAGAAGCAGGGCAAAATTCTTTATTGGCACAACGTCTGTATGCTGAACGTTCTCCTTCACGGCGGTGTCCCAATCACCGTTTATTTGTGAGGATCACCCAGCGCCTTCGAGACAAAGAATCTTTGCGTCACATTCGTGGAAAAGACGATGGCCACCAATGACAACGCATTAATATTGAAAATGCTGTCTTAGATGCTGTAGGAGCTGAACCAACCATTAGTACCCGGATAATATCTCGACAGTTAGGAGGAGTATCTCATTATTCAGTATGGCAAATTTTGAGAGATTACAACTACCACCCATTTCATTTTCAACGAGTTCACCGGCTAACAGAACCGGACCATCATTTCCGAATAACGTTCTGCGATTGGTTTTTACAACAACATGCTCAAAACCCTAATTTCCTCTCATACATAATATTTTATGATCAGGCAACTTTTATGAGAGAGGGAATTCATAATATTCATAATTCTCATTATTGGAGCCAACACAATCCACATGTTGTACGAGGTAGTTTCCAGCATCGCTTTTCAATAAATGTTTGGGCAGGTATTGTAAATGGGATGTTACTTGGGCCGTACATTCTACCAAATAGGATGACTGGTGATAATTATTTATTATATTTGCAAAATATACTTCCACAGTTACCTGAGAGTGTGCCTCTTAATGTGCGCCAACGGGCATGGTTTCAGCACGATGGGGCGCCACCGCACTTTGCTCGAAATGTGCGAGGACACTTGAATCAAGTTTTTCAGGACAGGTGGATTGGTCGCGGTGGTCCTGTAGCTTGGTGTGCTAGATCCCCTGATCTAAATCCGCTGGATTTCTATTTCTGGGGCCATTTTAGTCCCTTATCTATCAGTGGCGGCGCTAAGGAGGGGCCAGGGTGGTCACGTGCCCTCCCTAAAAAGTCTTGTGCCCACCCAAGTGCCCACCTTCTACATTATTTGTATTTACACTTTTGTTATAAAATTAATAGGGCAGAAATTACAGCCATATGAAAATTTCACCATTGTACATATTACCTGTAATTCATAAAAAAAGTATACATCTGGTATATGTAATTATTTAAATTTAGATACCCGCGTCCAACAGATAAAGAATAAAATTAAATAATGTATTTTGCACAGCTAATATTTGATTGCTTCTTTTTCAAATATAAATTTTGATTACGTAGTTGGATGTCAGTTAAAATATAATTGCAATAGTAGAAGTGCAGGTGATATTCAATTTTGACAGGTTATCCAGGTAAGTTAACAATCCGTTAAATATATTCGCTTTTCTACAATGGTCTGTGATCTGGCAATTTATTTTTATACATGAAAGGGGGAAAACATGCAGCTTCACATTCCTTCCAAAAATGTAACGTTCAAAAATAAGGAATTTGACATCCCCCCCCCTAGCGCCCAACCATTTTTTGATTGTGCCCACCCTACATTTACATCCTGGCGCCGCGACTGTTATCTATGAAAACCAAAATGCGCCGGAAAACATCGAAGAAATTAGGCAGCGGATAGAAAATTCCGCGGAAACAATAAGGTAACAAATTTCGTGTCAAGCTTGCACTGCATCGTTTGTCCAACGTTGGTTATCGTAGATAAGGGACAAAATGGCCCCAGAAATAGAAAGTGTTCTCGCACATTTCGAGCAAAGTGCGGTGGCGCACCATCGTACTGAAACCATGCCCCTTGGCGCACATTAAGAGGCACATTCTCAAGTAACTGTGGGAGTGTATTTTGCAAAAATAATAATTTACAATACCTGCCCAAACATTTATTGAAAAGCGATGTTGGAAACTACCTCGTACAACAAGTGGATTGTGTTGGCTCCAATAATGAGAATTATGAATATTATGAATGCCCTCTCTCGTAAAAGTTGCCTCATCAGAAAATATTATGTATGAGGGGAAATTAGGGTTTTGAGAATGTTGTTGTAAAAACCAATCGCAAAACGTTACTCAGAAATGATGGCCAGGTTCAATTAGTCCGTGAACTCGTTGAAAATGAAATGGGTGGTAGTTGTAATCTCTCAAAATTTGCCATACTGAATGAGATACTCCTCCTAACTGTCGAGATATTATCCGGGTGCTAATGGTTGGTTCAGTTCCTACAGCATCTAAGACAGCATTTTCAATATTAATGCGTTGTCGTTGGTTGACACCGCCTGTCCCACAAATAGGTCGCAAAGATCCTGTGCCTCGAAGGCGCTGGGTGATCCTGACAAATAAATGGTGATTGGGACGCCGCCGTAAAAGAAAACGTTCAGCATACAGACGTTGTGCCAATAAAAAAAAAATTGCACTGCTTCTCCATAAATTAACAGCATGTCCACTATCTAACAATCACGGTTCAATGCATTCATTTTCACAAAAACTCTACTAAACTGCCATTCACTGCACAATCAGAACACTAAACCAACAAAGATTGATAATTAACAGTAATATCTACGAAAGAATGCCCTATCACCATCGAATTAAATTATTAATTACATAATACAGACCGTTATTACATGTTGTGTATACAATTACCTGCATTAGTAGATTTGAATAAAATTATTAAGAATACCTGTCAACCAGTGGTAGAAAAAATGTTTACTCTAAATACGATACAATATTTTTTGCGAATTGTTCCATGATCAGTACGTCGGGTAGTATATTCCCTTTCATTTTTTCCCCGAACTATGATTACTTTGAAAAACGGGCCACTCAAAATAACTTTTTTATTTAAAGTTATTATTTAATTTTCCTAACATATTTGTAAACTAGGCTTAGGGGCTCGCAAATCAAGGTATTTGGCATGATGGTAGCGCTTCCGGTTTAAACGGAAGTAACATTAACTTTCCTATTTGAAATGGGACACCCTATATATTTTTATATATTTGGAATCTATACCTTGAACTACAAATTTAACGATATGTTTGAAGTGCATTATTTTAGAAGAAATAAATTACAAAAGCGTAAGATAAAATTATTTATTATTAGTGCATGGTCCTCTGGGGCATGCACAGTGGGAAGTGTGTGTGTGTACGGATTTTCTCTTCGGATTATATATACAAGGTTGTTGGGGATGCTTTTTATATTGTCTGTAGCCCGTCATTTTTTTTTTTCAAAATGGCTGCCAAACATACCCCTTTTTAATGCATTATGGTAAAGTAAAAAAGGTAATTTATGTCGAATACTATCACTGGAGAACGTTGCAATTGAATTCCTTCCATCATGTATTGTGTGGGACAGTTGACACAACAGAATGTATTGTTTTGTTGTAAGATATTCAGCGTTAAAAATTAAAAAAATCTGATGTGGCCAGCACATTACCTTCCGTCAGTTCTATGTATTTTGTAAAAATATCATACAGAAAGTTCCTTGCAAAAGATTATATTTCTTGTACATTACCTTAAGGCAGTAGTATGTGTTTTATACAAATTCCATACAGAAAGTTTCTAACAAAAGATCCTATATTTCCAGTAAAATTATAACATAAACATACAGTCTACTGCACTTGACACTGACACCTTTCAATCAGAATTTTCTTAATGTAGCAGCTGTTTCCAGAGTTATACCAAAGCTGACTAATATATATGATATTTAATTTCTTTATAATTTTTTAACTAAATGTCCATTTAATATGAAGTATAAAATGCAGTCAAATCGTATAGAGAATACAATGTTCTTTAATATTTATAATAACATTAAATGTGAAAAAATGTTATTTAACATCGTTTTTTCAAGAAAAACTGTTAAAATCTTCAAATGAGGGTACTTCCGGTTGACCAATTATAACCAAAATCTAATCAGCTCTTCACATGGCTGTAACGAAGAGGAATACGAAAGAATTATAATTTTTGGAATTGTAGTATTAGAGTTATCGCATTAGAAAATTTTGTCACACACAGACACACACACACACACACACACATACATACACACACACACACATACAGACATCATCGTAAAAATAGTAAAATCGTATTCTAGGGACACTAAAACGTGCTTATTCATCAAAAACTCACCACCGAATTTTTTGACCAAAGACAATACCTTCCTTACCTAAAGGTGACGGAAGGTAAAAAAATATAAATAAAAACGTTATTTTGAGTCGCCTGTTTTTTCTAAAATAATTGGCAATACCTAGAGTTTTAATTTGATACCAAACATGATAGTATTCAATATAAATTACCATTTTTACCTCTCGCTAAGAGAGGTATTGTATATTCATGCTAAAAGTTGCATCTCCAGATTTTAGTGAATAAGCACGTTTTAAGGTCCCTAGAATCCGATTATAACATTTTTACGATGAGATGTGTGTGTGGATGTGTGTGTGTGTGTGTGGATGTGTGTGTGGATGTTGGATTCACGATATCTCAAATACTATAAGACTTAAGACATTTTTAACTACGGATTCCTCAATCTAACAATAATGGGAAGAGTTGATTAAGTTTTGGTAACAATTGGAGAACCGGAAGCAGTAGATACAAGAAAAAAATCATCTAAATATTATTTATCGAAAATTTATGTAAATACTTAATACAGAAAGAACGTTAAATTCTTTATTTGATAAATATAAATTCATTATTATTTCTTCTATAGATTTAGAGATAAAGAAATGCATATAAACTAATTAGATGTAAAAAATCTCAGATCAAACTACTTCAAGGCAAGAAATTCAAATGTTTTGTAATTGACACATAAATGTCACTGTCAATAATATTTGTATGCCGCTGTCAAAAATATTTGTAGATTATTATGAAGATTATGAAAATAAAAAAAGTCAACAACGTAAAAGAATATACCTAAAAAATAATGTAAAAGGAATTTGCGAAAAATTGACGAATATAAAGAAAAAGAAAAGGAAAGTAGAAAAAGAAAATTTCAGGATATTGAATATAAAGAAAACGTATGTATTGTACATAATTTATATTAAAATATCCCATAGATTTTGCAAATATATGTGAGAATTATTTTGTAGTGAGTCATGAATATATGTATTTGTATTTAAAAATATTTTTCGTTTTATGCGTACAACCAGGTAAAATATCTGGCGAGAGGTTA
Organism: Harpalus rubripes; assembly: GCA_963082715.1. Classification (NCBI taxonomy): domain Eukaryota; kingdom Metazoa; phylum Arthropoda; class Insecta; order Coleoptera; family Carabidae; genus Harpalus; species Harpalus rubripes. The sequence goes on along the minus strand of OY720460.1, from coordinate 45,202,502 downwards.
TGTGCTGGCCGCATCAGATTTTTATACTTTACCGTTATGTATTAAAACGGATATGTATGGTGGCCGTTTTGAAAACAACTGACGGGCTACAGATCATGTGACCAAGATAAAAACATCCCTACTAACCTTGGAAACATAATCCGAAGAGAAAACCCGTAGACACGCACTTTCCAATGTGCATATAGTGTTCGATAATATTTGGCGATTGACTTGACTAAGCAGAAAGGGTAGCCCTTCTCAGCGGGGAGTAAGGTCGTTTGGCGTACAGACACGGATTATAAGAAATCTTATACTTACGAATTACTTTATCCGATTATAAATATAAAATATTTTTCATGACTTTTTTCTGAGAAAACTATTAAAAAAATTTATAAGTACATTTACAGTTAAGTAAATATTGTATTTAAAATGAGGTAAAGGATATTTTAAAGTCAGATGTTCATCAGTACTTTAGTAGTGAACGTTAAAAATGTTGTGAGAATGACAAATTTGAGGGGATTATCACAGTGGGGAATCAAAAACGCAAGCATCTAACCGACGATGCAAAACAGATAGTTCTGAATGTTTTCAACTTTTTTAAAAGTGATAGTGACGAGACGAGACTGCGCTAGTATCGAAAACTGCTAAAATGACATAAGTGCCGTATACTACAGTACGAAGAATTATTCAGGAAGGTGTACCGGATAAAAAATAAAGCACTGTTGCAGGAAATTCGCGAATTTTCAATGATTTCAAAAAAGATGTCATCCGTAGGAAAATATATTCACTTTACAATGAAAATTTATTTCCTTCGCTTCGAGTTATGCTTGAAAAATTAAAAAGTGACTGTGCTATTTCTTGTTCAATTAATACTCTTCACAGTGTTCTTCGGAACATGGGTTTTAAATACAAAAAAATTGATAAACGTCAAGTTTTGATGGAGAGCAGAAGAATATGTCAGTGGCGGTATCATCATTTGGCAGAATTGAGAAAATTTCATAAAGAGAATCGTCCAATTATTTATCTCGATGAAACGTAGTACGACACTCACGACTCTGTCTAAAAGTTGGACCGATGGGAGTACAAATTGTACTGCAAAAGTTCCAGTTCCGCGGGGTAAAAGAATAATTGAGGGGTCCAGTGCAAGAACCAGGTATCTCCACTTTTTAGCGAAACTGGCTTACATATATGGAGATAAACTATTTTTAATTTTACATTATTGAAGGCAAGAACAGGATTTCTCCAACGTAAGCTACACAGAATACACCAATATATGGAGATACCTATAATATTTTACGTGGCAATAGTCAGACATCTCCTTGAGATATCTTTTTCTTGCACTGTAAAACTTGTTAAATTTGTACTGCTGTAACACGAGGGGGGGTCTCCTAAGCTGCTGATAATACTACCGACTGCGCTACTGTAACACGAGGGGGGTCTTTGAAGCTGGCTGATAAGCTGATGATACTAAGGATGATGCTACCCAACGATGATACACTTTTCATTTACTGATGGTGATACTACGATGATGACTGCTGGACGCCTCGGATGGCTGGCGTCCACGACTTCGTGTGATGGATTCTTGAGAAGGAAGAACACACATACACTTCACTTTTTACACTTTACACTGATGAACACTACGGACATGAACACTTGTTGTTGATTTACTAACTAAACTTTTATTTACATGATTATTTTATTATTAATTAATACTAAGCCTAACATAACTAACAAAACTGTTACATTCTGTAACACAGCGGACGAGCGTCGCCCCAAACTAAAACTCTCCCATGTTTATCCCATGGCTAACTAATGCCGACTCTCCCATGTCTATCCCATGGCTACCTAATACCGACTGCCTTAAAACAAAAACGCTATCTCCAGGACAGGATTATCTTAGGGGTATGGGGTGCATAGGAAAGGGCATCCATAGTCACGTACGCATACACAATAATTTCTAGACTTAATTATCAACAAATAAATGTCGTGACTATCATAATACGATAAGAATTTCTAAACTGAATTTTGACATTTATAACTTAAACAGATAAACAGAGTTAAAATATTAATATTGAAACTATAATTTAGAAGAGTTTATAAAAAGTTATTTATCTGTTATTGCGCTTACCCTCGCCTTGTCACATTATCCTCCCCTTAAGACATAAATATATCGCAAAATCGATATATTTATTCTTAAATCCTGAACTGAAGATAGTTTCCAAATTCTGCAACCACAGAACATAAAACACATACATAAAACAAATAAAACATCAAACATATTACAAATATGAGACACAAAACATAGAATACAAAAATTGCAAAACAGGTACAAATGTACAAGCACAACATAATACACATAAAACAACATAAAACAACATAAAAGGTATCAAACTTACGACATTACAAAAGCAAAAAGCTTAACAACATAAAGCATCATAAACATAATCTAAGCACAAATCATAAAAACGTAAAACGTTTTAACAAATTACAAATTCAATGCTAACAGGAAAAGGGTATCATTTTATTTTCCTATCTAAAAAAATTACTAATCTAACATGCAACTTAACTAACCAAAAAAACTAAACACTAACAAAAATCGTCATATAATCGTCATAAATGAAAACAACACAAAGGTCACTGCACTGAACGAGGGAGGGGGGTGTTCACACCTAAGCGGTCTAAGGGATGGCACTACAAAAAATTTGGGAACACTTCTGCAAGCGATAACGTCGTTCCTGGAATGTAACACGATACCACCAGTGGCGTGCCCTCCATGGGTGCGGCGTAAAACTTGCACAGGTGAGCATGCCAAGTTGTCCTCTCCGACGTTCATGCCCAAGTCGCCATTCTCGATGTCCTCTTCGTTGACCATTTGCAGATCCATTTCGTGCAGATTGTCGTCATATACTGTGTTCATGTCCAGTTCATCAGCTACTTCGCTGTGTTCTTCCTCAGTCTCACATTTCGCTGTTTCCTCCGGCAGGCAATTCTCTTCAATCATTTTTCCTTCTTGTACGCCCTTGTCACTCGCTGTGACGACTATTGTCGGACTTTCCGGTCGTGGTATGTCTACCACCGCAAAACGATCCTCTATTGCCAGCAAGGACTCAATTTCTTCTAAACTGATCCTCCCTACTGGCAACTCGTGCACTCCATGCCCTGGAGACAACGAATCTAACGGCGCCTGCGGTGCGAAGACCTGGTGCGTCCATGCTGGACCATAAAAACTTAGCGTACAAGCCGGAAAAAATGACGGTGGTAATATGGTGCGTCCTGCATACGTTATTTCTAACCAACGCACCATATCTGTGCCAGTGGTAGGCCGCTTACATAAAGGAATTTCAAAATACAATTCCCTTGCCTTACCACTGAGCCTGAACACTATTGCGCTGCCGAGAAAAACTTCATCCCAGCCGTATCGTCTGCTGGCTGCTGCCATGTTGTGGATATATTCTTCCACCCTGCCATCACCAGAGAATGTATCTATTGCAAGCAATACGTCAAGCATATCTGGTGGCGGCTGATACGGCCTGGGTTGCTGTATCATCGCTGGTGTCGTGGTCGTAAATGTGTACATATTGTACACCAAGTACCCTCTCCTCGGTCACAAACTAATAATTCTAAAACTAATAACGTAAGATCTTTTCGGATGAATAAGAGTAAATCATTACTCTCATTATCCTACCCGTTGACTGCGCCACTGTAACACGAGGGGGGGTCTCCTAAGCTGCTGATAATACTACCGACTGCGCTACTGTAACACGAGGGGGGTCTTTGAAGCTGGCTGATAAGCTGATGATACTAAGGATGATGCTACCCAACGATGATACACTTTTCATTTACTGATGGTGATACTACGATGATGACTGGTGGACGCCTCGGATGGCTGGCGTCCACGACTTCGTGTGATGGATTCTTGAGAAGGAAGAACACACATACACTTCACTTTTTACACTTTACACTGATGAACACTACGGACATGAACACTTGTTGTTGATTTACTAACTAAACTTTTATTTACATGATTATTTTATTATTAATTAATACTAAGCCTAACATAACTAACAAAACTGTTACATTCTGTAACACAGCGGACGAGCGTCGCCCCAAACTAAAACTCTCCCATGTTTATCCCATGGCTAACTAATGCCGACTCTCCCATGTCTATCCCATGGCTAACTAATACCGACTGCCTTAAAACAAAAACGCTATCTCCAGGACATGATTATCTTAGGGGTATGGGGTGCATAGGAAAGGGCATCCATAGTCACGTACGCATACACAATAATTTCTAGACTTAATTATCAACAAATAAATGTCGTGACTATCATAATACGATAAGAATTTCTAAACTGAATTTTGACTTAAATAGATAAACAGAGTTAAAATATGATAGTTGTGTGTGTGAGACGTGTGAATTGCTGCTCTGCAGTTTTTATTATTTTTTTACTGTTTTTTGTGGTTTTTAATATCTGTGTTTTGGATGTCCCGATGGAGTAAATAATTTGCTACAGTTCTATATCCATAGATCCACAAACAAGTGAGTCCGTTCCATTTATTTTTCACTTTTTGATCAAGTTTCTTGATTTTTTGCTATTTTATTTGTATTTCTGTATCGACAAGTTAAGTCGTATTGATACGACTTAACATGATCCACTAGTCAGTGGTGTCGTCTCGGTTTTTTCTTAAGGCATTAAGTATTCTGATTTTATTCGGTTTTTTATTTCATTTTAGCTCTGTTTAGTTTTAATATTTATTTATATTTATATTTTTATGGTTTTTATTTTACAATAATTTATTAAATACTATATTTAATAACTTTATAGTTACCTCTTATTATTGCTATTAACTTTGTTTTATCTTACATGTAGGTAGTTGATCATTTTAGTTTATAGGCTTTTATTCGGTCATCCGTTTATGCATCATCAGTAACTCCATTTCTCTATTGTTTCCCTTTCCGTGGTCCATCTCCTGTGTGTTTATAACCTACAGCCGTGACGGACCGCACTGGCACCTCCTTATCCTACCCTGGATACCGTGAGTATCATTCATAATCATTATTTAGATTTTAGGGATTTTATTATATTATTTATTTTTTATTTTATGTCAATGAGTGAAAATGTCTTCCTGTGGCAAATGTAAAGTTCGATTTAAAAGACCTGATCAGCCAACTATTAATTGTGAGGGAACCTGTGGCAATACCTTTCATATTGTGTGTGTAGGAATTAAAGATGAATCGGTTACTATAAATAATAATTTATTTTTTCTGTGTGATGCCTGTAAAAAATCATGTAAGGTTATTAATGAATTGGAAGCTCAAAACCTTGCCGCAAATATAAAACAGATACATGAATCCATATCAAAATTAATGTTATCAAACTCTACAGACACTGTAAATACTTTATTTAATTCTTTGCAAAGCAACTTTGAAGAGAAATTTTTACTATTACAGAACAAATTAGAAAAAAAATTTGAATGTGAATTGAACAAAGTACGTGATACCCTTACTAGTCAACAATCTTCTAGTCCTACATGGTACTCTAATGTTTTGCATACTAAAAAAATAGAGCCTCCTCTTATTGTTCGTCCTAAGTCCGGTATTCAGAAATCAAGTATCACTAAGTCCGACATGTTACATTCCCTAAATCCGGTGGAATCTGAAATAAATATCACCAATGTTCAAAATACACGCAACGGTAGTGTAATTATTTCATGCGAAGATAATGCAAACGTCAATAAATTAAAACAGTTAGCTAACGAGAAATTGAGTGATAAATATGAAGTTAAGCAGCTTAAATTATTAAACCCTAGACTAAAAATTGTAGGGCTCACCGAAAAACTTGAGTCTACTGAAATATTAACTTACTTGAAAAATCAAAACAAATCCTTTTTCTCGAAAGACAGTATCTGTGATGTTATATCCATTAATCCGATCAAAAATAATAAAAATGTATACCAAGCCATCTTACAAGTTGACCATGTCACCTATCAAACACTTCTTAAAGCAGGCAAAATCGTTATTGGATATGACTATTGCTCAGTGTACGATGCGATCAACTTACTTAGGTGCTACAATTGCTGTGGATTTCATCATACGTCCAAAAAATGTAGCAAAAAAGATAATCCCACTTGTCCCAGATGCGCAGATTCGCATACCCTAAAAGATTGCACATCTACTGTCTTGAAATGCATACACTGCATTCAAATGAAGACAAACAAACCTAATATTTCAGCCGATCATGCTGTCTGGGATCCATCTTGTCATGTTTATTTAGAAACGTTAAAAAGGTTCAAAGCTAATATTCTCGGCAATGCATAGCAATTAATAGATCCCAATGAATATCATTACAACATGTCTCACACCCTCAACTTAACTAACTCTCAGTTGGTCTGTGAGCATATGTCCTATTCTTCACAAAACATTAGATACGACAACCTCAACTGCTTCTATCAAAATGTCACAGGACTTAACCTAAAATGTAACGATCTTTACAAATTCTCATCTGGCGCAAATCATTATCATTTATTTGCTCTCACCGAAACATGGTGCCACGAAGGTCTCCATAACTCCGAGCTTTTTGATAACTGTCAGTTCACTGTATTTAGAAACGATCGCAAATTTTTCTGTACGAATAAATCGCGTGGTGGTGGTGTTTTGTTCGCCGTCTCTAATTGTTTTCAATCTTCTATGATTGACATTACGACCCTCAATGATGGATTTAATATGATTCCACATATTGATATCCTATTAATAAAAATTTTTGTGAATCGCACTGTCATCTATGCTCTAAATATCTATATACCGCCCTCCTGCCCTATTACAGATTATGAAATTTTATTTGAATCATTGGCTAGCATACAATTGTTTCATAACTCGAACATCTTAATTTTCGGCGATTTTAATATACCACTCTACCTTAACTGCTATAACGACTCTACATCTTGTCCTTATTTCAATTCTCTAATTAACTTTATAAATTTTTTAAATTTAGAACAGTTTAACTTTATAAAAAATGAACACGGTAAACTGTTAGACTTAATTATTGGTAATATTTCCTGCGTAGTATCTAGATCAATAGATTCCTTCTGCCGCGAATACTCTCATCATCCAACTCTAACAGTACAATGTGCAGTTAAAACCAAACAAAATAAATTACACTCTGTTTCTAATTTTGGTTTTAATTTCAAAAAAGGAAATTATGTGTCACTATACCGTGATCTCTCTGCCATAAAATGGGATTTTCTTGACATTACCCACGATGTGAATAGAGCTATCGATTTATTCTATTCTACAATAAATAACATTTTTCAGAAAAACATACCATTGAAACAAAAATGTACCAAATCTTACCCTCAGTGGTTTACAGGGTCTATAATACACAAACTGAAATTAAAACACAAAGCGTGGAAAAAATTTAATAAATCTCAATCTTCAGTAGATCGAGAAAATTTCAAAAAACTGAGGGCGGAAATTAAGTCTGAAATTGATGAGGCATATAAAACATATTGTTTAAATGTCGAACAGGAAATTACTCAAGAACCTAAAAAATTTTGGTCGTTTATAAATAACAAAAAAAAAACTTCTCAAATACCGGCTGTGATGAATTATAATAATAATTCTCTTGAGAGTCCTCAAGAGATTGTTGATAAGTTTGCCGATTATTTCTCAAGTTCGTTCAATGACACTTCACAAAATAACTCTGCCGAGTATTCCATACCTGACTACTATAACACATTAGTCATCAATGCACTTTCTGAAAATGAGGTTATGTCAGCTATATGCAAACTAAAAGCAAACATGACAACTGGGCCTGACTTAATACCTGCATTTATAATTAAAGACTGCTCATCCATCTTTGTTAAACCTTTAACCATTTTATTTAATCATATTTTAAGTAGTTCAACATTCCCTGAACTTTGGAAATTATCAAGAATAAGACCGATCTATAAAAAAGGCAACAAGAATGATTTAACAAATTACAGACCTATTGCTATACTGTGCAACTTTAGCAAAATTTTTGAAACAGTCTTACAGATCAAAATCTATAACCATGTAAATAATATGATCTCAGTTAATCAGCATGGCTTCATGCAAGGCAGATCCACAGTCTCCAATCTGATGTGTAAAACACAGCTAATATGCGAAACAATTGATAATCAAGGTCAAGTAGATGCTGTATATTTGGATTTTTCGAAGGCCTTCGACAAGTTGGATCACGGAATTCTCCTACATAAACTTAAACTTTATGGCTTCTCCGATTGTCTTTTACAACTTATCTCGTCATACCTAAGCAACAGACTTCAGTTTGTCAGTATCAATGGATATAAATCAGAAAAATTTCATCAGAAGTCCGGTGTTCCCCAAGGGTCAGTCTTGGGACCCCTTCTGTTTAATATATTCATAAATGATATCACTGCACGTCTTACTGTTAACCACTTGCTCTACGCAGACGACTTAAAACTATTATGCCATATATCTTCTGTAAATGACTGTCTATTACTACAGTATAATTTAGATATTATTTACCAATGGTGCACGACAAATAATCTGTCTCTAAACATCGATAAATGTCAGTGTATGTCTTTTACCAAAAAGCATAACCCTGTATATTTTGATTACTCACTAAATTACAACATCTTGCTCAGACCAGAAGTCATTTGCGACCTAGGAGTATATTTCGATCCAAAACTTTCTTTCACTACGCATATTGCGAATAAAACCTCGACCGCACTAAAATGTTTGGGATTCGTTATCCGTAACTCGAATATGTTCACCGACTTGAACACACTACGACTTTTATTTATTTGCTTAGTTCGATCTAACCTCGAATATTGTTCATTGATCTGGAATCCAATTCAAAACAATCAAATAGGGTCATTAGAGCAAATACAAAGAAAATTCTTGAAATATGCAACCTACATTTTGGAAGGAACTTATCCCCAAAGGGGTACAGCGCAATCTCAACTTCTGGAACGTTTTGATTTGGCTTCACTTGAACAAAGACAAGTTGCGGCGGTAATTCTCTTACATAAAATCCTAAATGGTGACATTGACTGTATGTACATCATCAATAAACTATCCATTCAAGTCAATAGATTATCGTCGAGAAATAAAGCAGTGTTTCACTTAAAAACAGTCAAATCAAACATCTTATCTAAATCCCCCATACATCATATGGTTAGATCATATAGTGTTATTGAAAGTACCATTGACATCTTCCACAACTCTGTCCGCGATATTAAGAAATGCACTACCTTTTTTTAACTACGTTCTCTCCTTACCCTAGAATTGGGCCTGCGCCTGTTGGGTACTGTATTTAATAATATATATATATATATATATATATATATATATATATATATATATATATATATATATATATATATATATATATATATATATATAATATTGAAACTATAATTTAGAAGAGTTTATAAAAAGTTATTTATCTGTTATTGCGCTTACCCTCGCCTTGTCACACTGCGCAGAATCGTGATTCTATGTTTCAACGTTAGGTTATGTTCATTTTATAACCTAAAATCAAAAGAAAATGATCTTAAACTTTAAGAGACATTTTTTACCTAAATTTCGCACGACAGTATCTACGAAAAAGGAACCATTTACCATATGAAAATATATAAAATTTAATTACATATCCCAGGAAATGCCTAAAATACTATGTAGTGAAAAAGGTTGGGTTAGTAACGTATTTAAATTTTGAAATTATGAAAAAAAGTGAAAATCCTTCTATGCCAGATGATGAAATTTTGTACACCAAGAATCGTATCCTAAAACCGCAAAAGTTAAAACATGTGATGGAACTTGCTAGAGAATATGTGCCGCAGTGTGATATGTGGTTTTATACCAATATTGAAGTCACAAAAGCAAGCAGAGATAGAATAATCAGAAATCGCGATTTCAGAACATTAAGAATTTAGTAGTGACTCTGAATATACCAGTAATATAACTTGGCGAGAGCAACAATATTTCTTAATAACTTTTTCTCGAAATCGCATATTTTTTTAGCATTTTTACCACCCCGTAAATTGACAAGTCGTTCCAAATATTTTTGTGATAATTGAATGCAGTAGCACTAGCTATGAAAAGCAACAGTTATATCCATAACATGTGCAAAAAGTTCTGTTTTCAGCACATAACAGACTTCGATTTTGGGAATGACTCATAATGTTCATGAATGAGACTGAATTTACTTGGGAAGCTGTATTTATTATGCACAATACACATCTCGACAGACGAAAATGCTGTAAAAATTTTCATTAAAACATATTTGAGCGGGAACAATAAATGGACGACTAATTATTGGTACTCAAGTACCTCTTTTAGATGGACAAAAGTTTGTACTTACATTTTTTGAATAACGTATTTAAACTATTATGATTTATCGACGATAAATAATCATCTCATAACCTAATAACTATGCTTTTGCTCTTCCTGTCGTTACCTCACCTCGCCCCTCGCCCCTCCTTGTCTTCCACTATTCACACGTGATTAAAAAGTCTGGTTTAATACAAAACTTTATCATTTTGTTATCCAAAATTTAAATTTCTTTATTTTAAAAATTGTACTATTACGAATTAATTAAAAATAAATGTTATTTCCGTTGATTCGTTTATTAATTACGATTTATGAGCTGTTTGTATCCTACTTGAATACGACAGCTGTCATTTGTTCTCCATGGGCGCGCGCCGAAATATGCAGCAAATCTTTAAAGAATTTTAACTCAAAATCTAAAAGACATTTTAAATTTAAATGTATGAAACAATAATTTATTCAAATTTACTTCATTTACTACTACGAATCTGTAATTTTTTATTTATAAAATCACATTTATAAAACGTGAATTTATTGCGACGTTTTTATCGACTCCTGTAAAGTTTCAGATTACAGAGATACCTGTTTCTTGCAGTGGACCCCTCAATTATTATTCTACATGCGGGAAGTGAACAAGGATGGGTGAAAGAAGCTTTTGTTTCTATCGGGTCACAATATGAAGAACGCTTGTTTAGATTACCACGACAATATGACGTCTGATATTTTTGAAGAGTAGTTTCGCATAAAATTATTGCCAAATATTCCTGAAAATAGCATCATAGTTATGGATAACGCCAGTTATTCTAGACAATTATACAAAATACCTACTAAATCCAGCACTAAAACTGTAATTCAGGAATTTTTATACCAGAATGACATATATTTTGAAGAATCATATGGAAGTGGCACAAACAAAAGTTGTTAAAAAGTATATATATATATGTGATAGTATGGCAGAAAAATTTGGACATACAGTATTAAGATTGCCTCCTTATTATTGTGTACTAAACCCAATTGAATTAATTTGGGGACAATTAAAAACCAGCATTCGAAAACAAAATGTTTCACCGACTCTCAGCGACAATGTTGTGGAATTAATTAAAAGTAAAATAAACAATATTGGTGACAAATAGTGGGCTAACAGTGTTCAGCATGTGACAAACATTGAAAATGATTATTTAAGTGCCACTAACACTCTAAATAACTTTATTATAAATGTTGGACAATCCAGTGACGAATCTAATGAAGACAGTGACGATGAAATTGTTGTTGATTAGTAGGTAAGTGAAACAATGTAAATGTTAAATAACTATGCACTTATATAAGGTGATTTTTGTCAAGGTGTACATAGCAGATTAACATGGCAAATGAGATTTTTGCAAATTTTTTGTTCAAATTTGGCATGGCTATTGCTATTAATGGGAAAAAGAATAAATGTTAAAATTAATTTATGGGCTTAAAATATTGGATAATTCCAAGTATTTAGTATTTTGATATAGAACTTTTTATCTTTGAATTAACATAACAATCATTGTCATAAGATAAAACGGGGGGCAACGATTTGCAAAAAACTGATTTCCCATGTTAATCTCCAATCACCTTGAAAAAATCATTCTGTATAATTTTTCTTTATACCTTATTTTTGTACTCTTATATCATGGTAAAATATACATATAATACAATATATAATTGTGCGTAAAAAAAATTCATGAATGAAAATAACTAATATATATAAATATATAATTTTATTGATATTTTTAATTTCTTAATGTTGCAGTTATTAACCATGACTTAATTAATTATTTCATTTTTAATATAGGTAATTTGTATCTGTTTGTGAAAAAATCAAGTGAAAGTATATTTTCAAATACTGCCCTGGTAAGTTTAACGGTAAGACCAGTCATAAATTTCTATAATCCTCTTATTATTAATAATAATAATAATAATAAACTTTATTGAGGGAAATACCTCAAAGGCGAGGTTCAGCCAAGGCTGATCTTCCACCTAACCAAATTTACAAAGAAAATTACAAAAAAATAAGAATATATGTAATAATAAATTTTGAAAATACAAATAAGTAAATACAAAACATAATACAAAAAACAATAAGATACAATATAAAATATTAAGTGTAAGAGGAATAAATAAAGTACATAATCATGACAGGTGTGAAATTAATTAATTACTGCTTATATACTTTATGAAACTTAAAGTTAAAAATTAATTAAAGAAATTTTGAATGTTTTTCTTGAAACTTATATGTGAAAGAGATTTCAAATTCTTTGGTATACTATTATATAGTGTTGGTGCTAAATATGAAAAGGAATTTTTGAATTTAATTTTTTTAACAGGTGGTATTGTAAACAGATCACTTTCGCGTAAACTGTAGTTACTATTTTTCATCATAAGTTTATTATAAAGGTAATCTGGACATTTTGTAATAATTATTTTATGAATTTGGCAAAGAAAAAGCACTTTCAGGCGCTTTTCAATAAACTGCAGATTGGTAACGGAACGGTACTTGGAAATATGATCATATTTTCTAACACAAAAGACAAATCGTAAACAGCTATTCTGGAGAAGGTTAATTTTATGTTTATCGCCTTTTGTGAGATTAGGTATATATACACAGGCACAATATTCCAGAATAGGGAGTATTAATGTATTAACTAGACGAAGCTTTACTTCTGTAGACAGAGAGTGACGATAATGATACAACATTTTAAGCTTAAGTTTGGCAGAGATTAATTTTTTATGTAAATGTTCTCTAAAAAGCAAATTTTCATCAATATACACACCTAAACTCTTGACCACTGAACTACGTTGTAATGTAGAACCATTTAGTATAATTGAAGGTGTTTCATGTGTACCATATACGAGTAGCGAGGATTTGCTATCGTTAATAGAAAGTCCGTTATTTTTGACCCACAAAGAGAATTTTTCGAGATCAGAATTAACATGTTCAGAAAAAACTTGAAGTTCATTTTTATTTACTGTAGCAACAATTTGAGTGTCGTCCGCATATGAATGTGCAGTGCAAAAATGTAGGATTTTAGGTAGATCAGCAACATACCTGCTGAGAAAAGCTAATGGAGTCAATCGCCAAATATTTTCGAGAACTCTGTACCTCAGAGGCCCATGCACTATATTCATAATTTTCTCTTACCTTTTTGTAATTTATTTCTACAATAAAAATGCACTTCAAATATATCGTTGAATTCGTATTTTACCATAGATTCGCTTCGCTCGTCGTGCAAACTTCCATGCTCGCCACACAAAGTATCACTTTTACTCCTAATAACGCAATATACTATTTTTAAATGGGACGGTATATATTTTTTTAGACTCATTCGATACATTATTTTTTTCTGAATTCAACCATGTAATCATTTGATATTTTTACATTACAAAAATATTGAGAAAAATAATTGAAATTAATTAAATTTTGTTTTTATAGTTATTTTTCAGTAGGCTATGTATGAAAAAAATTGAACCTAAATTAAAACGAAACATAAATATTGGTTTATATCTTTATAAATAGCAAGAATAGGAATTATCGAGGGAATTATACATTAAATAATTCAAATTGACAGATAGCATTTTGTTTTTCTCATTTTTATTAAATGTAGGAAGCAATACATATAATTTTTTGAATGAGACATTCTAATGACATGAAATAACACATATAATAATTAAGTATCGTATTAAAGTAAATGTACACCAATTTAAATATTTAATTAATTAATATTCTTTATATTTGAAAGGTATAAATGAAATGCAAAGCCTCCTAGATTTAACAAAATGTAATACTTTAATCATTAGCCATTCTATATTAATAATACTACATATTGTAACGTTTTTATTTATTTGGGTGAAGTGTAAATATTAGACAAGTATTATTAATTAAAATAAAAGTTTATTATAACGATAAATAGATATTAAATATAATTAAAAGATGATAAATATAACGAACACTACGATTAAACAAATATTAAACACTAATTAAGACTAAGAATATTATAAGACACTTAAGCACTAAGATTATTTATTTAAACAATATATAGCTCACTTATTTATTTATACAACTATATTTATTTATGTTTAGCACTTGTCGCCTATCTGTTTATATCACCAACTGTTTAACACGCAACGCTTATTTATATTAGACTGTCCAATGCCTTCGCTAACAGTCAGGGGCGTAAACTACGTGGGTGCACGGACGCACATGCACCCACAGAAAATAAAAGTGTGGGTGCACAGCACCCACAATAATTTCGCCTTAACATTTTAATTATATATTTTATACATTGTAAAAATGAGTTGTCAATCTTTTCAAGTTGTTTAAGAGTAAGCTGACATTATTTAATCGTGTCATAATAATGGCAGTAAAATACTACTACTAAAGCCGAACAAACGGATATGTTAATAATTATAGGATATTGCGAAGAAAATTATTGGCAACCTATAAACAATTTTTATTGTTATTAAAAATTAGTTGTTTGACATTTAAATAGATTGCTAGATGAAATTTATTTTAAAAATTGCACTGTGCAGTTATTCATATTTTATTTTTTTCTACCTAAATCGTTACAGATATCACCACAACTTACGCAGAGACAGAAAAGTTTACCATTGAATGTGTCGTGACACCTAAGTTTCATACACTAGTGGTTCACTAATAATAACAAATATCTTAAAAGACATCCGTATGCATTATCAACGCAAATTTCATTCAAACCGAACAAAGCGTTCTGTCATTATAAGTAAAAAATTTTTTTTTTACTAACCGGTACATTTTCTGTTTTTCGGGTATTGGTAAATTAAGTTAAATCTTGTTGTGTTTTATAGATACCCTGCATATAAATATTAGGAGTATTGTTTTTGTAATAGATATTAATATTATTTATGTACACATAATTTAATATATGTATAATAAATTATTTGCATTTATAAAAAGATATAGGTACCCATATTTAAAATAAATAGTGCACCCACAGCCAAAATTAAAAGTTTACGCCTCTGCTAACAGTGCTTATATTCTGGCATTTGTATTCCAGAAATTTCTACAGCACTATTCTAGATAAAAACTCTAAAACAATAGGTTACATCAACCGCGTAGGCTTATTACACACTGGGCGGTTTTTACCGCGGCGGTAAATTGGCCGTCGCTGCCTACAGAATTTGATGTGTTTACACACTAAGCGGTAAAAGCGCCGTCGCTTATTAACGGTAAAAGTGCAGCCGCTCGAGTTGGTGACTTTGCCAATTGACAAGTTATTTAATTGGGTAAATTTAAAATGAACCGCCAAGAAATTCTCGCTTTATGGTTATACCGTCGACGGAGAAATAGGAAAAGAAAAAATCGCCTTATTTGTATCCATCAAATCAACCAAAATAGAAGAGAATTTGGAGCTTTTAATACATTATTTGAAGATTTGAGGAATGACGACACCAAGTTTTTTAATTATTTTCGTATCTGTTTTGTCATTTGATGAAGAAGATCGTTATCTACGTCACTCATTTTTCGATTTTGTACTCTTTTCAAAATAAAAATGTGTAGTACCAACACATACAAGCGGCGAGAAATTCGCTGAATGTGTAAGCGCTAATTTGCTCACATGTGCCACTGTCTAGGCGGCGACGGCAGAACTACCGTCAGCGCCAGTGGTAGTAGGCGGCAGCATAGCTACCGCCAACGGCAAATCTACCGCGCGGCTTTTCTTCCGCCCAGTGTGCAAACTCCCATTTGATTCTTCGTACCACTGAAGGAACGACGGCGACGGTCAATTTACCGCCTATAGTAAAAAAAAATTGACTAGCGATAAAACTAGTTATGACAAAGCGGCATATTGCCGCTTACTGCTTGTATTATAACATTGGATATCAACGCCGCTCTGTTGAAATTCTTGGGTTCGCCACCTACTGTGAGTCCTAGAGTATAGTAAAATAATCTTACTGTTCCTTGAACATAAATGCTATTTTTGTATGCTGCTATAGTTTTATTACTAGACCCGACAGAGTCAAAAAATTTGAGTATAGTGTGTAACCGGCCTAATTAAGCAGATTCCGACAAGTCTGTTGCGTCATCGCTAACAATGGACACTCACTCGTCCCCGCGACAGCGACGGGGACAGCGGCGGTGACAGTACATTACAATATGATTGTTTTTATATAGTTGGATAGCAAATTACATGTACTTTTCAAATTTGAAAAAATATACAGGGTGCTTCATTTGAAAATTAAAAGTTGCTATCAATTGTTCGAAAACCGGAAGTAATAATATTGATCTTCTTAAATTTTATAGAGGAGTTCACGTACTGTAATTTATGATATATAGTTGAAATCGTTAAAAGTAATAATAAGCGAAATATTTGCTGGTTTATTTATAGACGGACATCCTCGATATAAATATATCATCACGGCATATTACCCATTGGGTGTGCCAATCTGCTTTGTACACAGATTTTGGTATTGATGATGAGATATTCGTACCGTGCGGGCGTTCACCAGGCGCCACCTTACGGGCACTCAATGCCAAATTGAAATAGGCGCCAAAATGTGACATCATGAAAATATAAAATTTTAATAAATAGTTGAAAAATTTATTAATAAATTTATGCCACAAAGGCACTAACTGAGCATTCAAACATCGTTTGTCTTCGTAGCAATAACATATTAGTACAAGAGAAAGAAACTGAAATAGAATTTATCAATTTTTATATATATATTACTGGTTGTACAATTTAAATTTTTAAATGATTTTGAATTTAATGTTAAAGGATGGAGATAAAGCCGATATATCTGCAATTACTCTTAAAACGAAACTAATAAATTTTTGACTAATTTTACCAAAAGAACTATAAAATGCACAAGAAAAATTAAATTTTATTTGTTAATTTGAATTTTAATGTATAATACCAAACGGTGTTGTAGCTAACATTACTAGTAGGTAATAGAAATTCACGGGCTTGGCTTGGTTTGAAAAAGCTTGAAAATCAAGCCAAGCCTGCCGTTCAAAAAAGCTTGACTTTTTAAGCCAAACCAAGCTTCTGTTCCACCGAGCCCAAGCCTAACATTTAAAAAAGCTTGAATTTTCAAGCCAAACCAAGCCTTCGACTGTCAAGTACCTTGGTTGAAAACAAGCTTTTTCAAGCTTTTCTTAAGAAATGTTGTCGTGGCGGAAAAATCGTAATTTTATGTTGGTAACGTACTTTCTCATTGCTTCGACACATTTTTGCGAACTTCTAAGAATTGGAGTTCTCAAAAGGACCAGCCTTCATTACCTGCCAGTGTAGTAAGCTTCAAAAATTTGTAAATAGGAAACTATACCCTTCATCATTCTTATTATGCAAAGACCACTTATTTTCTCAATCTGAACCAACTAATCGCACATTGTAGTTCGCGCACACAATCAAGTATACAATATAAATTTATAAAATGTTGAAAACGTTTTAAATACATAATGATAAATGATAATATAATTTTATTGTATCTCCTTTACCTACATTAATATAAAATGTATGATGAAAATGATCACACAAAATTTATTGCAAATGTAAATCAATACATATAGAACTATTTCATTTTTTTAAAATACTTATTATTGTCAAGTTAAACGTATTTTGCATAAAAATTAATTAATTAAATACTTAAATTTTTAAGTAACTGGAATTAATTATAAGCTATGAGGTCTCGTGGCCATGTGCTTGAGTGTCAGGTCGCGAATCTGGGGAACCGAGTTTGATCTCGACCGACGCCAAATATTTAAATGGCACAAAATTAACCCCTGTGGTGCACTCTCCACGCCAGCAATGAGTGACCGTGAGGTGACGCCTGGGAAGCGCCCGCACGGGGCAAATATTTCATCATTACCGATATATGTGTACAAAGCAGATTGGCACACCCAGCAACGGGTAATAAGCTGTGATGATATACTTATATATTTATTTAATTATAAGCTCAAATCTTTAAGAAATTATATATATATATATATATATATATATATATATATATATATATATATATATATATATATATATATATATATTATAATCAATATTCATGTAAATTTTAACTAACTTCATTTTAAATACCAAGCATCAAGCTTCAACGCATATTTATTACTCGTATTTATTAGAATACTACAAATACATAATTTTGCTGCAGAATAAAAATTATAAGAAATAATATACTCTACATCACAAGGTAAATTGAGTGAGACTACATATGACGATTTCTGTTTGTGGATATGTATATTCATATTCAAAGATTTTCAATGCTATTTTTAGCTCAACCCCTAATGTATCCCTAATAAACCGATCTTGTCTGTGACAGGTTTAATAGACAATAACAATGTACCGACAAAGAGAGCATTCTCTTTTAAATATTATCTTGATATAAGTTTTCATTGTTTCCAAAAAATGAATTAATAAATGAGCAAATAAATATATAATCACGGCTTATTACCTAGTTCTGAGAGTTTTTAATATGCTTTTATTCACAAATTTCGATAATAACGATATATTCGTATCGTTGAGGATATTTACTTTTGTGCTATTTGAATTTGGACATAATTACAGTAATTATATTTATATATTTAACTTACATGATTCTGTACTCAAAAATCAGTAGAAATGTCATAAGAGGCGAGTAGGTATTTATGTCACGAACAAACAAAATTTCGGGGAAATTTCCGTCCGTAGGATTTTATAATTTCCAGATGTATTTGAAGTAGGTATAAAACATCTGTCTCAGGTCATTTTCATCCCATTGTACATTCCAAAATATTTATGTATTTATTTGAAAACTGTTCTTGCGTGTTTGGAGTCTTGAGTTTTTTTTTTTTATTTATACAGAGTGAATATGAACTATATAGTATAACAAACTCTAACAGTTTGTTGGGAGGTCATTTTGAGTAAAAATAGCCTTATGAACTTAAGTCCTTAAGTCATTTGTTCGTTTTGATGAACCGTTAATCGAACAATGCGATGATGAACATTTGTGCAATTGGGCATAACTAATGCATATGCCTACTTGAATGAATGCAGTCGACGAAAATAATAAAAGAAATATAAAAATTGAAGGGTAAATATTTAATAAAAGATAATAAATTTATGTCGATTGTTTACTCTCAAAAATAAAATAAATGAATGAAATATACATTTCAATATTTTTATATTTTAATAATTACAAAGAAAAAAACACTTGGTTTAAGTTCCATAAATTTTATTTTATCGTTTTATTTATCTTTACGTATAAGAAGATATTTTTCAATTGTACCACAATAAATTTATGTAAAACAAGACCTGACTTTTACATCGTTACGATAAAATGAAACATCGATATAACATATCATTATATTGATACATCAATATTCTAATACATCGATATATCGGATTTATCGGTATATCGATATATTTAATTTAATTCACATCGAATATTTATATTAAAATCTTGATACCGAATAGCTACTACTGCTTTTTAAGACCCATATACCTACTGTGCGCATGAGAATTTATAAAGCTTGAAGTAGTTTGAAAAGGCTTGAAAAAGCTTGAAAATCAAGCCAAGCCTAAAATATTCAAAGTTTGAAGTTTTCAAGCCAAGCCAAGCTTTGTTTCCATCAAGCCCAAGCCAAGCCAAGCCTAACATTAAAAAAAGTTTAGTTTCAAGCCGAGCCAAGCTTTCTTATTTCAAGCCAAGTAGCTTGGCTTGGTGAATCCCTACTCCACACCCGAAAACCATCGTCCTTGCAAAAACCAACGAGATATCCTTTGTATGACTTCGAATCTAGCTTCTTTCTCATATTTCCGGTTTGTGTACAAAACACACAGTACCAAATACTCGAAGATGCGAAATTCGTGCTTTACGACCATACCATAATTCATACGGTGTTGATTTTGAAATTGTTGGTCCAGTCCTGTTTAAAACATAAGCAGCCGTATTTACTGTTTCAGCCCACAGATAAAAGCATTGACCTTGCACTTTCTACAAGAATTCTATTCTCCCTTTCAGCAGTACCATTTTGCTGAGGTGTATAGGGCATGCTAGTGCAATGAGTCATACCTGCATTGACTAATTGACCCTGTGTATCTTTACCTGTAAATTCTCTTCCGCAATCACTCAATAGTTGTCTGAGATTATGACCTGCTGCTTTTCCTTCAGCAATGAACAATTTTAATTTTTCCGGAACTTCGGACTTCTTTTTCATAAAGTACACCATCCTAAATTTGGTATAATCATCTTTGAAAACGACAAAATTTCTAGCCTTACCAAGACAAGCTTCCTCCATTGGTCCACATACGTCAGCAAGTACCAATTGACCAGGAGTCGTAGCTCTGTCGTTTCTATTTCCAAAACTAAAACGCTGATGTTTTTTATACATACATCCCTCACAGAAGTTATTAGTATCTGTAAAAGGAATGCCTTCTTGTTGAAGAAATCGTCGCACATGAACTTTATTTTGGTGCGCGAATCTCTCGTGCCACACCTGCAATGACTCAATTTTCTCAGCAAGTAATAAATTTTAATTTTGTTGTGAAATAACTTTTATTAACATGCCATAGAGTTCACTACTTGGAAGTTTTCTTCCAATAGCTATAATTTCATTTTTAACTAAAAGATGACAATCATCTCCTTTCATGTGTAGCTCATATCCACTTTTAAGCACAGCCCTCGCTGAAAATAAATTTCTTCCAATTTTCAGAACACACCAGACATTTTCCATTACGAGTATATGATTACACCAAATTCTATTTTTCCATACCTTCATTGCAACGTTTCCTTTTCCTAATCCTTGGATTTGATGAAGATCACCAACAGATATCATTTCTGGTTTAATAAATTCTTCGTAGCTTATAAAACTTTTCTTATCAACTGTCATGTGAACAGTTGCTCCACTATCCAGTATCCATACATCTGTTTAATTTTCAGCAAATTCAGCCACAAACGCACATGTTCTAATTCCTTTTGATACTGAATTTTCATTATCTGATTTATTATCTTGTAGTTTTTGATTTCTTTTCCATTTAGGACAATTTCTCTTAAAATGTCCTTGCTCTCCACAAAAATAACATTTATATACTTTATTTATTTTAATATCTCCTTTTTTATCAGAATTAAATTTTCCAATAAAATTTTTGCGTTCGTTTTTGCTACCATGTTTTACTATAAAGGCCAATTTTTCAGGCACTTCCTTTTCATTACGCTCTACCATCCTTTGTTCGTGACGCGATAGAAATTCTACCATTTTTGTAGCTCATTTTTCATCGTCTGCCATTGCATTCCATACTGCAATGATTTCAAAATATTCATCATCACCCAACCGATTCATCAATAATTCTTCTGGGAGTTTTGATTTATAACGTTTCTGCAATTCTTCCTGCATCGCATTCCATGCCTGAATCATCTTTGCTGCATGCTTGGCAACTGTGTCAGCAGGATCTTTTTGACGTTTATTAAAGAAAGCATTAAACAAACGACCCAACCTGGCACATGAACTTTGCTCATAAATAGCATGCAAAGCATCCCATGCATCTTTTGCGGTGTCAAAATCCATTACATAGTCCTTTTGATCTTCTGCTATATTTATAAAAATCAAAAAACTTGCTTTACCATCTAATGTCTCAAATAACTAGTGTTTCTGACGAGACGATCGAGCCGAGAAACTACATTATCTCGTCTCGTCCCGTCTAGCAGACAAGAAATTAACTCTCGTCTCGAACAATGAAGTCTCGTCAGATTTCTGGATTTTTAAAAACATATAAATAATATTCAGGGTAATTAAAAAAATTGAGACAACTATTTTCTTCAGTATTAATTTTATACCTACACAACAAATTACAAAGTTAGAGACAGAGCAATTTGATACAGCACTACTATAATATAAATATAATGTTCTTATTCATGAACAGTTACAAATAAACAACAAGTTAACAAAACTTATTTTAGAATAATAAAATGTATAATATAAAAATAATGTTAATTATTTATTAGTGTAAACACTGATGAAGTAAGGGTGATTAGCGAGCATTTGATTAGCATTGTTTTAACTCTGCAAAACGTTTATGAATTAGTTTGGAGAAAAATACTTCAAATAACAGTTGTAGAAAAACTTAATTATATACATCTTTTATTTGAAGTATTTTTCTTTAAAATAATTAATAAGCGATTGAGAGTTTAGAGATAAAACAATGCTAATCAACTGCTCGCTGTAGTGTTCATACTACCAGCCAGGCAATTTGCACCACCAAAAGGCAAATTTTATGCTTTGCTTAAATAAAATAATGAAAAGCGAAGTTAGATATCATTTAAAATAATGGACATTACTGTCAAACATTCGAACTGCTTTTATTTATTTAAATCACGTTTAAAATTTAACGCCTGGAGGTGCAAATTGTTATATTATTTATCCAGTTAAAAAGTTTGCTGTTAACCATCATTTTTAAACACAAAATGCTCTTTACAGAATCTTCATTAAGCCGATTTCTATGTTTTCGTAACACTAGACCAGCTTGCGAAAATAATCTTGCAGATGGTATGGAAGTAGCTATGGTGTACTTAAAAAATCTCGTGCCATTTTGGTAAAATTAGGATAAATATCTTGATGCTTATTCCAAAATTTTAAAATGTCCTCTGCGCTCTCTGATCGTTTTGTAGCTAACTATAGATAGTTTTATTTAAGAAATTTTAGCCCGATCCTGTATTAGATTTATAATTTGAAAAATATGATAATTTTTTTATACAAATTTACAAAATGTTTCAATGAAAATATAAAAAAAACTGTACTTTTAAAAATACAAAAAATTGTCGAGAAATCTTGGAATAATTGTCGAAAATCGAGAATCTCGACATGTAAGTATCATCTCGTTTCGTGAGTTCAAAAAGCTGTCTCGGCGAGACAAGAAATTTCGAGACGAGACGAGATTCGAGAATGTCTCGTCTCGCCAGAAACACTACAAATAACTTTTTCTTATTTTCGTATGACCGTATAGTTTCCACCGGCGCATCTGGCATAGTAGGCGCAACTGGCATAGTTTGAAGACCTAAAACCACGTCCAAACTATTATGCATCTTGAAAAGCAATTTTATTCCGTGTTTCCAAGTTGCCCAATTTTGCTTGCCCCGTAATGGCACTAGTGCAAAATTTTCTGCTTCTGTCATTTGAACCAATATAATACTAACAGATATTCTTGAGAAATAATTCAGTTACACACGTGCTGGGCCCATAACCTGTTCAGAATATCAGTTAAAATACGATAAATAAGACATAAGTAATTGAAGAGACAAAACTATTTTTTTAAAGCCAAAATATATGTGACTACAGAAATGACAATGACATTTCTTCTTTTTACCTCTCGCTAAGAGAGGTATTGTATTCATGCTAAAAATCGCATATCCAGATTTTAATGAATAAGCACGTTTTAAGGTCCCTAGTATCCGATTATAACATTTTTACGATGATGTCCGTATGTGTGTGTGTGTGTGTGTGTGGGGATATGTGTGTGTGTGTGTGGATGTTGGATTCACTATATCTCAAATACTATGAGACTTAAGACATTTTTAACTACGGATTCCTCAATCTAACAATAATGGGAAGAGTCCAGTCAGTTTTGGTAACAATTGGACAACCGGAAGTAGTAGTTACAAGAAAAAAATCGTCTAAATATTATTTATCGAAAATTTATGTAAATACTTATATTAAAGAACGTTAAATTCTTTATTCGATAAATATAAATTCATTATTATATCTTCTATAGATTTAGAGATAAAGAAAGGCATATAAAATAATTTGATGTAAAAAATCTCAGATCAAACTATTACAAGGCAAGAAATTCAAATGTTTGTAATTGACATATAAATGTCACTGTCAAAAATATTTGTATGCCTCTGTCAAAAATATTTGTATATTATTATGAAGATTATGAAAATAAAAAAAAGTCAACAACGCAAAAGATATACGTAAAAAAGAATATAAAAGGAATTTGCGAAAAAATGACGAATATAAAGAAAAAGAAAAGGAAAGTAGAAAAAGAAAATTTCAGGATATTGAATATAAAGAAAATGTAAGTATTGTACACAATTTATTTTAAAATATCCCATAGATTTTGCAAATATATGTGAGAATTATTTTGTAGTGAGACATGAATATATGTATTTGTATTAAAAATATTTTTCGTTTTATGCGTACAACCAGGTAAAATATCTGGCGAGAGGTTATGTGTTGGCCACATCAGATTTTTTATTCTCTGTATCTAAAAAGGTGACGATCTATACCAATCCAAAAATAAACTTTAATATCTTCAACAGTATTGTTGTACCTGTAACTATCCATTGTTATCCTTTTATATTCTTTAAAATAATTCCAAGTAAATATGTTATCAACAACTATTATCTTAATTAGTTCAAGCTATTTATGTACAGTAATGCCACAGTTTCACTTATTGAAATCTATTAATCACTGAACAAAATATATGTCAAAGTCACTTAAACGTTTTTGTTTTGTGCAAATGGTGCAAATAGAACAACAACTGTCACATTGTTTTAAATGACATAATTAAGTTTTGTGAAAATAATACGCCATGGAAAATTTTAACTGGAGACGAGCTTTTGAAATATTTGTTGCTGAATTCCTTGGAACATCGGCGTTAGTATTAATAGGGTGTGCAGGAGTAGTTTATGGAATGTTATTTGATTTTTCTCCTTTATTATTGTCATCCGTCAATTTTGGAATTGCTATTGGGCTTGTCATTGTGGTAGGTACGAAATTTAAAAAAAATTATTTATTTTTTTAACAGCTTTTTAAGTAAGATATGTACGCATGAACTAGTAAACAGTTAAAATATTATTGTTGCCATTTTACTAGTTTCTATATTTACCTTTAACTTTAACTCTTAATTTACATTACATTCTTTAAAATAATGTCAAGTAAATACAGGGCCGGCCCGAGACTTTTGAGCGTCCCAGGCGAAAACTTTAGATTGCGCCCCTCATTTATTAAAATTTAGATACCCATATTTATTTAAGAAATATTTTATTTAGATAACATAATTATGCATAAAATAATAGCACAAATAAATATCTAATGCAATTCTTTATTAGTTCATCCTAGGTAAAAATATAAGATTTTTTTTGTGTATAAAATTTTGCATTCTTCTAAAATTTCTATATGCATAGCAGGCTCCTATTTCCGGAAACTTTTGATAGGTTAATCAGGGCAGTTTTCTATACAGGATTTCGTAAAAAGCTTTTATTGTAGTTTACTTGATGTTGGGGGTATTTTTTTCAGTAAATTCCCTGGAGTGCCATTACTTATTCAGTATTTAATTTTGATACTATATCGTTTTTAATTAACATAAACGCCAACAAATTTAAACATACTTGATTTCATAGTAGAATGCAAATAGGATTTAATTACTAGTTTAAGTTTGTATATCGCGTGCTAAGTTCCGCCTTCTGGAGGTAGGTATAAATGACAATTCCATGTTTAGAATTACATGTTATTTATATTTTTTGGACGTTTCGGGAACTGGCCAGTTACCATCTTCAGCTTATAATTTCATCACATTGATAAACTTAACCATCCGTGAGTAATATTTAGTAATTGATACATGTTGAAGACTTAAATACTGAAGGTCGCCCTTTGAATACAAAACCCTCAAATACGAGTAAAGGTGAATTTGTTAGTTGAGGGATTAAAACGACAGACCGTGAAGTTTAAGTGAAATGGTAAAATTTATATGAATTTTGATTTTTTAAACACAATTCATATAAATTTTACCATTTCACCTAAACTTCACGGTCTGTCGTTTTAATCCCTCAACTAACAAGATTGGAGGTGAAGTTCCCAATTCAATTTTAAATAGAACATCCCATTTTATATTAAATAAATGGGAAGTTTTGCGCAAGCAAAAACTGATTTCCCGTGTTAAACGCCTATGGCCCGCTTTTTAATTAACACCCTGCAATATATTCAAAATGTATAAATAAACAAAATTTAGAACTTATTTGATGAATATAGGTGATTATTTTATAATGGTTGATTAACATGTTTTACAAGTATACTTATTGAATATTTTTTGAAGTAGATTAAACCGGTTCAACAAATTAAATTTGTTATTCACGGTTCTGTTGTTGTTTCTATTGACTTGGTTAGGGGCAGTTATTACATACTTCCTTGGTACTTATTATTTGAGTGTGATTTAGTTTGTTCCAAAATGTATATCTTGAGGTAGATGTTTGTGAAGTCTTCTATTGTTGGTAGTCTCCCCGGAGTTATAGTGGCTGGATCCTAAGCACTTATTTATGTTTGATATAAAGTCTAGTGTTAGTTTGTCGACAAAGTCTTTAAATGCAGGTATGTTTAATTTTTCGTGAATTTGTTTATTGCGAATGAACCAGGGAGATTTAATCGCGATTCTTAGTACTTTATTTTGGAATTTTTGCAATTTGTTGTATTATTGATTAGATGCCGAGCTCCAGATAGAACAAGCGTATGTTAACATCGGTCTTAGAATTGATTTGTAGATTAATATAGTACATTTTGTTCTTAGATTTTATTTTTTGTTAATTAGGGGATACAGCATTCCTAATCTTCTGTTAGTATTGAGGATAACAACTGTTTACTGAAATCTGCTAAAATCACTAGATTTTAGAACAGTATGACATAGTTCACTTGTTTTTACCTCCCGCTACCCTTGGTAAGGGAGGTATAGGGATCGTGCTAAAAATCGCATATCGAGATTTTGGTAAATGACCACGTTTTAAGGTCCCTAGAATCCAATATTAACATTTTCACGATGATGTGTGTATGTGTGTGTGTGTGTGTGGATCCTCCACTCTAACTCAAATACTATCATTCAGAAAAAATTTGAAATCTTGTACTTCGAACTTTTTCTGTATTGGAAAGAGCCCATTAGATTTTGGTGAAAATTGGATAACCGGAAATGGCACTTTACTAGAAGCTCAAAATAGTTTTTCTTCGAAAAATACATTTAAATGTTATTTTTTCGAGATTAATGTTATTATAAAAATTAAAGATTATTAAATTTTCTATAGATTTGCATTAATACTTTTTTAATATATTTTATGGATAAATTTATAAAATTATCTATAATTTAAATTCCAGCGCCTACGCTTTATACAAACAAAACGCAGGTATTCAAATGTATGTAACTGACAGATAAATGTCACTATCAAAGAACTAATCATTCCAAAATAATATTAGTAACGTTTTAAAAAGGATAAAGTAAATAGAACAATAGAAAAGGAATTCAATACAGTTTCCAGCATAAGTAAATATGTAGGTATGTATTTATATTAATAAAAATTAACGATCCCCAAAAATATTTAAGCTAATCCTCATTTTTGGATTAGTGAATTCTATTCTATCCCGGTATTTAAAATTTATTCTTCATTTTATTATAGTTCCGGTGGCTCAATGGTTAGAGCAACGCCTCATGTCATGAGTGTCCTCGAGGCTCTGGGTTCGAATCCCACTAAAGCATGCATGTGTGTGAATGTGAACCCACTCTGTAATTGGGATTTAATCCAGTTGAGGCGTTTAAAAAAAGGTAGTTACTTGGATTAGATTAGACTATATTTTAAGAAATAAACTGTCATAATTAGAGTAAAATTCGCTAATCCAAAAAACATTTGTGACTCTGTTTGTAAATGGCGGGAGGTATTGTGTTGGCCACACCAGATTTTTTTTCTTTGCTTTGTATTACCTACTCTTTATTCATGAGAAAATTGTCTTTTAAAATATATTTAAATTTCCGCTTTCCCCTTTCACCTGATGACGTTCGTAAGATATTAATCAATGAGGGTGTGGTTTACATTTGCCTCCGACGGAATTTAAACAAGTGATAGCTGTCCAGCTATGACTATACTTCGTTTCACGTAAGAAAATAGTGATGGAAAGATAGGTGCAGTTTGATCTTGTTTTTTGATTGGATTTTTTTTGTATTTGAGTTTTGGGGACATAATTAAAAAATCTGATGTGGCCAGCACATTACCTTCCGTCAGTTTTATGTATTATGTAGAAATTTCGTACAGATTCAGATTGTTCCTTGCAAAAGAATCTATTTTTTGTACATTACCTTCCGGCTGTTGTATGTATTTTATACAAATTCCATACAGAAAATTTCTAGCAAAAGATCCTATATTTCATTAAATGTGAAAAAATTATATTTAACATAATTTTTTAACTCTATATCCATTTAATATTAAGTATAAAATGCAGTCTAATCGTATAGAGAATAAAATATTCTTTAATATTTATAATAACATTAAATGTGAAAAAATTATATTTAACATAGTTTTTTCAAGAAAACTGTTAAAATCTTCAAATGAGGGTACTTCCGGTTGACCAATTGTAACCAAAATCTAATCAGCTCTTCATATGGATGTAACGAAGAAAAATACGAAAGAATTATAATTTTTAAAATTGTAGTATTAGAGTTATCGCAGACGAAAATTTTGTTACACACACGCACGCACACAAATACAAGCGAATGCTATTAGGATTCGTTTTAGCACATCTCCATTTTTGGTTTTTACAATTAGTATAACAGGGTTTGATTGTTGAAATATATTATTGAGATCTTCCTTGTTAATTCTTCTACTGGGTTGATATGCTGATATGATTGTAATGTTGCGATTATTTAGCAATATGAAGTTTATGGCTGTGGCTTCGATTGTTCGCAGTGTTGGAAGTAATACTTCATGATGTGCTAACTGTTTTTACCTTCCGTCACCTTTAGGTAAGGAAGGTATTGTCTTTGGTCAAAAAATTCGGTGGTGAGTTTTTGATGAATAAGCACGTTTTAGGGTCCCTAGAATACGATTTTACTATTTTTACGATGATGTCTGTATGTGTGTGTGTGTGTGTATGTATGTGTGTCTGTGTGTGTGTGTGTGTAACAAAATTTTCGTCTACGATAACTTCCATACTACAATTCTAAAAATTATAATTCTTTCGTATTTCTCTTCGTTACATCCATGTGAAGAGCTGATTAGATTTTGGTTAGAATTGGACAACCGGAAGTACCCTCATTTGAAAATTTTAACAGTTTTTTTTGAAAAAACTATGTTAAATATCATTTTTTCACATTTAATGTTATTATAAATATTAAAGAATATTTTATTCTCTATACGATTTGACTGCATT
This sequence comes from Harpalus rubripes, assembly GCA_963082715.1. Classification (NCBI taxonomy): domain Eukaryota; kingdom Metazoa; phylum Arthropoda; class Insecta; order Coleoptera; family Carabidae; genus Harpalus; species Harpalus rubripes. The sequence goes on along the minus strand of OY720460.1, from coordinate 45,173,022 downwards.
TTATACTTAATATTAAATGGATACAGAGTTAAAAAATCTGATGTGACCAGCACATTACCTTCCGTCAGTTCTATGTATTTTGTACAAATTTCATACGGAAAGTATCTTGCTAAATATTCTATTTCTTGTACATTACCTTCCGGCAGCTGCATGTATTTTATGCAAATTTCATACAGAAAATTTATGTCTTAAATTATTATTCTGTGACGTTTTCTATATACAGTGTAATGTATCTGCAGAAATAAAAGATTTATTATTATTATTATTTCTTGTACATTACCTTAAAGCAGTTGTATGTATTTTATACAAATTCCGCATACAGAAAGCAAAAGATCCTATATTTCCAGTAAAATTATAAGACACACACTATGTCAATTTCACTTGACACTGACATCTTTCAATCAGAATTTTCTTAAAATAGTAGCTGTTTTCATAGCTATAGCTACTTTATGAAATTTAATTTCTTTATAATTTTTTAACTCTATATCCATTTAATATTAAGTATAAAATGCAGTCAAATCGTATAGAGAATAAAATATTCTTTAATATTTATAATAACATTAAATGTGAAAAAATGATATTTAACATAGTTTTTTCAAGAAAAACTGTTAAAATCTTCAAATGATGGTACTTCCGGTTGACCAATTGTAACCAAAATCTAATCAGCTCTTCATATGGATGTAACGAAGAAGTATACGAAAAAATTATAATTTTTGAAACTGTAGTAAGACAATACCTTCCTTACCTAAAGGTGACGGAAGGTAAAAATTATAAAGAAATTAAATTTCATAAAGTAGCCATAGCTATGGAAACAGCTACTATATAAAATTTTGATTGAAAGATGTCAGTGTCAAGTGAAATTGACATAAGGTACGTTCTATCGATGTCACAAATATTCCTACTAGAATAAGAATATTCTTAAAGCAATAGAACGCTCAGTGGCAAATAACTGTCAAGTAAAAAATAAATACGATAGAACAGTGGGAGTGTTTATGTGTTATTGTTAGTTAACAACTAAAGCTAACTTTGTATGTTTATTTTGGATCTTCAAAATGTTGTTATTACAGAGATTATAATTATATAAAAATATATTAAATAATAAAAATGTAAAGGAGGTATTTCTTTGAGCACAGTCTAATCTGAACATTGACAAATGTAACAGAAAGGTACGCGCGACAGTCGGCTAGTACAATTTTGAATTTATCTCCAATCTATATATCTTCCAACCAGCGCTTCCAGCTCTGAAGTTGGAATGATTCGTAGGAATATTCAGATTTTTTTGACGCAAAAGAACGATCATTGAGGTTCTACTAGAAGAAGTAGTAAGATTTCTGACACCGATGGAACGTACTTATAGTGTGTTTGTCTTATAATTTTTCTGGAAATATAGGATCTTTTGTTATAAATTTTCTGTATGGAATTTGCATAAAATACATGCAACTGCCGGAAGGTAAAGTACAAGAAATATAATCTTTAGCAAGGAACTTTCTGTATGAAATTTGTACAAAATTCATAGAACTGACGGAAGGTAATGTGCTGGCCACATCAGATTTTTTAATAATGATTGCGCTTCCTCCTGAGGCCCAAGTTGCGACTCTGTCATTTCTGTATATTTCGTATTGAGGGATTTTAAATGATTCGCTTGGGATTAGGTGGGTTTCGCTTATGCAGTGTATGTCTATGTTGTATCTTTGTATGAAATCTATAAATATTCGCCATTTTGATTTTAAACTGTCTGCATTCCAGTTCATGATGGTTAGATCTTTTCCATTGTTTGTGTGTATCATTACGGTTGTTGGGAAAAAATGCTGGCTATGAATTGTTTTATTTTTGGTATGTTGGCTGTGATTAATTCTGTTATTAAGTTTGTTATGAATGAGAGAATCTTATTTATTGTCTGTGAAAAAGGGGAGTTTGAGTCAGTGTTATCTTCTCGTTGAGAGTGGTTAGGATTGTTTAGGAGGGTAGATGAGTATGTGTGTTGAGGAGTATTTTGTGTAGGATAGTGGTTTGTGGGACGGGTTTTATTTGTGGGTTCTGCATTTAAAGCGTTTTGTTGTGTAATTTGTCGGTGGTATTTATTGCTGATTTTTTCTTTTATATTTTTATAATAGGTGCAGCCCCTATAGTTGGCTGGATGTGCCTGTCCGCAGTTTATACATGTGCAATTTTCTTCCTTGGATTTTGTGTATTTAGATTAATGGTGTTGGCCGGCACACTTGTGACAATTTGATTCCATATGGCAGTAATTTTTCGTCCGAATTGTTGGCAGTTTGTGCACTGTGAAATATCGTTAGATTTTCGTCTCATTTCCATTGTTACTATAGCATTCATAATACTTTTTAGGTTGAATATATCTTTGGAGTTGTCTGTTTTTGGTAGTTCCACTGCGATTACTGATGTAGGGTCTTTAAACTTATTAAGTAATCTGGCTGACTTTGTGGATAGTAAATTGCGTGTTTAATTATTCTAATACTTCATCTTCTCCTATTGAAATAGGTACATTTTTGATAACTACTGACAGCATTTTGTTGTCAGGTGGTTGATATGTGTAGTATTCTACTTTCATGATGTCATAATATTGTGTTAGTCGTCTATAGTCATTTGCTGTACTTAAATTAAGTTTTAGTGTCTGAGGTCCAAATAATTTGGTTGTGAAAGTTTGATGTTTAAAAAGTTCTCTCATGTCGGTAATACATTGTTGGTAATTGTTGGCTTTAATAAATAAATAAATATATCATCACGGCATATTACCCATTGCTGGGTGTGCCAATCTGCTTTGTACGCAGATATCGGTAATGCTGATGACATATTTGTACCATGCGGGAGTTTACCAGGCGTCAATCTGATGGTGTATTTAGTGATTAATCTTGATTATTTAGAATATTAAACCTGTTTTGTATTGGTATATTTATTATGTACATATCTCTTGCTTGGAACATACGAGTTGTCTTCAGAACTCGTTCGCTTGTTGCTATTTTGTTTCTGTTGCGTTAAATCAATGGGTGTTGGTGAAGATTATGGTGCCGGTGATTGTGAATATATTTTTATGTATTTTTAACGGAATTCTTAATTACTTTATATTTTTTGTAACATTCACTCTATCACATCTAATAATTTAATTAAAAATGAAATTTAATTATTGGGTTATAAAAAATAAGTCTTTTCAATATACAGAATATCATTATGATGTGACCAAATAAACTATCTAAAAATTTTACCTTGCATTTCTCATTTTCTTTGTTAATAACTCTGCCAATGTACCAACTAGAGTCATAATAAAAAGCATAATAATTTTCATTTAGTCATATTTTGCACTGAATTGATGATGCGGTTAACACATGCTCAATAGTATTTCTACAATATTTCTTAAATATTTCCGAGTATTTCCGAATATTTCCAAATATTTCCAAGTATTTCCGAATATTTCCGAGCATTTCGTTGTATTTTGTGTATTTTTATGTATTTCGGAAATATTTTTTGTAAAATGTACACTGATTTCCAGTGGTGGTTAACCTCTCGGTATTATATGGTTTATTTTCCCCATTCGTGATAAGATGTAGGACTTCAGTGTCGCGGGGCATATCAAATTTTATTTGAAATCGAAAAATTGTAAAATGAAAGAAAAAATAAATATTTTAATGGTTTTGTTTAAATATCTGGCAGTCTGACACTCAATGTTGCTAATCTTGAAGTTATTGTAAAGAGCACTCAAAATTAGATGTTTTATCTTAAACTTCTTCATCGTAATTATTTAGTTCGTTCTTCTTGCACTATTCCCGGGGGTCTATTCTAATAGACCATTTCAGAAATTTGAGCGACCGCTACATTTACTTTTTGAACTAAAAAGTTAGTGCCGTTAAACGGCGGCATTTCAAATTTATACGCGACCCCGGTATTCTGTTTTAAATTTTAGAACTACACAGAAGTAGCTAAAATGAATTTGAGTATAAGATATGATTTCAATTCTTGTTTTACAAATAAAAACTTATTTTACTATGTGAAAAAATGAAGTCCATTTAACAATCAATTATAAAAATTGTATTACTAAACCTAACCTAACTTTTTATTTTCTAAACTAGACAAAACATTTCAAATGACAATATTTTATGGACCTGAAGTTTAGTACCCGTCATAATTATTTGAAAAACGAAACCACGGATCACATACCGTGTGTCTATCTTAAAGGTGTACATAGGAGATTAACATGGGAAATCAGTTTTTCGCAATTTACTGATCGCCTAATTATTTTAAGCAAAAACACTTCGAACAAAAGTTTTAGAGCATAAAATTCTGTATCTAAATGAATAAACAGAATTACATTTCCATGTTTTATAACGACAGAAATTAAATATAAAAATGTCAAAAATTACATTGAAAATATCGACAGCCATGGAATTAAAAAAAAAATGCTTGACGTTTTATCTGTCACAACGTAAGTTAACATTTGACATTTCTGGCAAATTGTTTTTAGTTTTATTGTTTGAGATAATTAGAAAATGAATATTTATACTAATGGAAAGCGTGTTTTCACAAATGCTAAATTCGTGACAAAATTTGAAAAGGCTGCACTGTCTTCAAAAAATACACGTGAGCCGCATAATCAGAATGTAGCAAGAGCAGAACACATATTACTGGAAGAAAGAGTGTTAGGATGGATAAGTGTAGACCTCTTCTGTAATACTAGATGTATTAGAAATGAGTTGGGAGTACATCACAGCATCATACTCGTACATAAATTTGTTACGCAATGTTGAATTTTTAATACATTTTTGTTATTTAAACAAAACTATATTTTTTAATTTTATTTATTAATCTAATATAATATTCCTATTATTGTCATAATAAACGATATTTGTTCAAATCACATTGTCAGAAACGTCAAATAAGTTTACCTTGTGACAGATTAAACGTCAAGTATTTATTTATTTTTTGTTCAATTCCATGGCTGTCGATATTTTTAACATAATTTTCGACATTTTCATATTTAATTTCTGTCGTTATAAAGCATGTAAAGGTAATTCTGTTCATTGATTTGGATGCAGAATTTTATGCCCTAAAACTTTTATTTGACGCGTTTTTGCTTAAAATATTTAGTCGAGCAGAAAATTGCATAAAACTGATTTCCCATGTTAATCTCCTATGTACACCTTTAAGACAGACACACGGTATACCCTTTATAGATAGCCGACGACCACTATAATAATTGAGACAATGTTGCACGTATCGCCGTCTGGCGCTTGGAAGAAAAACTAATTGTGAAATAGGCAACCTGGTATGTATAAAGGCAATATCAAGGAGGACTAGCGACCCGCAATACTTTGGAATACACTAAATTTTTAAAGTAGAAAATCGTTTAAATAGTATATGACCACAATTTACGGAAAAAAAGTTTATTTTCTGATTTCATCAAATTTTTGTTACATGATTGCAGTGATTGATAATATTTATAATATTTTCATCAACGTAGCCCAATTCACCGGAGAGCAGCATATCTGGAGCACATGACATAAATGCATACATTTTTGAAATGTTTTTAGATCAGAATAATAAAGAGTGAAGAATAATGTTGACAGCCGAGGAAAATAGCGTAGGAGCAACGTAATCGCAAAACAAAGATTCCGGGTTTGAATCCCTCTCAGGCATAAATGTTAGTAGTGTAGTGCACAGCCGTAAAATATCTAAAAGAAATATTTAAATTCTTGTATATTATTTTTATTAAAATACAATAAACTTTTTTACGTACCATTAGCTTTACGTAATTGAACAGAAATTAACAATAGTCGTATAAAAAATCGATTAATATTAATTTAATCGCTTTCTTTACTTTAAGGTGATTTTAAGTCAGATATAAATTTGACATAAATGATTAAAACACTAGTCATAAAAATTGAAATTCCGCGGCTTTCTATAGATCAATTCGAAATATGTAATTTCTTAATTTTATCGCGTCGGCAATATTGCACCTGCCACCATCTAGCGCTTGGAAGAAAAGTACTATCCATAGGCTACTATATGGTGTCGACATTTTACATATGGGTTTCCGTAGCCTGAACGAAACCAACAAAACAAAAACAAAACTGTAAAATTGACAGAACTTTCATATAAACAAGGACGGGTATACGGCAATCGGCACTAAATTTTTGTCGCAGTCTGACACTTGGCGCATGCGCTTTGAATTTTTGAAATGGTCTATTCATAGCCACATGTGCTATCCGCTACAAAAGTTCCACTACTAGCCAACAGATGGATTCAAGTCGGATAGCCACATGCGCTATCCGCTATATAAGTTCCACTACTAGCCATCCGCTATGACAGATGTCAAACATGCTGATTGATAGCTTTCACTGTAATTTGACTGTGGATGATCGTATCTTTGTTCTTATATTACTTATTCGTGTTTAATTTGTGTTAGTTCTTGGTTTGGCTTTTTATTTAGGTTTGTTGTAGAATTAATTTAGCAGTTTTGTTATATTTGTTAATTTTTTATTAGTAATAGTGTGTTAGATAAATTAGATTACTTAATAGTTTTATTTATATATTACATTTTTAAATTTTTGATAGATTTAGTTTTTACTGTAGCAACTTTAGTTAGTTTAAAATTTTAAATAAATTTCCTTTCAGTTAAACTGAATCGTTCGTCTATTCAATCGAATTTCTTCCCGTCTTTCCTCTTCTTCAAGCATATCGGCGGCTAATAATACCCTATAAATATGATGCCATAAACTAAAATTATTTTTAAACAAAGGTTGTTAGAATTATAAATAATTATTATAATTTAAATAGGTACTTACAATATATAGATATAAACCAAATATTATTATGATATAACACATAAACACAAGTATTTTAAGACAAAATTGAAAAACCCAACTGCTTGTCAACTTGTCATTCAGAGTTACCAATCACTTTCAAAACAAAAATTCAAATTATAGAGTGACACTTTGCTCGTAGCGGTACCACTGGAGCTCTCGCTACGGATAGCCACATGTGGCTATATTACTATAAATTCCACTACTGTTCAACTGTTAAACATAGGATCTTTAATTGTATAAATGTTTGGATGAAAAAATGCCATCTGAATGAAAGTGTATTTAATGCTGAATTCAAAATTTCAAACAGTGTTATCCTACTGTAACGTGGTACGCCCGCCGTCGCCGCCGCTGTCGCCACGCCGACGCAGCCACGCTGCCGTCGCTGCAGCAATGAGAGAGTGTATATTTATATCGATAACGCAATGGCGCTAGCAGCCGGGCTACGTAAACAAACCAGTCGCAACGTGTTTAATTACTTCCGGTCGCCTGAACCATTTGTGTTCATAGTTATTATGCGGTCGAACATTCTAGAGCTTTTCTAGAAGATAGTGGCAGCTCTATAAAAGGGACGTAGCTATGCTCGAGAGTTAGTCAGTTACATACAGAGTCATGGAGATATCGACGTGGAGTGTTAGAGAGTAAATTGTTAGAAGAAGCACAGCAGTATCGTAGTGAGCGTATGCAGTTGGTCGAGTAGGTACTCGGGAAGTTACTGGTATATTGGGATAGCTGTGGATGTGAATACTCGGTAGTGTTGATGAGTATTGGGAAGCTATAGTATACAAGGACAGTAACGGCGAGTCTGAAAGTTACTGGTATACCGGGATAGCTGATAAAGCGAATACTCGGTAGTGTTGAAGAGTATTGGGAAGCTAGGTATACGGGGACAGTATTGCCAAGTGAAAGTGAATACTCGGCAGTGGTGTTGAAGAATTGTGGTATACGGACAGTCGGTGATACTGAGGCTGTAGAAGGAGAAAGTTAGTTACATAAATAGACAGATAGTGTTGTGAAAGAGGAGACTTCTGTCCGAGCAGTTGAATATACAGACGCTGTTGAGTCAGTTGAGTATACAGACGCTGTGGAGGTCGGTAGGCGGACAGTTGAACGTATTATAAGTATATAGTGATATAAATATCACGTGAACAGTCTACAAGAATCCGCAACAGACCGGCAGTCTTAAGATTGGAACGCGTAGCGAAATAAATAATTTGTAATATCGTGGAAATAAATAGTAGTGTTAATTGGTTAAGTAAATAGTGTTAGTGTTATCTAGTTAATTACAGTTTTAGTTTTTAATAATTGTTTAATATTAGTAATAGTAACTTTCATTATAGTTTAATAAACACTTAATTTTAATTAATAATAATTGTCTAATATTTACACTTCACCCAAATTAATATAAAAACGTTGCACTGCCTTTATCAGAATCAGTGTAGTGAATGAAAAAATGATAATTTGTAGGAAAGAGTGACAAAAATTATTTTAAAATCATTGATAATTTACTTCTTTCGATGCCACGATGAATTAAAACTCTTATAAACAGTCAAATCTGTTAGACCATATATTAAATTCGTAATATTGTATATTTTTTGAGTAATTTAAATATATTTCATTAATTGTAATTTTGATTAAATATGTTTTAAACTAACTCTTTAACCGTGCATTCTAGGTAAAAAGTGAAAGGAGCATTTTTGTGTAAAAAGTTGAGTTTTTTGATTTTTTGTAAAACTTTGATACGCGCAATTGTTTTCGAGAAAATGGCCAAAAACCTAAAAATGCCGCCACTATTACCAATTTGCGGGAGGTTCTCATGGTCCGATTTCCTGAAACTTTTGATATGTTGTTCAGCGCATTTTCCTGAACAGGATTCAGTACAAAAGCTTTTGTTGCAAGTATGTACAGAAAGATTACTGCTAAATAATGCTAATTTGAAGGAATTCCTGGACAACTGCATTAATCGTATAGCTACAGATTGATTACGAATGTTACTGATTAGAACGAATCAGCTTAATTTTCAAGTTCATTAGGTGCGTTCGGTTATTCAGTTCTGTGCACACATTTTTAATAATTTGCACAGTAAGGATTCGGTTATTCACTTCTGTGCACTCTGCGTTGCACAGAACGCGTTCGGTAAATACTGCGCTTTGAAGATTGTGCATGCACAGTTCGCCCGAGCTCTGGACGTGTGGCCGATTGTGCACGTTCGAGTTAGCGCGCAAAGTATGAAGCGAGAATTGATTTAGATCTGAGAAGTATGCAAATTTTCACTAATTTTGTAAATATGTACCAGAAGTTGTATTGGTTTTCTAAACACCCTATTAAAATCATTGCCTCTTTTTTCAAGCCATTTTCTGATGTCCTTAAGTTTTTTTTATATATTTAATGTAGTTCGCGAACAAGAGTAATTTTATATTAGGCCCGGTTTTTTCACCTCTTGATAAAATGTTATTTAATTTATCTGCCAGATATAAGAAAAATATCGTATCATATAATCAACGTGTATATAATCTTGTTAATTTACGCTTTAATATCGATGAGATATTTTTGTTTTGTGTGGCAGTTAAGTTATTGACATTTTAACCAGAGGTGAAAAAACCGGGCTTAATTCTTCTAAAGTATCGGGATACATTCGAAAATGAGTTTTAAACTGCCCTTCAGACATGTATTTGGTATTGTTCAGCATAATTGTTTACTTTTTCTATTCTAAACTATTTGAATCATACCAAAATCCCCTTCTTAGTCCGACTCATCGAAAAATATTTTTAAGAAAACGAAAATCCATATTCAGCCGTCTATCAAACACATACGGTTAATATAAAATCGATATTAGTAATAATAATCTGCACTTACACAGATTTTCAATTGCTAAATCTATCTGTCACGAAAGTATCAAACGCACAGGCTGCACAATTCGTTCTTTTAATTCCAATCTGCACAGAGTACACAGTGATCACGTGACACGACTCATGCACAGCACAGCTCAAGCACAGCACAAAATAACCGAACGCACCTATTCTATTAACGTTACTCAGGGTAGCGTTAAGCGGAGTTTCACTGTACATTCGAGTGTAGTTGGTTGCTTATTACTAGGAACTTTTAAAATCCAATATAATGAAAATCAAATACTTATTGTTATAAAAATTTCTTATTTTTGTATTGTCTATACTAGAATAAAAATAACTAGTGGCTTATTATAATTATTACCCATTTCTGGGTATGCCAATATTTATTCCCAGATTTCGGTAATGACAATTTCTCTGTACCGTTGAGGGCGCTTACCAGGCTCGTGTACAGGAATAATTTTCGTACCATTTGAAAATTGGAAATAATATAATACAAATGCAGTTTTTATTTTCTTTTAGATATTTGGTAACATCTCATCACACATCAACCCAATAATTACAGCTGTTGGAATAATATTAGAAATTATACCACTGATCTACTATCCCGTATACTTCTTAGCTCAAATTCTTGGAGGAATTGTCGGAATGTCTTTGTTAAAGGTTAGTATTTAGTTTTTCACGTCAACAAATATTTAATGTATATTTAATGTAGCTAATTACACCAGGGGATTTGTTCAATGTGGAAGAAACTGAAGGATTAAACAAAACTATTCCGATCACTCCGGTGTGTTGTACGGTTCCTAGTCCAGAAATCACTAACATGCATGTAAGGTGATGAATTCTGAATTCTATGCCTTAATGCAAGAACAATCAAAATGATTATGAACAACTAAATAACAAACTACATTGAACTAATGTAGACATGTCAGTAAAATCTTAAAGAGAGTTATAGACAGTTATAGTTATAATATATATATATATATATATATATATATATATATATATATATATATATATATATATATATATATATATATATATATATATATATATATATATACTATATATATATATATATATATATATAGTTATATAGTTATAGACAGGTTAAAGGCGTTTTTAATCTTGGTTTGTAGCATGATTACCTAATAGGTAATCTTAATTACTAATAGGAATACGGTATTCTAACGCCCGGTTTCACCATTGCCCAATAAATTCACAAATAGTTGATTAATCAAAGTTCTTTTTATCAAGGAAAATTATTGAATAGATGATTTATTCGTCGAATTGTAACTAACAACTACTGCTTAATATACAGGTGTTAATTAAAAAACGGGGGCCATAGGCGTATAACATGGGAAATCGGGTTTTTCTTGCGCAAAACTTCCCATTTCATTTTAGACAAATAAATATTGTAGAGAATTAAATTCTAAACCTGAGTCAGTAATCAGATATTATTTTACATATTTAATAAGCTGTAAAATCCAAGTTGTAATTTTATAAATATTGCTCGTTTGGAGTGATAGCTATGGAATTTAAACAAAATTACAAAGAAATGCATAGCGTTTGAATTGTCTGAGGTCAGAATGTTAATATGTTAATTTTGCAGGTTAAAAATTAATAATAAATAAAATCTGTGCAGATTTAGATGAAAATTATAAAAACAAAATATTTTTACGGACTTAGGTATAGAATATAATTATCTGTAATTTTTATTAGAAAATCGAATTTCTAACAGTTATATAATATGCATTTCTTTAAAATTTTGATTACATTTCATGGCTGTCACTACAAATGAGCAATATTTGTTTAATTTAAAATTGGATTTTACACTTTACTAAACATACAACATAAAATCTGATGATTTAGATGTAGAATTTAATTATTTTCAACATTTATTTGAAACATTTTTGTCTAAAATGAAATGGGAAGTTTTGCGTAAGGAAAAAACGATTTCCCATGTTGTGCTCCTATGGCCCACTTTTTAACTAACACACAAAATTTGGTGAATCACACCACCGTGTGGTTTTCTACACACTCATAGATAACGGTAATATAAAAGTGAATCAGAAGTGCCTTCTCGTTGCATTTGCACTGCACTGCCCAATCGTCAGTAGCTTCGAGTTTGTTGTGAGAAGTGGTTGCTGATATTCCATTTTATAAAAACAAACTAAAGTAAATTTTTAATTTTCTATGTTAATTATTTCCTTCAATTACTCTTTGAACCTTATAATTTCTGAAACAAGATCATTTTTGTTTTGAAAAAAATTTAATAAATAATAAACATAACCTTTATTTATCCTACTACCCGGGGGGCAAATAAAGCCCAATAATTTTGATACCAAAAAATACAAATCTAGCAAAAAAAAAAAACATTTGAGAAGAACATGGAGATATGGTTTTCACATAGCTGTAATGCAATGCACAAGGTGCCTTAAATGACACCAAGAAGAGTGTGTTGGGGCTTACTAAAAAAATGTATGCCCAGATGGCTTAGTTTAGCCTAGAACTATGCCAAAAGTTTATCTAAATCCAGCTCCTATGTAAAAGAGTATTATTACTTGTTTTTCTCAAAATCTTTAGTTTTCTTCAGTGGCCTTGGCCTTATTATACCTATATTATCATACGTAATATAACAAGTGAAATGTGCTGCTTCGGTTTCACGAGCAATATCTTCGATTATTAATCATATCACGAGCTTATATTTAAAGAGAGAATATAATGAATTTTTGTGACACATTGTGTGTGCTGCTAACATAAATTTTCATATAATGTATTACAAATGGTTACTTTTACAATTCCCTTATTATTTTGTTCATATCAATCTAACGATTATTGCACATTTTTACACACAAAATTAACTGCCAATGTTGTAAATAAAGAATACAAATACCTTAGTAACGAATATAAATAAGGTGATAATATCTTTGTTTTTTATCATCGCTATGATAGACATGTAACTAGGGAGATTCTAAATGTTGATTGGCGGAAAACATGTCACGTGACTAATGAATTATATTCTCAGTTTAATACGGTCCAATTTTTTTTAAGAATGTATTTTTATATGAAAATTAATTTTAAAAATGCTGATTTTTTAACTTTTTTTGGATTTATAATAAATCATAGTTTAACACGAACAAAGCGTTTTCAATAATGATTACTTATTATCCAAAATATTTCATTTTGAATTAAGGTGGGCTTTATTTGCATCCATGACCTTAGTATTAAAAAATTTGATGTGACCAGCACATTATCTTCCGTCAATTCTTTGCATTTTATAATTTTATACAAATTCCATACAGACCAACTCACAATTTCTTTTAAAAGATTCTACATTTGTAGTAGGTACATTAGCTTCTCTCAGAAAGTTTCTTATAATTGATTTGATTCTACCGTGAGTTTCAGGTAAGATGCAACATTATTGTATTACTATGGTTACTAATTACACTGCATCGTTCCAGATAAAATGCAACATAGGTTGTCAAAGTTGTCAATGTCAAATGAACTTGTCATAACGTTTTAAATATGTTTACTAAAGAAGAAAAATTCGAATGATTACTTGGTACAATGCTGGTTATATTTTGAGAAATGTTTGCGAATTTATATCCTGAATGTCCTAGACCAGACCCTTCTACAGTTTCGAGAATATTTACAAAATTTAAAAATGATGGATGTTTAAATAAGAATCATACGACAAGGGCAAGAACAAAAACTGCACGAAATGAAGAAATTAAAAATAATTTACTACGTGCAATAGAAAAAAATAATCAGCTGTGTACAAATTTTTGGCGAATCAATTAAATATTACTTATTTTACCAGTTTCAAGAGATTAAGCCTTTGTTTACATGTACAAAAGTAGGCTGATAAACTATTATTCACGAAAGATGACTATTCAAGGTCATTTGTTCGAAGAAAGAATACACATCACTTTATTGCAGTAGCTTAACAACATTTTGTATTAGAAAGAGATAGATTATTTGACCTATGTCTATTTAATTTATGTGGTGTGAAAGATTTACGTAAATAGTGGAATTTTTTTCTAACACACTATAAATAATAATGGCATATGTCGTAGATTTATAGATACCTAATTATCTACTACACTGCCCTCTGTGCTAATATTTACCCAGTGGCGTTGACGTTTAAATCAAATAATTATTGTCAATCGCACTTAACATTGACATCTGTCTATCAGAATTTTTTAAATTATATGTGTTAGCTGTTTCCTGTGTTATTGCATATCTGGCTGCTTTATGAAATTTAATTACTTTATAATTTTTTAACTCAATATCCATTGAATTATGAAGTATAAAATGTAATCAAATCATATAGAGAATAAAATATTCTTTAATATTTATAATAACATTAAAGGTGAAAAATGCTATTTAAGAGAGTTTTTTCAAGAAAAACTGTTAAAATCTTCAAATGGGGATACTTCCGGTCGACCAATTATAACCAAAATCTAATCAGCTCTTCATATGGTCACTTTAATATGTTACCTATGATGTCAGGTTAGTAAGAATGTTGTTTAAAGAGACAGTAATTATTTTTTGGTTGATGTTATTTTTATTCTTTCGGGTTTGTGCTAACCCACTAAGTGGAAAATGCGTGATTTTATGTGTGTATGTATGTATATGGATGTAACGAATAGGAATACGACAGAATTATAATTTTTAGAATTGTAGTGTTGGAGTTATCGACGAAGAAAAAATCGTCACACACATACACACAGTCATCATCGCAAAAATAGTAAAATCGTATTCTAGGGATTCTAAAACGTGCTTTTTCATTAAAAACACCATCGAATTTTTTGACCAAAAACAATACCTTTCTTTCCTAAAGGTATGACCAAAGGTAAAAAAATTGTTGTGGCCAAAACAAAACCTCCCGCCATTATTTTTTGAAAAATTTAAATACACATATATTTACTTATGCTGAACACTGTATTAAGTTTCATTCCGTATAACTATTAATTGTTCTATTAACTATTTTCTTTTTAAAACATTACTATTATTAATTTGAAATTATTAGTTTTTTGACAGTGGCATTTATCTGTCAGTTAAGTACATTTGAGATCTGAACTGTGTAGCCAAGGAGTTGTGTTTGTTTAAAGCGTAGACTCTGGGATTTAAATTGTAGATAAGTTTATAAATTTATACATAAAATAATAGCAAAAGTATTAATGCAAACCTGTGGAAAATTTAATAATCTTTAATTTTTATAATAACATAAATCTCGGTAAAATAACATTTAAAGGTATTTTTCGAAGAAAAACTATTTTGAACTCAAGTAAAGTACCATTTCCGGTTATCTGATTTACACAAAAATCTAATGGCTTCTTTCCTTATTAGAATAAGGTGGAAATAAAAGGTTTCAAAATTTTCTGAATGATAGTATTTGAGTTAGAGTGGAGGATCCATACACACACGCACGCCCACATACACACAGACATCATCGTGAAAATGTTAAAATTGGATTCTAAGGGCCTTAAAACGTGGTCATTTACCAAAATCTCGATATGAGATTTTTAGCACGATCCCTATACCT
Source organism: Harpalus rubripes (assembly GCA_963082715.1). Taxonomy (NCBI): domain Eukaryota; kingdom Metazoa; phylum Arthropoda; class Insecta; order Coleoptera; family Carabidae; genus Harpalus; species Harpalus rubripes. Next base: position 45,157,813 of record OY720460.1, on the reverse strand, counting down.
CCCTTACCAAGGGTAACGGGAGGTAAAAAAGCCTTAAATCACAGAATTAGTGACATTTATCACAATCAACATTAATTTTACAGCTCCCCAAAAAAGAATTCTCGAAAGTTTTTTGTTCATTTTAAACGATTCATTCCCAAAATAACGAAATGTCGACACTAGTTGTTCTTGTATTAAGCCATAGAATTATTACACATGACTGTAATTTATAGAAATTTTCAGGCTGTCGGAGTAGAAATAATGATATCATTCCTACTTTGTCTACTCTTCTGCAGCATTTCAGATAACAGAACTAGAGACTACCGTGAATCTACTCCAATGAAGTTTGGCATTACTATTGCGAGCTTAGGATTGTCATTCGTAAGTACAATACTTTTTTACGAAATACGGTAAGATGGGATGAATGTCGTCTGATTCGTTTTATCATGCTTTTTTTTTAAATCAGTAACATCTGTGGTCGGTCTGTGATTATGCGGTTCAATTAAAATTCATACAAATCAGGAAGAGTTTGATGTAATTACACTGCTGTATCCTGTGGGTATAATAATGTCCAATCTGAGTTTTGGACTAATATTTCAAACTTTAAAATTCGCGTATTAAAAAACACATTTTGTGATATTCATTCCATTAATCTTTTTCCCTTCTGCTCTTCAGTTGTAAAGTTAAAGAATATGCTGGAAATCTTTTCCTTCTTCTTCAAAACACGCTCTACACCTCCAAAAAACAAGGCCGAGCATTTGCAAATTCGTATAAACATAACTACATAATTAATTAAATTGGCCCTAGTTAGAATAAATTATAAGATAACTTGTCGAATTCAATGTTAAGGAATCGACAAATGCAAGTCCTTAAAATATACTGGTTGGACTTCATGTTTTATGAGTCAGGTGGTTGTCCAAAATACTGATGTGTAAAAAATAAAAACCTACCATATCATGTTTATCAAAACCTTTTGATTAATTTTGATCTTATGCTTGTTTTTTAATATCCTGTATGTGCTATATTCGTTTAGCGGTTTGTATTTTGAGAAAGTATCCTCAGCGATAGGTGAAGTTACTGCTATTATTTTGTTCTTTCTCAGAGTTCTTATACTGGAGCAAGTATGAATCCAGCTAGAAGTTTTGGACCTGCAGTGATTCACAATTACTGGAAAGATCATTGGGTAGTACAATTTTAAATGTTTCATAAAGAAACTTATTCTAAATCTGTTTAGGTTTACTGGGTGGGTCCTTTCCTAGGCTCTATACTTGCAGCTGTTTTGTGGAAGTATGTATTTTTTGTTAGACCAGTTCCATCTGTAATAAAATAATTTTATGTTATGTAAATAAAATATAAATGTTTTGTGCATTGTAAACTAACATAAATATTACAAATTTGTTGAAGTTGATATGTTTTATTTATTGTATTACATTTCTTGTAAATTAATAAGACAAGGTAAATAGATTAAACACATATACGTACAGCAAAACAGTTATTGGTTAGGTCATAGCGATTATACTCTTTAATTTTGAGGTTAGGTCGAACATTGTCACTGGATTCACTTTCAACGTAACTTTTAAATATTCAACAAGATGATTAATTAAATACGGTAGTCTTTATTTTTAGTATTTTACAAATGTATCTGAGGTGGATTTAATGGAAAATAAATAAAAACGAAGCTAAAGTTTGGATTTGGCGCGCATGGGTATCGATTCAACTCTGTTTAGAGAAGGTTTGGGCATCTGTAGTCTTGCATGCATGGCACATTGCAAACAAACCAAACCAGTTTGATTTGAGATGGCGGTCGGTTTAGACGCATTTTAACACACTCGGCATAAACACACGGTTTCATTTCTGTTTCGATTGTTGTACTAGTGTTGTTTATTATTTTTTCATCTGCACTGGTATCTCAACATCCGACAGCATCTGCAACTATTCTTATAATAAGGTAAGAGTCATAATTAAATTTTATACTAATTTTTTGGTTAGATCACATTGTTGTTATTTGCAAATGTGTATTTTTATATATTAAAAATATCGTTTTTTGTTGGACAAAGAAGAGAAAAAACTTGTGCGAAATCCAATTTTGAATTTGGCTAGATATTTAAACTGGATTTCAGCCAAATTAGAAATTAGGAAGATTAATAAAGGTATTCTGTTCACGTCCACCAATATTTTCATCCTCTAATTTTGCAGAATTATCCCTGTATGCATTGGGCGACTATGTGAGAAACTTTTAAGGATATTGCATATTCAAAAATTCTTGAAATTTAAATCTGCAAGGAAGAAGAGACTTTTAATAAGATACTCATTTAAAAATGCTGTCGGAAGTAACTTGTTAGCTTGATATTGTTAGTGTTTTATTTTAAGTTTATTACTAAGTTTATAATTTGTTTTCATGCGATAGGAAATTTATATTGATTTTAAGAAAAGTAAACTTTGATTTATTAATAGTTTTGTTTTTATTAGATCTTCGTATTAGTTTATTTGTTATCGATTAATACAGGAAAACGCTAAGTATTTGGAGAATACAAATATTTATTTACAAAATATTATTCTCCATGTAAAGCTAAAGTAAATTTATGGTTACATTTACCATGTACTATATTAATGATGTTTACTGAAAATATATTCCTTTCGCGTTTTCATTATATTCTGTTCGTTTATCGATAACTGTACCTATGTTCATAGAACATAGAACAATAATAAGATGCATCTTACTGATAAATTCTGACTTTAATTACAAATTGAATCTCGATCAGAACGTTAAAAATAAGGTAGGAGCTAAATCGTTTAAAACAATTCATGCTGTATCTCCAATCTTTTATTTTTGTCAGTAATAAAATAAAATGTTATTTTGTGTCTGATTGAATTTGGCTACCCTAAAATTCAATTTCAGAATTCACATCGTTTTCGTCGAAAATAATGACAAAATTGACATTGTTCTGCTTTTGTGGTCAAGTCTGCTATGAGAATAAATGAAGAAGGAAAGTGGCCTACTGGATGGAAAAGAAAACAATGGAATAAAATGTTACGCATATGACCATTAAAATGTTCTTAATATTCTTACGGAGAAATTGTTCCTGAAAGGTATATTTCCTAGTTTTCTAGTGTGCTATGGAAGGTTTTGTTTTCAGAACTAAAGTAATTTACTTCGAAACAATGAAAAGTATGTTAAACTGTTTTCGCTGTTTTCTCTGAACTTCGACTATTTTATGGCAAAATTATCATAAATATAAAAGAACATAGGTACTTTAATTTAATTTATTTTTCATCTACATGTTTTTATTATGACTTTTTGCAGTTAATTTATAAAAATTAATGTTACTGGTTTATTGTTAAGAGTTTATATATAACTATTATAATAATAACTGTAAATTAATGTCATTCTTTGTTCTCTATATGGTTTGTATGAATAAATAAAATATTTACATCTCTTCTTTAATTATTTGAGTCAATGTTAATTTGAAATTTTAAATGTATGTCAGTAAAGTATTCCAAATTAACATTGGGAGTGGCTTTTACAAATAAATAAAATGTCCGGTGTTAATTATTATAGTCTGTTAACTTGATTGTCACTTAAAAGAGTCGTAAGTCGTAAAAATTACACATGCATTAATTTTTCGATGCGATATTTTTCTTATAACTGACATTTGACAGTTAGGTAAGTTATAATAGACAATTCACCAGATATAATACCTGGCCTTGTTATTTATGGATCCGAATAAAATTCTACCTATATAGGAAATTAACAAATTATATACAGTGTTAACACTGAAAACCGTGACATAAGCGTTTAACATGAGAAAACGGTTTTTTCCAAATATTATCTGTCCCGTAAGACTAGTAGGAGTTTTTGATATGGTTAGAAAGATTATTTAATTTTGCATCGAAGAGTATTTAATGCCTTATTATAGAAATATTTACAAAAGTATAATATAATTTGACATTTATCACCTACTTATAATTTATTAAAAACAGTTATCATGGAAACGTAATCGGTATCTGAGATGGATAGATCGAGATACCGTAACCGTATAAAAAATATTTTTTGCAACTCAAATATGAAATACAGGCTGTCCCCGGCGGAAACCGACAAAATTTAACCATGTATTTTAGGGGTCATTCTAAGTAAAAAAATCAATTCTTCTCAGTTTTATTTTTTGTTTGCTTATTTGTTTGTTTTATTTTTGTTGATATCTCTAACGGAGAATTGACCCATTGTTTATAGGAACTTTTTTAATTGGAATGACCCATAGAATACATGGTTAAAGTTTGTCGATTATGTTATAACATTTGTTTTATTTTTTTATTTATTAGTGTTTATTTGTCGATGTCTCCAAAACGGAGCAGAAGTTTATATGAAATTTTACTTAGAATGACTCCTAGAAGAATACATGGTTCAAGTTTGTCGGTTTCTTTAGGGGACACCTGTATTTCATATTTGAGTTGCAAAAAAAATTGTTATTAATTTATTCAGCCAAATACCAAATTTGTTAAAACGTTTCTTCCTTTGTAATATTTGTTCAATATACGATAAAACTATGTAGGTCAGTAAAAATTGTATTTTACATTGAATTTAATGTACGAAATTTGGAACAAATATATACATATATTTAAAAAAACAATAAATTATAAAAATGATAAAAAAGTAACTATATTTTTGAATATTATTAGAATTCTATTGTGTAAGCTACGATAAAAGAATTTTAATAAGTGGGCCAACTGATGTGGGACAAGGAACAGGGCTCATACATATACTATTATGAATAAAAGTTTCTATTGAGATAATAACGGCTTGAGAACTTAACCTAAAATTTGCCGTAAATTATAACAATTAAAAGCAGCAACTTGAAATTGCAGCAGACTGGTGATAACTACAATTTTACCAGTATTAAATTAGCATAAATTTGCAGAATACTAAACATAATTATTGTCACGTTGATATTTATAATTAGTAACATTTGCTGGCGTCGTCATGGTAACTAGTTGGCGCAAATAAGCATCTGATACGGGGTAAATTTATCAGAAGTCACAGAATATCTCCGGAGTTTGGTAATTGGTTAGAATATAGAACCGCGAACTTCGCAACTTGCACTGAATTAGGTACTCCGCCGAACGAACAAACATTTTATCGATGTAAATTTATGTCAGTATTTGATTTGCCGATGTGTCCTTTCATATTAAACCAGTTGGAAAATTTGAAAATTATACTAGAAATGAAATATTAAACACTGCTCTTCATAAAAAAAAAAACTTGTTAACTGTTTGCCGTTGCGAACAAGGCCATAAATATAAAATTTTATTTCAAATTAATTAATAAAAGTTAAAAGCTATACGGGCTTCGGAATTTGAGCCAATATCAAAGAGAATAAAATTATACATATGATAATTTATATTTGTGACTGCTATTCAGATAATGATAAATTTTGTATGTATCAACAAAATCCGACATTTATATTCTCCTCTATAAAGGGTGATAAAAAGCCGGTCCAAAAATTTAGGAGCATAAAGTACAGACCAAATGAGGGAAAATGCTTTTTTAACATTAGTTCGCAAATTAACCATTTCAGAGATATGAGCTATTTTCTTTTATTAAAATACTCTGATTTATCGTACTACTTCTTGAGTAATAGAAACAAAAACAATGAGAAATCGATGTCCTCTATAATAATTGTGATATAAACTCATTTACTTGAAAATTTATTCCGGATTTCAAAAGGCGGTATTAGAAGGCATGAAAGCATAGGCGTAGATAGGGGGGTACTTGGGGTGCTTAGCACTCCCAGATTTTAAATTAGCACCTCCAAACAAAATTTCTATAAATTTTAATAATTTCATTTTAGACACATCTATTTATTTTGACTGTTATATTAAATATTATCAACAATTAAAGAAGAACCTTCAGAAGTAAAGAAGGGAATTTAACTATCATTAATGATGTAATAAAAAATATATATTAGAAGAAAAGCGAATTGACTATGCCTTTTTGTACTCATGCGGAGAAATATTGAAATTCCTTCAAAAATAACAATATTGAAATTGATCCTATTAAAACTAGAAAAATAAAAAAGCGCGTCAACAATTGGATCTAGTTCACATCATACTGACTTACATACTCGTGCTGATAAATCTTGAAGATGATTCTTTCCGAATTAATATTAACTTGATTACCATGCAATAATCTAAAACTCCGATTTTCCCCTGAGAGCCAAGAACTAGCAATAGCCGTAGATATAAGTAGATCATTATATCACTTTTGCAGTAAATAAAGATATTTTGAAAGCTGAAATTACTATTCTAAAGAACATGATGAGCAGTCAAGAATCAGATGATATTAAAAGTGTACTTAATCAAGGTACATTCGGTAATTATTATAAACTTTATAAAATTACACTCATTCTGCCTACATATACAGAAACTTGTGAAAGATTATTCTCTGTTATGTGGGGAATTAAAAACTGGCTGAGCACTACTATGACACAAAAATGCTTTACCAATTTAGTATAGTAGGTAGATAAGTATTGAATATTGAAAATGAACTTTCAAGAAAAAATATGTATATAATACAATAAATAATACTTAAGATATTTTGCAAGAATTTATTCTAAATAGAAACAGAAAATTAGCTTCGCGTCGTGTTCCAAACTTCCTTTTCACAAAATAAAATGTCACTTTTAACACTTATATCATAACTATTTTGTTATTTTAAATAATATTTTATGTTTATAAATTAATCAAATAAATACTTTTTTTTATTTTGTAAACCAACTTTTTTTCATTTTAAGGTAAGGGACTTTAGCACCCCCTAATTTTAAAGTCTAACTTCGCCTATTCATGAAAGTAAAAACTAATAACTTTTTTTAAACATTTAAACTAATATTAATATAAATGACCAATTTTCTAATTTGTTAGTATAGTGGAGGAAACCATTCGGTTGCACCGAAGAAAAAAGAACGAACTTTATAGTAGTTTAAGTATTTATAACGGTTGATTTTACAGTTTCTAGTTCCTTTAGAATCCCGCCCTGTGGGCTTGTACTGGAAGTAAAAGTTGTTTATGTCCGTTTTCGAATAGTATGCGCGCGCATTAACTTTTATAGGTACCTTGTTTTCACTCCCGCCCAAATTTAATTACATCTTTGGGGAGTTTGTTAAGTAAACGCAAACTTATGCTCTCATCATCTCCGGGAAAAACTGGATTATGAAAAATCTGGGCATGCATCGAAGTAATGCATAAAATTTTATGTCCCTTTAAAAAGATAAATTTCCCCCATTAACGCAGAATGGATTTTTATAACACTGTTTCATCGGTTCGCCATTAAGGTTGAATGTTACCCAAGGTGAGACAGATTTTTTAAATTAAATTTTTATGTCGAAATTACTGTTTAGAAATAAAATGTTTTCACTATGAATCACATATAAAACCAGAAATAGTATTATGATTTGATTAGATAAGAAACATTTAAAAAAATTAGGAGAAAAATCGCATTATTTATACAGTTAGTTCCACATACAGCTGCTACAATTAATATTTCGAAGACCAGTTTCGAGTAATTGAGCGATCTTCGGATCCGGGTAGTAGAACCAATGTTCGGATCCTGGTTGTTGTGGAACTTAAATATATGTTGAGAGATACTAATATTTCGAGAAACGTAATACCTATTTCAGACACATTTTAAAAAAAAATCTGATGTGGCCAGCACATTACCTTCCGTCAGTTCTATGTATTTTGTATAAATGTCATACAGAAAGTTCCTTGCAAAAGATTATATTTCTTGTACATTACCTTAAAGCTGTTGTAAGCATTTTATATAAATTCCATACAGAAAGTTTCTATCAAAAGATCCTATATATCCAGTAAAATTATAACACATACATATACTGTTAACTGCACTTGACACTGATACCTTTCAATCAGAATTTTCTTAATATAGTAGCTGTTTTCATAGCTATGGCTACTTTATGAAATTTAATTTCTTTATAATTTTTTAACTCTATATCCATTTAATATGAAGTATAAAATGCATTCAAATCGTATAGAGAATAAAATATTCTTTAATATTTATAATAACATTAAATGTGAAAAAATGATATTTAACATCGTTTTTTCAAGAAAAACTGTTCAAATCTTCAAATGAGGGTACTTCCGGTTGACCAATTATAACCAAAATCTAATCAGCTCTTCACATGGATGTAACGAAGAGGAATACGAAGGAATTATAATTTTTGGAATTGTAGTATTAGAGTTATCGCATCAGAAAATTTTGTCACACACAGACACACACACACACACACACACACACACACACACACACACACACACACACACACACACACACACATACACACACATACACACATACATACACACATACACACACACACACACACACACACACACACACACACACACACACACACACACACACACACACACACAGACATCATCGTAAAAATAGTAAAATCGTATTCTAGGGACCCTAAAACGTGCTTATTCATCAAAAACTCACCACCGAATTTTTTGACCAAAGACAATACCTTCCTTACCTGAAGGTGACGGAAGGTAATAAATAACGAAAAATGGGAAAAATCATGGACTGGTACCTGAATTAAGGACCTATAGCTCGTGCCAAATAGAAATGACCTTTCAATCCTTTCTTGCGCATACTGTGTATACCACTCACTGGTCAAACGCCAGTACAATGCATGGCATGTCATTGTCCCTTTAAGTAAAAAGGGCGGAAGATGCATAAATGCGTTTTTCGTGCAAGTTATTTCTATTTGGCACGACCTATACTAGGGATCTTTCCCAACCGAACTACACATATGACAATCCTGGGCTTGGGTGCCTGGGTTCAAGTCCCGATGAAGACCACGAATTCTTCACAAAAATCTTTCTTCCGTATACTTGAGTCGTACACGGTTCTGAATGTGATAAAAATAACTGTATAAAAAATTTCATAATATAATGTAGTTCTTAAAAACTGTTTTGGAAAAATAACCACGTAATCTATATGTGTATATATAGCAGATTACAAATTAAATACTATCTAATTTGGATTTACTCACCCCCTACTAGCATACAACAAAGGTTTATCTCTGAATTTATGATGTTAGGTGGAGAGTGGTGTTTTTAAGACCTGTAAATTTCTAGTTGTGGTATTAGGAAGCATTTTATAATCTAAAAAATAAAAATTCTATGTTTATTATTGTGTAGGTATATGTTGCATGAATTATACAATTATTATGTAAAATTCAAAATTTTCGTTGACTGTTTTACTACGTATCGCATACATGTATTGTACTCATATAAAAAAATTAAATCAGTCTCTACATTTTAATCTTTTGTTTATGGTGCGCTAGTAGGGGCCAAGTAAATGCAATTATACCAAATATCTAGTCCCATACTATACGGGTATTTACGTGTTGCTCAAATGTCTAATGATTAGACATTTGAGTGATTAGACTCTAATCACTAGTCTACTCATGTTATCAATATTTCATTTATTTTTATAGTGTAGCTAGAAATATAGTGAACTGACTTTTAGGTAGATATTATAATTTGTCATTAGCATAGATTTATCATTAATTTAAAGATGTAGAAATATGCAAGATAGCAGAGACGTATACTAATATTATTTTACGAAATCAATGAAAATACACATCAAAAGTAAAACTTATAAGAATCAAAATACTCGTATATAAAACTAGGCACTTAACTAAATATAATACCTATATGTTTAAACGTTGATAAGAAATATTTGCGATCCATATCAATTTTTAATCATAGAAATAGACTATTTTTGCTAATGGATAGATTAGATAAACAATTATCTTCTGTTGTTCATCTAATTTATCCATGATCCTTAAAGCCAAATACTCTATTTCTACGATTATAAATATCATATGATTAATACCATAGTTCAATTATATGCAGAGTATAATTTGGAGAAGAATAAAACTTTACCAAACACATTCCTTACTAATATAAACAGACGTAGTGATACTGGAGGTAAAAACCACACATGATGGCAGAGCCGTATGTAGGGCTTTGAGTGCCGGTGGCAAAAAAATTGCGTCCCTACATATCAAGAAAATAAAAACAAAATAAACTTCTGATGAGCGGTTCGCGAGTTACTAACAATTTAAACTTACATGAACATTTTCTAAAATTTAAAACATCTGCAAATCGGCTTAGTTATCATGTTTTCATATAAAATTTGACGCGATTAAAGAAAAACAATATTACGTATTTAATATGTGTGTTTCAGATGAAATGAGATCTAAACCAATTTGCAGACTTTTAAAATTTTAGAGGAATTTCATATGTTTAAGTTGTTAGTAACTCGCGAACCCCTTATCGGTAAAAATCGTCTATATTCTGTTCCATTTAAGTCAGTCAGCAGAGGGCGCTCGCATCAGTGTCAGTTTTAAGTAGTCGAAATTACATTGGGTAAACTTGTTTCTTGTCTCCAATTTCAGCCAATCAGAGAGGTCAAAACTATTCCCTATTCTCTACAATACTCAATGGCTTAAATGGAACATATTTTTTGAGTAATTTAAATTTCTACCATAAATTGTTATTCTGGTTAACTATATTTTAACATAACTATTTGAGAGTTCATCCTAAGCAAAAAATGTAAGAATTCTTTTATGTACAGGAAATTACGAGCTTTAATTTTATATTCTTGAAAAATTTTGATACGGGTCACTGTTTTTAAGAAAATCCGAGGTCGCTAGAGGGTGTAAAATTAGTATGTTTTTTTGGAGGTCCCAATAAAGAGAATAAACTTGACGCCAGCTTGTCAACTTCCACAATAAACACCTTGCCGACTGGTCTATCTGTAGATAATTATTTGTTAAATTTAGAAAATAGATTTTAGAAATATTTGATCTAAAACCATGTAAATGATTAAAATTTTGCCACGCCCTAGTTACGGCAATGCATGATGGAGTCTCATCGTCTCATCAGTGTTCTATATTTCTAACCAGGGTGCATGAATGAATATTTCTTATTTTATTTATTCTAGTTCATATGCACACGTTCTTCAGAGAAAATAACAGATTTATTCATCATATTATGGCGAATCATTATACGTATGAGTAAGTTTTGGATCTGGAATCGATATTTCCATATTATCAATTTAAATAGTACAACTGTGAATTTGTGTCGTGCTTTCCTAATCTGGTAAACGCTCTGAATGATACAGATAGGATAGGTTCAATTATCATTACCGAAATCTGCATATAGAAGTATATTGGTATATACTACATACCCAGATGAGCAATAAGCTGTGATTTATTTATTTATTTAACACAATATCAACTTTACGTTGTTTGTGTATGAAATGTAACATATAAGTGATTTGTTTAACAATTGGCTGATTTATAATTTCCAGTTTACATTTATTATAATTTTCTAATCATTAATCACAATACAATTCCTAATAATCAAATTCCGAAAAAACATCTCTTCCTGCGAATTATGAGTGTGTGACATACTCCAAAACAGGTTAAAAATTACAGCCAATTCATTCAAATAAGGCAATAATAACCAAATTATTCCGGTTTGGCGATGTTGCCAAATTACCGGATTATGTCCATTGGCAAACATCTGGATCTACATTGACAACACTGGAAATGAAGCGGCTTGTAGATGAGTGGCTGGCCAGTGCCAGTCTAAGTCCAGTGGATATGTGAGGCGCTCTACCGTAACGGCCAAGAGAGAGATGGAGATGAGAGACTTGCTGTCCTTGTCAAGGCTGTCGGCCCGTTTACATCGATGACCGTTCGATTTGTCTGTTTGAACAAAGACTATCGGCGAAAGTTATTAAATGGACGAAGACGAAGGCTTTTAAATTATCAACAGAAGTTACCAACGCGAGATGTGCATTATGATTAAATTTTTTTAACAAATAATTCGTTATAAATATCAGCTTTTAAATTAATTCTAGAATGAGATATTCCACTATTTTATAAAGTTTTTTTTTTAATTCATTTAAATTGAAAGTTATCTGCAGTTCTAGAGAAATATTTTATGACCTAGATGGTATGTCCATTCTATTCTCAAAAAGTGGAGTTCGCTAATAATTAGGCTTATAAATTGATCTACTTCAACACTTATAAAAATGTTGTTTAAAGTAACTTAAAGCAATTTAATAAAATCATTTATAAAAAACTACATAATTATAGTCTAAGTTTTGATTGCCGCTGGTAACCTATATCGTTCAACATACCCCACTGGCTCAATGGGTAGAGCAATAGGAACGGCTAAGGGTCCCGGGTTCGAATCCCGCTAAGGCATGGCTGTTTGGTCGAATTTATGAAGTTAGTTTCAGCCATTTCTACCAATACTAAAATTAATAAAAATAAAAAATAAAAATTATCCCGGCGTAAGTAAATTAAATTTTTACAACGAATACATTAATTTATTTATAAGTAATTATTTATAATCAATATCAAAAATGAGTAGAATTATGTAATATTTTATAATCTTATCATTTTCAAGCTTATCAAACATCAAATGTCATGATTTTAAATTGGTAACAGTTAAATGAAATTAGCAACTTGTACGAAAAAATGGGACAGAACCTTGACAGAACGCATTTTTCCATTCTAGTTTTCTATTCGATTTTTGCGTCCGAGTTGGTAGTGTCCACGATCCGAGATATCGAATTGCGAACTATATCCGAGAACTCGGATCGATTTCTAGGACCGTGGACACAGGCCTTAAATGGGATTTAATTCTGTTCAAGGGTTATAAAATAAAATATCTTTGATTTTCATATAAACGCAGGTGATTTCTTACTGGTGTGGCATCATAAATTATTATTATTATTTGGTTTACTTTCGTAGTTCGTTATTTTCTGGAAATATGGATTCCGTATTTAAATGGTGATAGCAGAAGACTTCAAAGATGTAAAAAATTGGAATAGTGTAGATGTGTAACGTAGATGTTTAAGGGTATGAAAAACCCGAATATTTGGAAAACTAATACCTTATTTAAACTTTGATAGTTACTATGCAGTTTTAAAATCTAGTTTTAATATAAATAGTGATGCATGCGAGGCGAGACGAGACGAGAAATATAAAATATCGATTTCGTCTTTTTTTCGAATCTGCAATCTCGCTCTCGTTCTCGCACATTTTTTTGGGTCTTGTCTCGTTCTCGCGCGAGAGTCTCGCTGTAAAAATAAGCGCTTGCGCACTACGTGTTTACCTCGGTATTTACGTATCAGTTGAACTACAAAAGATAAGTTCGCACCAATAGTTTCGTCTTCCGTGTATTTACAGTCGTATAACTATAATAAAGAGACGAAACACTAAATTCTAGTCACCAAATTATTTCAATACGAACATCTGTTAATACATTCTGTCATCAGTAAAACTAATTAAACATTAAAAAAATATTTTCTACACTTTATCATTAACTATATACCGCTATTTAAGTAAGATATACTCATAAAAAAGCGCTACACTGGGAACCCGCTGGCAACCAATCACTCCGCTTCACTCTGTGTTGGCTCCTATCGACGCTTAATATAAGATCCTTTACTTTTCAGGGACGACAAGAATTTTATTAACCGTAATTTTAACTGGGATGAATTAGAGGCTGAAATGTTGGAGAAAAATTAGTTCTTTTAGATGCAAAACCGATTTAGTCTTTATTTTGCATTTCCTCGCTATGCGACCCATATCATCCGACTCTAGATAGACTCAAAAAAATATAGTCAATTCATATAATTTTCACATTCACCTGGTCTATGCACGAATTACCGTTGACTCTACTCCCTGTACGGTGCATTTTTCATTGAATTTATGAATCAGAGCTATAAAGTTACAAATACTTTTTATTGCGAGACTCTCGCGAGATTTCTCGCTTCTCGCAGTAGTTATATCGATCTCGCCTCGAATTTTATATTGCAATCTCGTTCTCGTCTCGCATAATGCAACGAGACGAGATGCAAGAGTACTCTCGCCTCGTCGTGCATCACTAAATATAAATGCTCTATGTATAATTTGACCCCTGTGATGCACGCTCCACGCCAGCAATGATTGCCCGCGATGTGACGCATGGTATCCTGGTAAGCGCCGGCACGATAGGTACAAATATTTCATCATTACCGATATCTGGGTGCAAACCAGATTGGCACACCCAGCAATGGGTAATATGCCGTGATGATATATTCATTTATGTTTAATTTATTACTACGGTGGAGGACCACATTGTTTCTCGATTCTGAGACTAAAGCAAATCTAATTGAAATTAAATAATTATGTGGGCCGTTGAGGCATCACATCACGGGCCGGCAAGATTTTAACCTCTAAAACTTTGTGGATTGTGGGTGATAAAATATGTGGTAGCCCATCTTGTGTTTTAACAAAGTGCGTCGACATTTTCATTTGTAGGTAGGCTCCCGAGCGAAAGTAAGCACCTAAGTAGATCACATGGATCTCTGCAATCTTCTGCCTTCCTCCAAACCAAATAAAGTAGACGCGCAACGGAGTAAAAAATCGTGCTCGTTACTGGTAACCGTTTGATTAAAAGATAGGGATCGTGCCAATTTCTAGAACGTGCCCATTTTTCTAAGACGCTCGTCGATTAAATCAGACGGAGCGTTTAACTTGCGACACTGGAAAGATATTTTCCGCTTTTATTTTTGAGGAATTCGGCAACACTTACGTCATTTCGTTTTAAAATATACAATTCAAAAATTTGTTTTAAATCCTGAATAGATCCTTCAATTATTTTACAAAGCAAAGAGCACGAATTTTTATTTTCAAATTTTTTCCTTCCGTCACGCTTCACTCTATGTTAGAGAGATATGAATCATTAACCGTTTTAAGATCCCTAGAATTCGATTTTAACATTTTTACTATAATATCTGTGTGGACGATTTCTCAAGTAGGTAGATACTATAATACTAATAGCTGTTTTACACTTAACAATAAATCGTTCAATTTATTGACGGTTAAATCGATCAATTTATTTTACAAGTCGTTGAGAATTTACACTTTCTATCTTTTATTTTTGTTGAAATTAGAGTTTAACCTAGCAGCACCTCAGTTTTCTTATATTGTTTTGGAGTGTAATCTTTCTTGTAGCGAACTTGTTAAAAATGAGTAAAACTAGAAAATATACGCAATTATAACCTTGGAATGAAGCACACATTAAATATAGTTTGAAATGGTAAATACTATAGAGTTGACACTAGAAAGGTAAATATTCGTAAATAAATTGATCGATTTTTCTGTTATACACGGACCGATAAATTGAAGGTCGCAGTCGATCAATAAATCGGTCGATTTATCGTTAACTGTAATACAGCCATAAGATATCGGACAACAAAACATCAATAGTGTAAATTTAGACATATTAGCACCAAAAAAGTCAATTCTCTTATGACCTGTTGCACCAACGTTACTTAAATTTTAAGCCTTCCTTAAATTGACATTCACAATATTACATCGTATTAAAATGACAAATATACTACATTGCTGTCAAAATTTTGTTTAACGGTTGCTTAAAATTTAAGCCTTGTTGGTGCAACTTGGCATTAAACCTTAAACCTCTATACCTATACCTATTAAGTAGGTACTTGATATAATTTTGCAAGAAATAAACAGTATAATAAGATCAGAAAATATATTTTTTCCGTTGACGGTTTATTAATAGGTTATGTTCATGAATAGAAAATCATTCATTAATGACCTCTATTACTGCAATATTTTTTATTACTAAACAATTTTAGTGGGTGCTAACCTAATTTTTTCTCGTGGAATAAAATTAGATTTTCCAAGTCGGTAAGATACGGTCAACAGAAAAATATTGTAACTAACACATTTGTGAATTGGCGATAATAACTATTAATGGAATTACATACATATCTCTTCTCAAGAAATGTTATATCATATACGATACTTATGTAAACAAAGGAAATCCATTTCCTTATTGTCAAGTTTTCAAGAAGAGATGGGTTTATTAAATTTCAAGGAGCTCGTGAGAACAGCAGATAGAAACTTATGAAAATGTTTGGTGGCAGACGTCAACTTCAGACGTGGTAGGGATGGTACCTAGCACCTAATTGACGGCAGATATTCTACTGGTCAAAATAGATTTATTTTTCACATTCTCTTCAGAATCTGTAGGACTGAATGGTATTAGGTACCTATACATATTAAGAGGAAAGGTTATTTCTGTATTAAATTATGAAGCGCAAATTCAAATAAATTGTTCGTGTAATAGATCTATTAACATTTTTAAAAAATCAACACACGACACGCATATTTCCCATATTAACCTGCATAAAAAAAAATATATTGAAATTTATTAAAACTGGACTTTCATTTTATCGGCAAAACCAAAATTCGGAAGCATTTCTTGTTTTGCCATTAAAATCAAAGTCAGATAATAATATATTTCAATATTTAAAAAAAAATGCAATTTACTATCGTTTACTAGTACGCTTGACGTGTGTTTAATTTTTTTAATGCCCAGTTGCACCAACAAGGCTTAAATTTTAAGCTAGGTATAAACAAAAAAATGCAAATCGAAATTTTGACAAAAATATATTATAACTCATTTAACATTTCATTTCGATGCAATATTGTCAATTTAAACCAAGTTTAATATTTAAGTTACGTGTTGGTGCAACTGGCTATAAATGTTACTAGTTCTAGTACAGGAACAATTTATTTGAATTTCCGCTTCATATTTTAGCACAGGGGTAACCTTTCCTCTGAACAATTACTTGAAATCAAAGGCGGTTAAATAGGCAAACAATTTCTATTATAGAAGACAAATTTAAAGAAAAGAAAAATGATTTTTTTCGACCAGTGGTTCTCACGGTTCTCAAAATACAGGACTTAACATTTTTATTTGAAATAGTAACACATATTTTTTATTTGTTCCTTCGTTAGAGAATATAATTCTGAATTCAGTGATATAATATTTTTATTTTTATACCTTTATAAGCCTAACAATTTTTTTTGAGAAAAATGCATATAAAGTTTTATACTAATTTGATTAAAATATGACTATAATTAGAGTACCACGCATGGAAAAAATAACATGTTATCTTGTTCTTTTAATTGATATAAACAAAACATTCTCGTATTTCATTCATGGCATTCTAATTCTATGTAAAAAAATTAAGACGTATTCATTTTTTCCATTCGTGGCACTCTTATTGTAGCCATATTTTAAGAAAATTAATATAAAATTTTATTTGTATTTTTCTCGCAAAAATCGTCATGTAACGTATTAAAATGTATATCACTGAATTCAGAATAAAATCTCTGACAAATGAGCAAATAAAAAAATATACTTTCTCATTAAAAAAAAGTTAAGTTCCATATTATAAAATTAGTCTTGTAATATAGAAATTGTTTGCCCATTTAACCGTAATTTAAAATGAACAGCCTGTATACCTACCTTTAGTTTATTTAAAAAAGATTTTTAATTATAATAAAAAAATTCTTATTCTTTCACTGCACTATAGTTCAATAAGTATAGCCCATAGAAAAAAATCGTAAATACATAAGTTGTAGCAAATTTTGCCTTCTACAATTTTGTTAATAACAACTTTTACTCTCCGATGTATAAAAACAGAGAAACCGAAAAAAGACCAAAAATTTAGAATTTTTTCCCTATAATTCTGGTAGCACAGGGCTTTCGTTTCTTGTCACTGGTCTTGGTCCTTACAACTTATCCAGAAATTATAGTGTAACGTTTTTATATTTATTTGGGTGAAGTGTAAATATTAGACAATTATTAATAAAGAAAATAAAAGTTTATTATAATGGTAAATAGAAATTAAAAGATATTAAAAGATAATAAATTTTGCTAACACTACGATTAAACAAATATTAAATACTAAATAAGACAAAGAATATTATAAAATACTTAAACACTAAGATTATTTATTTAAACAATAGATAAGTCACTTATTTATTTATATAACAATATTTATTCACCACTTGTCGACTATCTGTTTATATCACCAACTGTTCAACACGCGACGCTTATTTATATTAGACTGTCCAATGCCTTCGCTAACGGTGCTTATATACCCGGCAGTTGTATTCGAGAACTTACCAGAAAACTATTCTAGATAAAAACTCTAATACAATAGGTTACATCAACCGCGTAATTAAGCAGGTTCAGACAGGTCGGTTGCGTCATCGCTAATAATAGACAGTCGCTCGTCCCCGCGACAGCGGCGGTAACAGTGGCGGCGACGGCGGGCACTGCAAATTACAATAGATACCCGACCTTTTGCAAGGAACTTTGTATGACTTGACTGGACTAAAAGTTAAATTGCAATAAAGAATATTTCATTACAATAATAAAAATAATAATAATTGATACTACTTTAATCCGGGCATAACTGCATATATTTATGCATCAAGGCTGCAAACAATTCAATGATTCCTTTAGTTAGTTGATTAAAAAATGATTTGATTATAACAAAAACAATTCTTAATTTTAAAAAAAGAATATTATAATGAAAATGACTAACTAGTACTCTTAAAAGGGCAAAGAGTAAAATTCAATATTCAAATTCAAAAACATGATAAAATATGAGAAGTTGACACACCTACAATATTTATACACCATGGTTCGATGTTCGATGTAAGGTCTTAAAGTTTCAGTATGCACAAATACAATCCTTTATAAATTTAATTTAACAAACTTCGTGCAAAAATTCGCAAAAACACATGTTTTATGGCACAAGAAAATGTCTTTTAAAAAAATTCTAAAAATAAAATAAAATATATTTTCGTTCGAAAAGAAAGTCCCACAGAATTAGCAAAACAAATTCTTGCAACAACTGCATCTTACACAAGAAGAAGCAAAGCTCCTCTCGCCACGCCTCGCCTCGCTCTCTAGATTCTAGCTAGATCATATCGGCAGGGCAGATGAATTATTCATGGAGGGATTCCCTCAATGTTACTCTGGTATCACTGTGTGAGCAATCGTGATGTGCTATGTGGTTTCAGGTCTCGTGAATCGAAATTCTCAATGTATGATCGCGATGATTACGTGCGAGCGGATTTCGATAATTTTAAATTATTACCCCAAAAAGAACGAGACTAAAAATGTTACATTCCAATTGCTTTATTTGTAGCTGAACATGTCTCGGCATTTTTAAGATGAGGAGGAAGATAAATTTGTAAAAATATGGGTAGGTACATTGTAAAATCAATGTATTCAAATTGTTTTCTTTTATAATTAATCGATATTAAAATACACAGTACGTATTCTTTCAAGCCTGTGGAACTTTTGTGCCTGAAAATGAAGAAAAAGTTAAAACTAAATCAACAAATGTTAATCAGCTGAGAATTTGCAAAACAATAATTGGAAATCAGTTTTACAAAACAAAAACTTATACAAAGCACGCCGCATGCCTAGTTTATCAACTCTTTATCGAAGCTAATGGCGGTTGGCTACTAAAATAACCAATATATACAGGCTGTTCATTTTAAATGGACCACCATTGCTATCTCGAGAACTATAAGAGCTACAAAGACGGTTAAATGGGCAAACAATTTCTATTTCACAAGACATATTTTAAAAAAAGAAAAATTATTTTTTCAAAATACGGGAAATGACTTTTTTATTTTAAATGAGAACATATATTTTTTGTTTGCTCATTCGTTAGAAAATATAATTCTGAATTCAGTGATATAATATTTTTATCCCTTTACATATCGATTTTTTTTGAGAAAAATTCATGTAAAACTTTATATTAATTTGATTAAAATATGGCTCATGAATGGAAAAACGAAAACATGTTATTTTTTTTACATAGAATAACAATGCCATGAAAGAAATATGTGAATATTTTGTTTGCGCTGACATTTATGATCAATTACAAGAACAAAACATTTACTTCTTTTTCGCTCAGGGCACTCTAATGCTATGTAATAAAAATAATATGTATTCATTTTTCCATTCGTGGCGCTCGTATTATCGCCATATTTTAATCAAATGAAATTAGTATAAAACTTTACATTTATTTTTCTCAAAAAAATCGTAAATATCTCGAGAAAGAAAACATAACGACATGCGGTTTGAAAATTTGGAATCAACGCGTATATATCCAAATGTATAAATATTGTAATTCGAAAATTTTGAAAATTTAGGGTTTCGCAAAAGTTTATTTCTTGTTGAAAAGTTTGGTGACCCAGTTAGGAATCAAATTATAACTCTAGCAATTTTTATATTTTGTACACACTACAAACAAATAACAAACCTACTCTGTAACTCTGTACATGTGTATACCTTGCAGTTGATACGAATAAACTAAAATTCCATTTAAAGTTCAATTTCCATATTATACCTGAGAGAATCTTGGCCCGTGGGACGTATTCCAGTATGCAGATGCAATACAGTGTTTTTGCGGTTGGAACTTCAAGCTCCAGTCTTGTGCTCCGTCCGTGTGATCAACCGATGATAAGTACAGCATTGCCGGAAGGTAAGATGACAGAAGGATAACAGCCCTTCTACTCGTTGGATGTTGCAGTGCGTTTAATTGTATTGTCGATTAAGATTTCGAAGATGGGAAGAGAAAATTCGAACAAAATTTAGTAGAAGATGTTACTAGCAAACAAGTCCAGATGGCTTAAGGCTGTAGGTGATGTTGACGAACAGTTTCTGCTGCATTTGGGGTGTAAAGGGTGAGGTAGAATCTGACCGTCTAGAAGGCGGGGCTGAATATTCCCCTCTTACGTCTCTCCATGCTATTTTTCATTGGCAGCGTGTAACGATTTGTTTGGGGTCATCCGACTTATACGAAATGAAAAGCCTTACCATATGATGAAAACAATAAATTAAAATTATAAAACAAATTAATTTCTATTTTCGTTTATTAACAAACAAATATAAAACATTAAATATACCTACATTGCAATTCTATGTAAGTTATACTAATTAAGATTACAATACAATGTATTGTTAAACTTTTATGTATAAAATAAGAGTGAAAAGTTAGCATAACGTATGACAATAATCGATTTAAATTATATTATACAAAAAATTGAGAAATTATATTTAAATCACATAGATATGATAAAAATATTTGACTTGAGGATAAATAAAATTTGAAATGAACACAACATTAAACTTGAAATGAAAACGTAAACATATTTTTATTTGTGAAAGCCGTTTAATTTGTGAAATTAGATTTCAATGTTTCTTTTTCTATTCTGTTGTGCCTCTGTAATATACGGTGTTCATAAAACCTATTTAATTTTGCTTCCATTTCTTGCTTCCAAAAAATATCATTCCGAAAAATCTTTTCGAACTTGATTAATAATGGTGTCCAAACCACAAGCAATATTTGCGTTTGGTTATATGTATAGCTGACCCTGAATTTGATAGTATCAGTACCTAATGTTTTTTATTTACAAGAAAATTTTCTTTGTCTATTATCCAAAATTTATTTTTTTTACTTATAATACCTTCTTCTTATTATTAAATTAAATTATAATTGTTTTTGTTACTGTATGTATTAACTTAACAAATTAATAATTAATTTAATAAAAATGACACAAAAATTGAGTATATTTGTCCCTGATCCCTCTAGTTAGAAGAAGTCTTTTTATTACAGCAAAAAAATATTAATTGCTAGGGTCAACAAAATCACATGACTGCTCGTATCGTTAACAAAAGTACTAACCACACAAAAAATAGATTATATTTGTTACCTATTACATAAGTATATGTTTTTACTCTAATTCAGGCATAGGCTGCAAGTAGTTGGATACCTATATTGATTATATCGATTCAGTATTTTTAAATATTTTTCATTGCAGCAAATACTCGATACAAAACTAGCAAATTTGAAATTTGTACAAGACAGCTCTTTGCAAAATCATTCATGTGATGTTAAATAAGACAAATAATATTACTTAGTAAGCATGTCTTTAAAGATATGTTTACATTCAGATACATGTATGAAAATTTATGTGAGATACTTGTCAAATAAACAAATCATCAAGCATCACTTCATACAAGAGCTCATACATTTTGCTTAAACCGTACAATTACCTCATACATTTTGAGTGATCAAGAAATAACATAAACTTTGACCTGTATGAACACAATTGAATATCACACACAATTTGAACATATAACAAATTGTTTACTAGTGTAAACACAACCACTTTTTTCTAATTTTTCAACATGCATTATAACTTTTACGCGCTTATATGAAATTTGTTTCATCACACTTGTATCTCAAACAAATTCTCATACATGTATCTAAATGTAAATATAAGTGACACCAGATTTCTCAATAACGTTATATTTCATTTTTCATTCTTAACATAACCTTAAATTAACTAAAAATTAAAAATACATTTTTCGCCAAATTTGAAGCTTTTGACATTTCTTTCGCCTAACATTTAATCGCAGACGTTTATTGTCCCCTCGCCGATAATGTTTTTCGTCACTATTAGTATTATCTATTTGTATGGATGCACAATAAAAATACAATACAAAGAAAAATATAAAATAAAAGGTTTTAGTATTGAAAAAGACTGATTTTATAGCAATAATTTATTGCAAAAGCACTGCAAAGTGCAAACGAAATAATAAACAGAAAAATACAAAATGAAAACCGTAGAAAACAATCAACGTAAATAGTTTATAATAGACAGCAACAACAAGTGACTAAGAAGTGACAATCTTGTCTATAGCTAAAATATGCCCAACACGCACGCCTATGGAACGAGCTTACTCAAATACACACAATTTATGTGGCGTCGCTGCTGTACAGCGTATAAATTTAATGAAAACACCAAAATTATCATTTTGTAGAAAACGTCTACAAGGCTTATTTGTACTAATTTTTGTTCAAAATTTTAGAAAGAGTTTTATGAAAGTTGGAACTAAGTTTCCTATTGTTTATTTTTTAAAAATTAGATATAATACACCGAAAAATTGAGTATGAAAATACATTTATTTAAAGTCAAATTACTAATTTTAGGACATTTTTTTAAAAAAATGATTCTTTAAAAAACATAGATTTATTGTTTGTAAATACGGTAAAATAAAAAAGATTTAAGTAAAATGTAAGATAAGTACACAGGGCGTTTTTTCCTTAGACCTGTTTTTGCGTATTTCACATATGGGTACCCTGCGCTCTTAAGGTACAAAGGTGTAAATGTTATAATGTCCTACAATGAGAAATAAAGCCAGAATTGTCGAAAATAATTTTGTTGTATTTACCTACGTAGGTATGTCCGCCGTGTACAAAATATTGCTCTAGTTTTAAAATTATTAAAACAGTAATTCAATTATTTAGTTTATGAATTTAAAAACGTAATTAAAATAAATTAAAATCACTGAACGAACTTCACATAGGTGCAGTTAGGAATATTTGGTTGGCAATTTTCAAACTTTACCTTGCTCCATTTAAGCCATTTAGTTTTCGGCTACTTAAAACTGGCGCTGAGGCCAGCGCCATGTGCTGAATGGTTTAAGGGACATTCACAAATTAAAATTATGTTTAGATTTATGGTTTATGCTTTAGATTTAAAGGCTTTGGCCGCATATTATGTAATGAATCCATTCACACTTCAGAATTCAGTGTCTGTAAATCCAAATCATAAAGCCAAATATTACAAGGTCCAAACTTTAGGTTTATGATTTAGTTTGACGTCATAAACTTCACCAGTGAGAACTAATCTGAAACGATATCACCCATCTTTATTTAGGATTCACTTGGTGGAATCAGCTTTTTAAATAAATGCGAGAATATAGAACTGTCAAAATTTAATTGCTGAAATATAACCAATAATGTTAAGCGAATAACAGTTTCACGGCGCACGGGTTTCTATTAAGTTTTGCTCTACTGATATTTTAATCTTGTTTTTGAAGCATTTACATAGATGTCAGTACAATCTAAACTAAATTAGAGTTAAATTAAACTTGTATTTATGAATGACTTACTTAAATCTAAACAAAAACCATAAACCTAATTTTTATTAGTGAATGCACTTTAAATGGAACAGAGTATAATTATATTTAATAGTTATTTATGCAACAAAGTGTGTAAAGTAGTACTTTTTGGTCGAGTGCGATGTTTTATTTTTAATTGTAGTACCAGATAAAAAATACTATTTTACACACTTGTTGCATACATTTTTCCTACAACCGAAATGTTAATGATGTTTCTCACAATACTGAGTGTACAAGTACTAGTATCCAGTATCTTCAAATACTGTTAATGCTCTTTCTCATAAAACTGTACAAAATGTAACAAACACTTGGAAGAATCTCAGACAGAAGTGGATTAGTCCTTTATAATTGTACATTTAATATTAATATTAAAAATTAGGTTAGGTTAGAATTCATGTCAAAAAAATGTTAATGTTCTTAAAAATTAGATTACTACACAATCTATTAAAATAGGTCTTTACATTCGAATGCATGTGAGTTGTATTTTACACCGCGACAGCTTTGTTAAGGGCACGAGCCCTTAAGGCGAGTGCTTTATTAGATGGAGCGCTATAAAATACTTCACGCACGAGAAGTGTATCAAACTTTTTGGTCGACAATAATGTAAATCACGTTTTTAATGAAATTTATGCAATAATTTATTTCAAATAATTTCCGAAAGATGTTAACAATAGGTTTTAAATCATACTGTGCCATGCTTTAAACAAATGAATATCAAACAGTTGGTTGAATTGTGATAAATTATTTAAAAAATCACTCAAAAACCTAAAATATGAAATGAGTGACAGCGAAGGTAGCATAATTTTAATGCCCCCCGAAGTATTGCCACCAAAATCGAAGCACAGGTACGAGGCGTATGCAAGAAATGGTGCGAAAGAAATAATATTAAAACTTACTCAGCAAACGTAATGCTGGCCTATTTCAAGGACTTGTGGAGAAGGACACATAATCATTATGGGCCATCAAGTCCATGTTAATCGAGTCAATTTCCACATTTGATTTTGATTTTATTTACCTTCATTAGAGTTTTTCTCATAGCGAAAATTCATTTGTAATAATAGACGATGATTATTCCTAATAAATAATAGATAGATGTCGATATTTGACATTTGAGCAGTGTTCGCCAATTCGCCTCGCGTATTTGACAAGTACATCTCGATGACTATGTCGGTGACGGTGGATTTTTACAATAATGACAGATGTCGCTGCCGTGATTTTGGTTTATATAAATTAGTTTTAAATACAGAAAATGATAAAAAAAAATAATGTAGATGCAACTTTTTTACATAAACTTTATTATAGTAAAGATTTTTTTTCTAAATGCCCATAAACGTACAGTGTTTTATGATTATTTTACCGCATAATTAGACAATTTGCAACACAGTAAGCGTAAAAAGCAGGTTACATTTGCTTTGTATACAATTGTAAAGTTCGCATTATACTTCAGGAGGATAAAAAATTATTACACTTGTTTCATTTACAGTGTACATTAATATTTCTTAATAAATATTATAACATTCATTATTATTTACTATCTAATTATCTACTTGACAGGTAAAACCGAATTTTAATATTGTCTAACAACGCCTATTTACTTTTCAAGCACTAGTGTTTGAAAAGTGCCCCCTTACACACTGAAATAGTACATTAAGATACAAGTTTCATAAGACATGATTTTGGCGCACGCGTCATTCTTAGAAACGAGCGGCTTTTTCTAAGGGGACAAGTGCGCTGAAATATCTTATGAAACGTGTATTTTATACTATTTTTTCTATTTTGGTCATTTTTTTCAAAAAATGTACCTTATTTCATGTTCGGGAATTTCAATTTCGGTTGTTTAATATGTACTTTATGAAACTCATTTGGATGTTATAAGAAGTATTTTCTGACATCCGAATGGGTTTCATAAAGTACATATTAAAGAACCAAAATAGAAAAAGTACTTTTCACGCACGGCTGTAGGAAAAATTTATTATAAATAAAATAAATAAATATAAATATATCATCACGGCTTATTACCCATTACTGAGTGTGCCAATCTGCTTTGTACATAGATATCGGTAATTTATTATAGTACATATTATATTGGAAACACAGAAATTACTATACGAACTTTAGTGCAGTTCGGAATATTTGTCTCGTAGGTATTTTATAACGCTAAGAGATCTGCACATAGATCTGCACGTGCTTGTTAAATGAGATCCATGGCGTTTGTTTTTTCAAAATTCAGACGTACAATGTGTGGAAAGTGACAAGTTTGAAAAAACTTTTCATAAGAAGTTACAAAAGCTCTTATTGCAACTAAAATGATAATAGATGTAAATTTTCCCCGAGAATACAAGTATTTTAGTCAATAAAATTTAGCGACTGCAATATTTTTGACGTTTCATTTGACAGCCCAGCTGGCAGTTGCAGGCGCCATTGTTCTTAATATGTACAGAAAAGGTCTATTCATAGCCTGCTGTAGGAGGCATATTGCACTTTTTAGTCATAGTGAATTTTTTGACCAGACAGTTCCTCTTTTCCGGTTAAATGGGAAAAATATACCAACATTGATTACTACAATAAAAACGTTGATTACAACAATAAAACTCGCTGATTTATTTGATTATCCATGTACGTTGTATAAACCGAAAAGAAGTAAATTTGAAATGAAAGCTAAAGGTTATGCCCATTTTCTATCTTTTATGAAAATTCTAATCTAATGCAAATTAGCGTATAGGCTAGCATATAATTATTCCCTCTGCAATTACTCCGCCTGAGATATTTTAAAGCCGGTAAAGGTCATCAGAGTACAGTGTAAAATACAATTAACAAGTACGAATTATCCATCACGCCGCAAATCGCGAAATCGCATGTTGTTCTCCCCACGGGAAACATGCAGGGAGGCAATTAAAACTGGAGCACAGAGGCAAGAATAAACTCCAAACGCCGACAGTTGAATTGCAACACAACACCAGCAAAGCAACAAAAACATCTAGAAATATATTCATATTAACTTGTGTCATTTCAAGGTACCAAACACAAGAAAAAGTTTGAAATGAATCAGAAAAAGTCAGCTAGGCGATGGCGAATGGGCGATAGTCAGAGAAAATTAATTTTTGCAGCTAAATGACTAATTAAGCAGATTTTATTTTTAAATTCTACACTTAAATAACTGAACATATTTTCTTATTCAGGTTTTGTAACCTATAATAGTTATTTCTGTATTAAGGGCATTATTAAAAGATTGTAGCATGGGGGAATGTTTAAAGCTCGACGCGTAGCGGAGAACATTAATTTTTGAGATGTGCAATGACCAACTTTCAGTAATAGTTTAGCGTGTGAATTTATGTACTTTTCGTAGCGGTCGTCGGAAAACGTTATTTTCTGTTAATGTCGCTCACACTGACACTGGGTCAGTACCTAATTTTTCACATATTTGGTTTTACATTTGCTAATAAACTTACCAGCTGACTTAGTTTTGAATTTTGAATGCCTTTACTGTCACATATATTTTTATAATAATAAAATAACAGTAATATCGTATGTGCCCTTATAAAAACTCAGTAAACGAAACTACTAAATTTGATTGGACATCTTTAAAATATTTTACTATACCTATTATTTGTATATTCGCTATCGTTATGCTAGCTTTGTAAATTGTAAGTATGCTGTGGTTTCTAGGTAATTTGTTGGTGTTACTATGTTGTTTATTATAAACAATTATAATTTAGTGTTTGGATAAATTTGAAGCTGCACAAGGGAAGTTGGTTCCACAGAAGTCAAAAGACGTATACGAGAAAGAATACGAAAGATTTGCGAGTGGCGGTGTTCAAAAAATGTGAATTGAAACATAAAATTCTGAAAATTGACATCCGTAAAATTGCAGTCATGGATTATTATTTAGGGCACTTGAGTGCATAGAATTTTACCCGACATTTGTTATACAAGTGGGAACATTTGTAAAGTAAATGTAAACAAATTATTGTGTCACTGTCATTGAAATGTAGGAACTCATGCATACATACAATTGGAATTTTATTACATTTGTATGTATAACTCGAAAACTATACTAAAGAAGTGAGAATCGATGCAACATTAAAAAGCAATAAATAAATTTGAAATAATATAAAATAATTTATGTATGCTAATAGTAATAAATTTTAGTGGACCGCTCAATTATATAAAGGGTAAAATCAGTGGAGATGGAGCATCTTTCTTGTATGCTCTTTAAATTTATATTTATGTTAAAAAAATGCACATACCGGATGTCTACTTTTTTTGTGGACCATAGGATATACAATGGCAAAATTTTCATATTACTGTAAATTCTGCCCTATTAATTTTAGAACAAAAGTGTACATACAAAAAATGTTCAGAATTAAAAACTGCATCTAACAAGTCGTTGCGTTTCGTTTTCGAAAGAGGCAAAATAAAAGTAATATTTTTCAGCTATTTACAGAGTGCCATGAGCAACAGCACAAAATTTTAAACAGTTGTATTGTATTGCTTGAGTTTGGCAGATAACATCTGTCATAAAGTTTTTGTAATTATTGAATTCATCAATTTATGGATACATTTACCATCGCAGAGAAAACTCATTGGAACAATATTAACAATGAAATATCAATTAATAAACTTTAATCTTTATTTTACGTTTATTTCATGACAAAAACCTATTGTATCAATAAATTTAGGCTCATTTGTTGCAGTTTCTAATTTTAAACATTTTTTGTATTTACACTTTAGTTCTAAAATTAATTGGGCAGAATTTACAGCCATATGAAAATATTAACATTGTATTTCCTATGGTCCATAAAAAAAGTAGATACCTATATTAATACCATATTGTTAACAAAACAAACAACAAAATTTTCAACGCTAATATAACTAAAAAAAATAATACATTTCTTGTCAAAAAAAAAAAACAATCTAACGTACATGAATGGGGGAGTTTGTGAATCAATGTATTTTTTTATGCTTTAATAAATTTAATTCGTTTTGCTTCCTTATTTAGTACTATTTCCATTGCGCTGTCGTCTTCATAATGTACTTAATACAAGTAATTTTATATCTTGATACTTAATTTTCACTGACACTTAAGTCATTTTCGGTCCATATTCCTCTTCTACAATTTTCTTTTCATTTATAACGAGCAAAGATAATTATACGTATTATTAATAACAACAAATAGTATTGTAACGTTTTTATTTATTTGGGTGAAGTGTAAATATTAGACAATTATTATTAATGAAAATAAAAGTTTATTATAATGATAAATAGATATTAAATATAATTAAAAGATGATAAATATAACGAACACTACGATTAAACAAATATTAAACACTAATTAAGACTAAGAATATTATTAGACACTTAAACACTCAGATTATTTATTTAAACAATATGTAGATCACTTATTTATTTATACAACTGTATTTATGTATATTCACCACTTGTCTACTATCTGTTTATATCACCAACTCTTTAACACGCAACGCTTATTTATATCAGACTGTCCAGTGCCTTCGCTAACGGTGCTTATATACTCTAGCCGAAAATTCCAGAACTCACTGGAAGACTTCTAGATAAAACACAATAGGTTACATCAACCGCGTAATTAAGCAGGCTCCGACAGGTCCGTTGAGTCATCGCTAAAAATAGACGCTCGCGCGACCCCGCGACAGTGGCGCCGACGGGGACAGCGGCGGTGACAGTGGCGGCGACGGCGGGCACTGCACATTACAGTATGCTCTCTCCTATACGCTAACTCTCCTGATCGTTGAGGAAGAGATAGAGCACACGTTGATAAAGTATTATTCAAGAAATATGACTATTCAAGATCATTTATGAGCCGTCTGATATAATATTACTTGCGGATAACTTGACTGCATTTCATACCCATAGGCGTGCAATTATGTAAATTCTGTTCTTCAACTAACATTTTAACTGAAAAAATGTATTTTATTTGAAAATTTTGTTTCTTCTTACATAATGCTTTTCTCAAAGTTTTATCTTCTTCACCTACGGTTTTGCATAAAACAAAAATAAAAACTTCTACACCATAAAATAATAATTTGATTTGCATATCAACGACACTGGATAAACATTAGTACAGAGGGCAGTATAATAGATAATTACATGTCTGTAATTCTACGACATACGTCACTGCTATTTTTAGTGTGTCAGAAAGTAATGGCACTATTTACGTATAATTGTCACACCACACAAATTACATAGACATACGTTAAATAATCGTTCTCTTTCTAATATAAAATGTAGCTACTACTATAAAATGCTGTGTATTCTTTCTTTGAACAAATGACCTTGAATAGTAGTATACCTCAAATCATCAACAAAATAAAGGATTTGTTTTCATGTAGCAATAAAATCATTAAAATTCAACTTTTTTTACTATAATTTTTGTCAAAACATTCAATAAATGCATGAAAATACTTATGGCATAGGAAAATAATTAAAATAAAACCTTATTTTTAAAGTAAACGGGAAACGTTGATACCAATACACTACTAACACAAAATTCAGTTCTTACACATCCTTACATGATATTTGTACTTATAGATTAGAAATAATTCACCTACGTTATCTCAACCACTGCGCCATCTAACCCGATTTTACAAAATATTATAGTTAAATTTTTTTTTGTTAGTTTTGGCGTCGGTAATCTCTTTGGCCATTGAAGTTAGCAGCGGTTATGGATAATTTGATCTTATTTAAACATATTAAGTAAAGTGTTGTAATTTTTAAACAATAACAAAATAAATTTTGCATTTTTAAGAGGTACTTAAATAGTATTAAATCTGTATATAAAAATTAAAAACGTATTATTTAAATAGGCGTGGTACTCTTCACGAGGCATAGAAAAAGTAAAGTATTATAATTTGTATATATATATAAACAATAACGAAATAAATTCATTTTAATATGAGTGTTGCTAACTTCACGCTCCAAAAAAGTTAAACGTACTTAATATAAATAATAGCATAATACTATCATGGATACTAATTAATACTATTTGGGTATTAAAATTGTAATTTAAAATGTTCTATCATGAAGTTGGAACCAATAATATTTAATATGCAATAACCTATTAAACATTTTTAAAATAAACTTACGGGTACCTAAAGGTAGGTACCAATTGGGTAGGTACTAAATGTTCAATTTTTTTTTTTTTTTTTGAAAATTTCAATCTTGTGGTGCTAGTTCCAAAATTATTAAACAATGAAGTAACTCCTACGCAGTGTAAAAACAAAAGTTTTTGTGGGTACTAAATAGACCTTTTCAATTTAACGGCTATCTCTTTCTATCGCTGCAAATAGTAAGAAAATGGCGCGAACAACTGCCAGTTGATCTGCCAAATGAAACGTTAAAAATATTGCAGTCATTAAAATACCTGTACCTATTCTCGGTAAAAATTTTCGTTATACATTTTAGCTCCAATAAAAGCTTTTGTAACTTTTTCCGAGAAGTTTTTTAAAGTTGTCAAAGAAACGAATTTTTTCTCACATTTTACGCCAATTTTTTTTAGAAACAAACGTCATAGATCTCAATTGTTCTTACTATGCGCAGATCCCTATTGCGCATATCTTCTATCTTTAAATTGAAAAGGTCTAATGTACTATCAGTTTAAAAATTAGTACCCTGCACCTTGGTGCCAACTGCACGCATGTAAATCCCTGTCATTTGACATTCAAATCAGCACTAGTATATGCAGAAGTTGGCACAAAAAATCTTGTGTATTTCATGTCCAGAAACTGCTTTGCGAGTGCATGTATTTAAACTATACTTTCTAAAAGTACAATTTCTAGACTACTTATACAAATAACTATTAAACTATTTCTCACAAAAATTTGAATCGGCAACTTGTCTTATAGTGAAAAACCGCTGTAATAATGGAGATACAGGCCATATTTATTTGTCATGCTGAAAGATATGAAATTATGTCCATTCTTCCTAATATTATGCAGCACATACAATCTACCCTGCGCCGTATATTAGTTACCCACTTACTGCAGCGAACCGCCATCCGAATACAGACTTTGCGGCTATAAATATCCATTCCCGCTACACGAGTGGCGCCCACAGTGGGTTCCAGCGGCACCCACAACCTAGCTCTCCGCCCAACTCGACAAGACCCGGAAAACAGCAATAACCGTGAATTTTTACGCTCGTGTGAAAGACGACAACGGAAGACAGAATTCAGCTGTTTAGAGCGGGAAGTTTGAAAAGGGTTTGCGATATAGGTTGGAGGCCATTGGTGGCGAAGGAGTTTTTTTTTATGAGTTTTCTTGACTTTTATGTCAAATTGTTAGTGCGAATAAATATTCACCAAATGAGGTACTTCAAAACTGAGGGCAACAGAATAGAAATTGTGATTTTTTTAAAACTGATATTATGACAACTTCCAATATAACTAAAAAATAACTTTTCTCTCTTCTTCAGTTTTAGTCACGACGAATAAATATTATGGGTGTGACAATGCATCATATTTTATCATGTATACGAAGTTGGCGTGCGCCATGTCTCAACAATACACCTATAAAACTAAAATATACTGCTGGTGGGAGTGAGATTTGTGAGACTGACATTGGACGAGTGCAGACATATATATCTGCATATATAGCTGCACTTCTCTGTAAGAATAGCTCTGCGCAAGCGCCGGATTGCTTTGATTTTATTAGTGTAGAATGGAAAGGGGACCTAGTGGGAGGCAAATTCTTACACTAACTGACAAGGATAGACAAAGGGCATCAGCAGTATATTTTAGTTTTATAGGTATATTGTCTCAACGTGTAAGGTGAGAAATGTTCCCAGTACATGACTGTTATTTAAATTTGAAATGGAATATTCAATAATCCAATTTTGTTTATATTGCTCGTGCAATGGTTAGTCATTTTCAATATTGTAATCAAATTTTCTTTATTGTAATTAAATTAAGCATTATTTTATATTTATTCACCAAATTATCTGCAGGCTTGATAACATTTTTCTTTGCACAAACATTCTAAATTATTTTACCAAAAATACTTCAAATAAATGTTACTTATGGAGATTGAAATTCCGCATCTAAATCATGTAAAACGATTCTAGCTCTACATGTAAACGAAAAAATGAATTATAAAATAACATAATCATTTCCACCGAATGTTTTAATGCTTAATGCATAATTATTTGTGCATAAAGCTACTTTGTTTAGTGACTAAGTCGACAGAATTGTCATATTTTTTTCTTTTTATTCTTAACTCTAGCAGACTGCAATTTTCTGTATCTAGATCCAGATCGAAAAATTAAAAACTTAATACTTATAATATAGACTGACAGTTGACAATTCAGATTAGAAAATTAAGAAAGACATGACAGTTATGTATGTCCATCTCACAATTACGCTTAGTCATTACGCCTTAAATCTTGGAGTTTGCAAACTTTCGTTCTTACGCATTGCTCTTAGTTCTTAAGCATTAAGCCTTATGCATAGCTGGAAATGATAGTAAACTTTGCCATATTTTTACGCATTGCGCTTAGTTTAATTATAGCTCTTACGCATTAGGACAATCGGTGGAAATGAGGCTTTGCACAAAACGCCGGTTCCCGGTATCCATATCTGCAGCCGCGATGAACTTAACCGGTACCGGCTACCATTAGTTTTGTCAAGGCAACCGGCGCCGGCAGCATATGCATTTTCTAACAATTATGATTAATTTTTGAGCTATTAACCATTTTCATTATTGTAATTAAAATTGTTTATGTAAATTTTTTACTATTTTGTAGATATAATAAAATGGGGTAATTAGATTTTTTGAAAACTTCATAATTCTCGAGATATAACACAAACTTATGATTTTTTAAATGGGAACCTATGTTGAAAATAGTCTCGTGTTTTTGCTTAATTTGTGAGATTTTCAATGATATATAACAAGTCCACATTCTTTTGTTACGTGTTACGTCATTTACATAGATGAATGTCGAGTAAATCGAGACAGTGGTGTTTGTGTGGTGTACGTTCTCCATGCGTAGTCATACGCATTATACTTACTCATATGTGATGTGTGCTACGGTAATGTTGAATTGTTTGCATGTCCTTAATAGGTTTAACGGAAATATTAATGAAGGAAAAAGTTCTTAGTAGCTTAGCGCTAGTCAAAACAAACAATTACTTTCAAAACTCCGTTATTAATAAATAAATTTATCTATTTGTTCTTTCTCTGTTACTGTCATTTATAGTTTTTACCGGTTTCAGGATATTAATCCATTGTTTATATGTACAAAAGTAGGCAGGTAACTAAGTAATAACGGTATCTGTATGGTAATATTATTACCATACTGAGTTGTCACCAACGGTCTACAAGATGAAAAAAAAAATGAAAGTATAATCCTCTTCATTAATACATACAGATAACGTTAGTTATTCTAATATAATAAACATGAGGAATAAAGCACACAATTTGAATATTTGTCATATTGACATATGTCAAAAAAATTGTTCTGTTAACCATAGCATTCTGAAAATAGCATTAACGAGAGAATATCAAAAAATCTGATGTGGCCAGCACATTATCTTCCGTCAGTTCTATATATTTTGTACAAATTTCATACGGACAGTTCCTTGCTAAATTAAATATTCTATTTCTTGTACATTACCTTCCGGCAGTTGCATGTATTTTATGAAAATTTCACACAGAAAATTATTATTTTGTGACGTTTTCTATATACAGTGTAATGTATCTGCAGAAATAAAATATTTATTATTATTATTATTATTTCTTGTATATTATCTTAAAGCAGTTGTATGTATTTTATACAAATTCCATACAGAAAGCAAAAGATCCTATATTTCCAGTAAAATTATAAGACACTATGTCAATTTCACTTGACACTGACATCTTTCAATCAGAATTTTTACCTTCCGTCACCTTTAGGTAAGGAAGGTATTGTTTTTGGTCAAAAAATTCGATGATGAGTTTTTAATCAATAAGCACGTTTTAGGGTCCCTAGAATACGAATTTACTATTTTTGCGATGATGTCTGTATGTGTGTGTGTGTGTGTGTGCGTGTGTGTGTGTGGATGTGTGTGTGTGTGGATGTGTGTGTGTGTGTGTGTAACAAAATTTTCGTCTGCGATAACTCTAATACTACAGTTACAAAAATTATAATTTTTTCGTATACTTCTTCGTTTCATCCATATGAAGAGCTGATTAGATTTTGGTTACAATTGGTCAACCGGAAGTACCATTATTTGAAGATTTTAACAGTTTTTCTTGAAAAAACTATGTTAAATATAATTTTTTCACATTTAATGTTATTATAAATATTAAAGAATATTTTATTCTCTATACGACTTGACTGCATTTTATACTTAATATTAAATGGGTATAGAGTTAAAAAATTATAAAGAAATTAAATTTCATAAAGTAGCCATAGCTATGGAAACAGCTACTATATTAAGAAAATTTTGATTGAAAGATGTCAGTGTCAAGTGAAATTGAGATGTATGTTTGTCTTATAATTTTACGGGAAATATAGGATCTTTTGTATAAAAT
Organism: Harpalus rubripes; assembly: GCA_963082715.1. Taxonomy (NCBI): domain Eukaryota; kingdom Metazoa; phylum Arthropoda; class Insecta; order Coleoptera; family Carabidae; genus Harpalus; species Harpalus rubripes. The sequence goes on along the minus strand of OY720460.1, from coordinate 45,122,324 downwards.
ACATACAACTGCTTTAAGGTAATGTACAAGAAATAATAATAATAATAATAAATCTTTTATTTCTGCAGATACATTACACTGTATATAGAAAACGTAACAAAATAATAATTTTCTGTATGAAATTTGCATAAAATACATGCAACTGCCGGAAGGTAATGTGCAAGAAATAGAATATTTAATTTAGCAAGGAACTTTCTGTATGAAATTTGTACAAAATACATAGAACTGACGGAAGGTAATGTGCTGGCCACATCAGATTTTCTTAATATAGTAACTGTTTCCATAGCTATGGTTATGGTTACTTTATGAAATTTAATTTCTTTATAATTTTTTAACCCCATATCCATTTAATATTAAGTATAAAATGCAATCAAATCGTATAGAGAATAAAATATTCTTTAATATTTATAATAACATGAAATGTGAAAAAATTATATTTAACATAGTCTTTTCAAGAAAAACTTTTAAAATCTTCAAATGATGGTACTTCCGGTTGACCAATTGTAACCAAAATCTAATCAGCTCTTCATATGGATGTAACAAAGAAGTATACGAAAAAATTATAATTTTTGTAACTGTAGTATTAAAGTTATCGCAGACGAAAATTTTGTTACACACACACACACACACACACACACACACACACACACACACACACACACACATCCACACACACACACACATCCACACACACGCACACACACACACACATACAGACATCATCGTAAAAATAGTAAATTCGTATTCTAGGGACCCTAAAACGTGCTTATTGATTAAAAACTCATCATCGAATTTTTTGACCAAAGACAATACCTTCCTTACCTAGGTGACGGAAGGTAAAAATCATATTTATTAATGTAAGCCGTGTTCCTTCGGGCTGTGATTTGCAATCTAAATGATAAAAGTGATCATGATTAAGAAGAATAATGTTTTTACGTTTCCTATTCGTATCCCCACTTTCTCATTTTGTGATCATTAGACAATCTTCCCCTTTCCCTTCTGAATCAACCATTTTGAGTGATTCACATGGATTCAGTTCAGGGCAAATTTAAAAATGGCTTTTCGAGCGTAGAAATTTATGAATGTGGGATTTGTGGTATCATGGGATATGTGATTTTCCTACAAAATGATGAAATGACAGTAGATTATTTATAAAATAAAATCGGTTAGTTTGCATTTGCCTGCATATGACATTTGACGTCTAAACATTTGACGCTAGATGATGTTCTATTGTTTTGTTAATATAATTTTTAGATCATGATTCAAAATGATCACAATTAGACCAATCAGGATTCACAAAATCACAATCACAGCCCAACGGAACACGGCTAGAGTCTTAATTTTCTAAAACCGGTAAACTATTGAACAAACCACGGATGTTATGTATCATAAACAAGCCTTGGATGTCTTAAAATTGTCGCTCTACCAGATCGGATTTCAAACCGACATCTGCGGCAGTTATGATATACATAACATTCCTAGGTATGTTAATAACTAGTACCTCTCATAAACAAAGGTAAAATTAGAGTAAGAAAAGTATAGGGATCCAATTATCATTTTCTCGATGATGTCGGTAGGCGAGTGTGCATCTTGTATTCATACTTTATTCTTATATGGAAAGAACCCATTAGATTTTGGTGTCAATTGAATAATCTAAAGGTATTTTAGTTCAAACTTTAAACATAAATTTACGCGTTATTTGTTATAAAAATTAATACATAGTTATTTACGATGCAAGAATGTAAAGCTAGTCTTTTCTTTGGCCATGATTGGGTTAGAATTAAAACACGAGTGCAGCGAGCGTTTCAAGAGACCCGTGAGTGACTAAAGATGCTTTTCGTATATATATGTGCATGTATCGTACAATATTTTATCTACGACAGAATCTAAAAACTCAATAAATATAAAACATGCTTTTGTTTATGAATTAGGATTCCAATATTAAATGAGAAGTTTGCCATAACAAACCCGTGACTAATAAAATCTTGTTGCTAAACAACCGTTTTACCAACTTAAAACTAACAATTAAGCATCAATTTTATGCACTACTAACTTTTCTACAGGTATTCATTCATACTTTTTCTATATATTTTATGGATGGAAACACAACTCCTTATGGTTGCTTGGTTACACAGTTCAAATTCAAATTTCAAATATATTGAATTGAAAGATAAATGTCTGTAAAAAACTAATCATTTCTAATTAATAATGATATTATTTTAAAATATAAATTTATAAAATACCTGATATATAAATCAATTTCCATATGTTTGTAATTGAAAAGATATTGATATTACCTTCACTTCACCATAATAAAATAAATTTGAATTACTATAATGGTAAGATTATGGGGAACAAAATATTGATAATACATCAAAATTGGAATAATAATTATATTATATGCGAAGAAAATTAACACAGTTGGCAGTAAACGTCTATTATGCCTATTAAAGAAAAAAAATATTTTCGACAAATTCTTTTTATTTTTATCTACAAAAAATATTAAATAGGTATACATTTTTTTAAAATTAAGTGAAAAGTTAAAGATAAAAGTTAAAATTATCAAATTTACGTTTTTTGTTCGTTACCGATAACAAATAAAAATAAAAAATGTCCTTGAAGTTATGGATTTGTCAAAAAATTGGCCCATAAAATCCTACATAAATTTTCTGTATCGTACGTAATAAGAAAATAATTATAAAGAAGTCGATTTTGTTCTCATGTAGGTATTTACTTATATGAATAAAAATGAAATGGTGGGAGTTAGGTATAATGTGCTGGCCAGTGGCCACATGAGATATTTAGATATGATTAGTATTTTAAGGCACCAATACTCTACATACAGAGTGCTGTTTCAAAAAAAAATGTCACATTTACATGGATTTAATAAAGTATAACATATCTCAAAATCAAGAAAAATTATTAAAATAATATTGTTAAAGGAATGCCAATTTACAAATATCATTTTATTTATCTAAAGGAATCAAAACAGTGTATTTTATCTTAATATGTGGAAAACCCAACGCAATAAATTATATAAATTCTGAGAACAATTTTATGTCCTGAGTCGTTGAATATTAAAAAGGAGTTATCACTCTTAACATGAAATTAAAACATGCAGCACTATTTATGGAAAATATTTCCATATAATTTCGTATAATTCTCATGTCTATAACAATTAAGTCATTGTGTTTGTAACCATATGAATGTGACTGTAATATTTGATAAATACAAGGCCACTCTATCATTACTAATGATTCAGATTGTCAAAAATTCTTCGTAACACTAGAAATCTGGTATGCGTAGTTTTGTATTTTCAACGTCCAAAAATATGGATACATTTGCTGATTTTTAAAAAACATTGATGGTTAGTATGAACAACTAATTTTTTTTCTATTAATCGTTTATGATTATGGATTATTATACAGACAAATACTTCAAATAACAGTTATAGAAAAATTAATTGTACGCATCTTTTATTTGAAGTATTTTTCTCCAAAATAGTCCATAAACGATTGACAGAGAAAAACAATGCTAGTCAACTGTTCGCTAATCACCCTTAATCAATTGTTCATACTAACGGTCAATGTATTCAAATTGATTACTGCAAATAAACACATAATTCATAATTAAAGTTGCAAAACACAATAATGCTGAATACAAGGGTGTTAAAAAGGGCATTTTTTTGGGGTATACATATACATTTCATGTGTTGTTTCTCAATCAAAATAATATATCCAAAATTTGGAACTTATTTCTTATTATCTTTTAATTACTTTAAAGCACCATTGCTGACATGAAATTTTTATTAAAAATAATGAATCTAATCACGTAACAGACGTTGAATAGGAAAGAAAATAATTCGTAATTATTTCCTATTCAAATCTGTTACGTGATTAGATGATTCATTATTTTTAATCAAAGTTTCATGTCGGTTGTAGCGCAGTTTAAAAGAATTAAATGAAAAATAAGAAATAATTTTTCGAATTTTGGAAATATTAATTTTGATTGACGCACATCAAAATGTAAGCCTCAAAAAATTTATATCTATAGAAAATATTAAATATACATTTTGTATAATTTCAACTCAGAGAACAGTTATGGATAACGATTTTTGTTCATGACTTGAAAACAAATATAAATATCTAAAATGTCCTTGAACCATTAAATTTGTCTCAAAAAATTGGCCCATAAAAACCTATATACATTTTCTATATCGTACATATAATAAGAAAATACAATAAGCGAAATCGTAATTTCAAAATTATTATTAAAAAAATACATAAAATTTGAAGGTGACACGTAGTTTCAATAAAAATTGTAATAGTACATTAAAATACAAGTTACATTTTCGTAAGATATGATTTTAACGCACGTGTTTTTTAAGGGACAACAAGTGTGCTAAAATGTCATAAAACGTGTATGTCATACTTCAATTTTCAGGGGCGGACCGTGAACATTGGGGACCCTGGGCTAATACTGCTTGGGGGGGGGGGTGTATTAAGGCAAACTAATTAACCATCTAACCGCCATCAGTTTGTCAAAAAAACTTTATAATGTTTTTTTTAATGCAGCATGGTGTTTTGGGGTAAATTTTGTCAAAGAGAGTAATTACCCAGACAGAATATAACGCCATCGGGGACCAAAATCTTGGTAGATTCATTGGCTCGTTATTTAGTTGCTGTTATAAAAACGAAAGGAAACCCAACAAAATATATTTCTTTATAAAACATATAAACAGTTTATAATTTTAATGTTTTGGTTATCGTACGGAGACTTTTTGTGTCATAAAATTAAGAATATTTTCAATGTTTACCTCATAAAATAACTGTATTATTTTTTTTCTCTGTATAAAATGTAACATAATGCTTTTCGTTTTGGATAAAAAATGAATCAAATTGGATTTTTGGCTGCTATTTTTTCTAAATTGATTGAAACTATTGTCGTACAAAGACTGTATGTATTATCTTTGATCATCAAATTCTTAAGTCAAGATCAAAAATAAATACTAAAAAGAAAAGGAAAAACAAAAAAATGACACAATCTTAAAAATAATTAATTTGATCATCGATGCAGGATGTTAACACAGTATGTCGCATTGTTGGACTGTCGGCGATTGTTGCATAGGTTATACCGATTGCCAGCAGCGAGGGGCCGCAGCCCGTAAAGCCCATGCCTAACTTCGCCCCTGTCTATTTTGGTTTATTTGTCAAACAATATTTAAAAATACTCGTTATTTCACTTTCCCATATAGGTAGGTATGAACATTGATATTTTATTTTTTATTTGATTGTTGGAAACAGTGATTGACATTCGTAACCTTGTCGTGTCATTGTTTACAATTTAAAGTAATTTGTGAAATTTAGTGATACACTGCAGAGGGAAAAATATAAATACCGTGAAAGAAAAACTTCAAGATGCAATAAACTCCTTAAAAGAATGGGCAAGCAGAACAGGATTTCAATTTTCCGAAGTAAAAACTAAAACTATACACTTTTACAGAGGTAGAAGGAATAATTATAATCTAGAAATTAGTTACATTCGACAGAAAACTAACATGGGTGCTGTTAGATATTTATAAATATAGTAGGCCTCTCAGTTGTCTGGAGACAACTTGTTGATTATTATTATTATACATAGTAATGTCAGTATATTGATTTAGCAGTAGTAGTTTTTGATAATACATATTCTGTACCCTTAATAAACCTGTTATCTGTTCCTGTCTATTTATATTCTACCATTATACACCGAGCATTCTACATCGTAATCTTGCATACATAACATTGGCGACGAGGATATTTTTTTTTTACTTATTTTTTCAAGATGGAAAAGACGACGGAGCTGCTTCTAGTTGATTTACTAAACAAACAGCAAAATCAAATGGAAAAATTATCTACCTTATTAGAAAATGCAAATAATCGTCTTGACATTTTAGAAAGAAACCAAACCGAAGAACGCGTGCCTGATTATCGAATTATGGACACTCTTCATAGAAGAATTTCTGAATTTAATTATGATGCGGATGCGGAAGAATATTTTGATACATGGTTTTCAAGACACAAGCCTTATTTTGATGAAGAAGCCAAAAATGTTCCAGATGATGCTAAAGCTCGTCTACTTGTGTCAAAGCTTTCAAATATATGTCACAAACAGTTTATACAGAACATTTTACCTAAGAAACCGACCGAACTAGATTTTGATAGTACTGTTGAACGACTCAAACTATTATTCGGTAAGAAAAAGACCTTATTTCGATCTCGTTATGATTGTTTACAGCTAGTCAAGGATCCTCTACATGACTACAAACAGCATGCTACTGTTGTCAATTCTTTATGCGAAGATTTCAATTTAACTTCTTTAAATACAAATTGCTTGAAAACGTTAATTTATTTAATTTCTTTAAAATCAAAAGAAGATGAAGTAATTAGAGCATGTATATTAAGATTATTGGACAACAAAGCAGATTCAACTCTAGATGACATCGTGACCGAAATTGAAACATATAGGGATCTCCTAGAAAATACGGAAATTATTGGTAAACCTGTCAATGTCAAAAATACTAATAATATTTATAAAATCAAAAAACAAAGCTCTAGTTTAGGTAAATTTAAAAATAATGATAATAGGTCATCCACAAAGAAGTGCACGTACTGCGGAAATGCCTCCTATCATAACAGAGACATTTGCCCGTCCCGGAACCAGACGTGTAATTTCTGTCAGAAAAAGGGACATTTTGCTACTGCTTGCCTAAAGAGGCAACGATACAATGAAAAGAAAAAAATCTCCGTCAACGTAGTCGAAGATGAATTTAAGGCGCCAAGATTTATTACATTGTTAGTGAAAGGACGTCGACTACGTTTGCAACTAGATACAGGTGCGCAGCTAACACTCATTACACCAGTTTTATGGAGGAGTCTCGGCAGCCCCGTTCTTCACAAAAATGATATTCCGCGGGCTGTTGACGCAAATGGAGATGACATTCACATTTATGGATGGTTCGACGCGGAAGCTTCCTATCAAGAAGAACACGCCAATGGACGTTTCTTCGTCTGCGATAAATTAAAAGTCGTAGGACTAGATTGGTTGGAATGTTTCCCTACATTTAAAAAGTTCCTAGATTCTGTCTGCTGCCACCTAATTAACACTGTCTCCTCCACAGCGAACCGAATAGAATCGCAAGACTTCGCAGATCTTCGAAATCGGTTCTCTGACATTTTCAGCACTTCGCTCGGTTGTTGCACGAAAGCGAAGGCGTCGCTTCAGCTCCTAGAAGATGCTCGTCCTGTCTTCCGTCCAAAGAGACCGCTACCCTACGCTTCCTTGGACATAGTTGGAAAGGAGTTGCATCGTTTAGAAGGTATTGGAATTATAGAAAAAGTAGACTGCTCTCGTTGGGCAGCCCCTATTGTCGTTATTCGCAAGAAGAATGGAAAACTTCGAGTTTGCGCTGACTTTAGCACAGGACTAAATGCAGTACTGAAGGATCATTGTTATCCTCTGCCGACGCCCAAAGACATCTTTTCTACATTGAATGGAGGTCATTTCTTTACAATTTTAGATTTGTCGGAAGCCTACCTTCAAGTCGAGTTGGATGAACACTCCAAAGAATTGATCGTTATAAACACGCACCGTGGTTTATACCGATACAACAGACTACCGTTCGGCATTAAGACAGCACCAAGTATTTTTCAACAAATTATGGACCAAATGATATCAGGACTTCCAGGGGTGTGTGCTATTGATGAACATAATATGCACCTAAAGGCTTGCTTACAAAGAATAAAAGATTTCGGCTTTCATCTAAATTATGACAAATGTACTTTTGCACAAAAAAATATTAAGTACTTAGGTCACTTAATATCAAAGGAAGGACGAAAACCTGATCCAGCGAAAACTGCAGCAATCTTGGAAATGCCTCCTCCTACAGACATCAATCGTCTACGTTCGTTCCTCGGAGCTATAAATTATTATGGTTCCTTCGTCAAAGATCTACATAATTTCCGTGCTCCCTTAGACAATCTTCTCAAGAAAGATGAAAAATTCAACTGGACCAGTGAATGTCAATCAGCATTTGACAAGCTCAAACAAATACTTGTTTCTCCACTTTTGCTTGCGCACTATGATCCAGCTTTAGAATTAATAGTTGCTGCCGACGCTTCACAGTACGGAGTTGGCGCTGTTCTTCTACAAAAGTATCCTGATGGATCTCAGAAGGCTGTTGAACATTCATCTGCAAGTTTAAAGCCAGCAGAACGTAATTATTCTCAGATCGAAAAGGAAGGATAAGCCATCATTTTCGCCTTGAAAAAGTTTTATAAATATGTCATGGGTCGCAAATTTATCTTGTTGACTGATCATAAACCTCTTCTACATATTTTTGGCAATAACAAGAATATTTCCATCACAACAGCTAATCGTCTACAACGTTGGACTACCTTTCTGCTGGGATTTGATTTCAAAATCGAATATCGCTCTACAAATAACTTTGGATGCGCTGATGTTCTTTCTCGACTTCTTTCTACAAAAATGAAACCCGATGATGAATACGTTATCGCTAAAATCTCTGCAGACTTTGAAATGATGAAATCTGAAGATTGCCGTAAGTCACTTGTTCAACTTCCTTTAACATCTAAACAAATAGTAGACCACATGCAATCAGATAATTCATTATAACATGCTGTTCTTTGTTTTACTTCTGGTAAATGGCCAAAGAAGACAGATGATCCGATATTCCGTGCTCTTTTATCTCGCCGACATGATCTTTCCATGAATAATGGATTATTATTATTCCAAAATAGAGTAGTTATACCACAAGCATTAACTAAACTTGTACTTAAACAACTACACGACGGACATTTAGGAATTGTTCGTACTAAACAATTAGCACGCACACTCGTATATTGGCCAGGAATAGATGAAGACATCGAAAATTATATAAAAGCTTGTTTTCGTTGTGCCTCTTCAAGGAAAAAGCCGGTGAAGACAAAACTTTGCTCTTGGCCTCTCACTACAAGATGTTTTGAACGAGTACACGCTGATTTTGCAGGACCATTGGATGGCGTATATTATTTAATTCTTATTGACGCTTACTCCAAATGGCCCGAAATAGTAGAGCTTCGAAAAATTACCACAAACGTAACTATCACCGCTCTGAAAAATATTTTCATTCAATTTGGAATACCAGAAACACTCGTAACTGATAATGGAACACAGTTTACCAGTACTGCCTTCAAATTGTTCTGCAATGAAAATGGTATTACACATGTATTTTCACCACCTTACCACCCTCAGTCAAATGGGCAAGTAGAAAGATTTGTGGATACATTTAAGAGGACTCTACTAAAATTAAAGGGGACAGGGACATCAGTTGACAATCTACAAAAATTCTTACTGTATTACAGAATTACGCCGTCAACTTCTGTACCCAGAGAAGTTTCCCCAGCCGAAGCCTTCTTGGGACGACCTCTTCGAACTAGTTTAGATCTACTACGCCCACAGCCACCGAAGACTTCGCTCACAAATGAAGAAATGGAGCATACCTTCAACCGGCAGCATGGAGCAAAAGACAAACAGTTCGATATAGGTGACTCTGTTTATGCTCTCTCCTATCGCAATCCAGCAAAACCATGTTGGGAACCAGCGAATATTCATCGCAAGATAGGAAACGTCATTTATGAAGTGGTATTCACGCATGGCAATGTAGTTACCCGTCGTCATGCCAACCAGTTGATGTCACGGATAGAGTCATCACCTTCAAAGCCAGCTGCCTTTGACATCTTCATGGACTCGTATGATTTTTTACCTGTATGTTCTAGCAATATTCAACAAGACAACAGATCATCGGCAACAATAATGGAAACTACACCGTCAAACAGCACTTCTCCACTTCAGAATAGTCCAGCAGTATCGTCTTCCACTACAGAAGAAATAATTCCAAGACGCTCTACAAGAATATCAAGATCTACAACAAAATTTAATATAAACCCAAAATGTAAAAGATATTAATTTAAAAAAAGGAGGTGTTAGATATGTATAAATATAGTAGGCCTCTCAGTTGTCTGGAGACAACTTGTTGATTATTATTATTATAAATAGTAATGTCAGTATATTGATTTAGCAGTAGTAGTTTTTGATAATACATATTCTGTACCCTTAATAAACCTGTTATCTGTTCCTGTCTATTTATATTCTACCATTATACACCGAGCATTCTACATCGTAATCTTGCATACATAACAGGTGCCGCATATAAAAAAACTAAACAAAGACTGTGTACAAAAACTAAACATAATTAAAGCTTTAGGACACCAAAAATGGGGAGCACACAAGAAGAATATCATAAATGTTTATAAAGCCCTCATAAGATCAAAAATAGATTACGCATGCATGGCATATTCTACAGCAAAACCGTCAATCCTCAAAGTACTAGACCCTATTCATAATGCAGCATGCAGAATAGCGACAGGGGCCTTCAGAACAAGTCCTGTGGATAGTATCCTAGTGGAAGCAGAGGAACCCCCACTAGAAAGCAGAAGAAAACAACTCACCCTAAATTACGTAACTAAACTATCAACAAACACCAACAACTCAGCCTATAGCAGAATATTCTCCATACAAAACTTACTAAATTCCGCTACACCACTACACCATAAAATAAAAACATATTTAGATGAAATACAATTAACACTGCCTAAAATACAAAAAAGGTCCCTTCATAAACACCCTCCATGGCTATTAAAACAGCTAAAAATTATCCTAGATCTTGCACAATATCCCAAATCCCAAACCCCAAACGAGCTCTACAAAACGAAATTCAATAACATCTGCGACGAACACCCAGAATATTTATTTGCTTACACCGATGGCTCCATATGCAACAACCAAACAGGTTCGAGTATAGTCACTGACAATACAACTCACAAATACAAATTTCCACATTACTGCAGTACACATACTGCAGAAACCTTCAGTATCAACAAAACATGCTTCATGATGAAGCAATGGAACGAAGAAAGAATTGCCATCTGCAGAGACTCTCTCAGCACCATACAGAACATCGCCGACATCTACTCAAAGGACGCAATGGTCCAAGAAATTCAAGAAAATATCCATGATGTAATATCCAACCAGAGAAAAGAAGTATGTATCATATGGGTCCCATCACACGCGGGAATAAACGGAAATGAGAAGGCAGACCATGCAGCAAAAGAGGCTATCAATGAAACTCCAGAGACAATCCCAATCCCAGCAGACGATATCCGGAGTATAGTAAAACGAAGTCTAAAACAACAGTGGAATGATAGATGGAAACAGACAACAAACTCCGAGAAATAAGGGAAGAAATCGAAGAGTGGACAACACCTGACGACCGAAAAATACAAACAATTATGACCCGTCTAAGAATAGGCTACACACGAGTTACACATGAACACATCCTACAAAGAAATCAACAAAAAACTTGTGACACATGTAACACCCCGTGGTCAGTAAAACACCTACTCATAGATTGCAACAAATACACTGCACAAAGACAGCAGAATAAAATACCTGGGACAATGAAACAAGCACTGGCAAACAATGCAAATAATATAACAAATATTGTGAATTATTTAAAACAGATAGACTTATACAAAAAAATATAGCTACTACGTACATTAATTTATAAAACCTGTACTATATAAAAAATGATATAAAACACAAATTGTAAAACTATTGTACCGGAGTATTAGAGGCCATAGACGCCGAAATGCTCCTAAAATACATTTTTAATAATAATAAAAAAAAATTGTGTAATATGTACGAGCTCAAAATCAAAGCGGATTGGCACACCCAGCAATAGGTAATATGCCGTGATGATATATTTATTTTATTTTTTATTTCAAAATCATATTAGTTGGGCCGGCACAATATTTTACCGCAATATTTCATTTTATAACAAAAAAATCAATAAATATTTTATTGTTACAAAAATTATATTATTACTGTAGAATATTCAATTTCAGCTAAAATTAAGAACAAAAATAAAATTGTTTCAATAAAAATTAGATTTTAAACTAAATTAAATTAACTTTAACACACGAATCAGAATATTTTGGCCACTATTTAAATATTGCGTTGCGCCGCCTTTATTGGCTATGACGGCTTTAATTCTGTTAGGCATTGTATCAACTAACTTTGCACACTCATCAGGTTCAATAATATCCCATATTTATTGCAATTTTACTTTTAATTCGTGTACTATGCGTGCCGGATTCCTACGCAGTTCCTTTTTCATTTTATGCCATTTGGACTCAATTGGCGACAAATCCGGACTACTTGAAACCTACTTTAGAGTAGGAATATTATGATTTTCAAGCCAGGTTTTAACAATTTTAGCCGTAAGACATGGGGCACTCCCTTCGACGAACTGTCATAAAGGAATCGATGATAAAAAACATCTTTAAGTATAGATTTACATTTATCAGAGTTTGCAGTGCCATTTATAAAATGTAGCTTGCCCACCCCCCTTCCAGACATAAAACCTCAAACCATAATGTTTGCAGGAAATTTTATTTTTTTAACCAGTCTGTCTGGTATGTCTCGGAAAAAGAATGCAACACGCGTTTTCTACAATCTTCCAGGCAAACTTCAAATTTGGACTCATCACTCCAAATGACGCTAGGGCATTGTTCTTGAGTCCATTTTTGTGATCCTTAGCCCATTTTAATCTATTAGTCTGTTGTAATTTTGTAATCAAAGGCTTTTCTTTGGCCTAGTGAAACACACAAAATACTAATAATCCTTTTTTACTGAGAAATCGCAAAAAATTTCCTTATAAAATTTGTATCCTATTTGTTTCATTTTTCTTCTAGTGGTAGATATCGAAATTTGTTTTCCTGTCATTTCCCGCCATTTTACGGTAATATCTCGAGCATTTTATCGGCGATTTTGTTTCGCAATTTTCCTTATAGCTCGATGATTAGCATTAGAAGTTGACGGTGGACGGCCAGTTTTTTCTTTTCCATAACATTTCCATTTTCTTTAAACAAATTAATAATATCTTGTACTGTCGATCGCGGAATCAAACGTGAAATCGAAATTTTTCGTGCCGAAATGCTATTCGTATGGGCATTTTCTTATATCTTGACTATATGGTTTACCACAAGCCATTTTAATATAAAAACAAACAAATATGGGATAATTTTGAACCTTATGAATGTGCAAAGTTAGTTGATAAAATGCCTAACAGAATTAAAGCCGTTGTAAAGGAGGCGCAACGCAATATTAAAATAGTAACCCAACTATTCTGATTCGTATGTTATAGTTACGAGTAATTTAATTTAGTTTAAAACGTAATTGTTATCAAAACTATTTTATTTTTGTTCTTAATTATGACATCCAAATGAGTCTCATAATCTACATTTTATAGACAACCAAAATAGAAAAATATAATTTATGTTGACATTTTGATAGCAGTTATGTGGAAGTTATGTTAGAGTTAAAATTTATATGTATAAATATATAAATAAATACTTTAGTACTTTAGATTTTAATAAAAAAGTTATTTATGATATATCTTTTTTTATAAAAAGTCTAATTGCAATAAATTTATATAAGCAACAACTAAAATGATCTGTATGCTTTGATACTTAACTATATCAGTTGATTAATTAAAAAAGGGCCACTGGCATGAAAACTGATATGTTTTTTAGCCAAAAAATTGCTCTATTTAAGGTTTTCGAACAAGGTTGCCTGGGTTCTAATAACGAACATTTCCATTTAGGTTAACTGAAATAATTTTTTTTAAACGTGACGTTTCAATCTCTTCCACATGACATCGAGGACAGAGGACTGTTGATTCTGATAGCTATTATTGTAGGCTACGACAAACAATGGATTTTTGTAAGCTGCGGATATTGATAAATTAATTTAACCGTCACATTAGATGCACGGGATTTTCCCGATGATTCTTTTCCACAGAAACTCAACTGTTGTACTTTAATATAAACTTCCTTTTTTTCTGAACCATGGTTTTCAGAAATATAAACAGAATAAACATCAATTACAAGGATTTTAGTGAAACATTCATGGATATCACAGAGATTTGAACTTAGGCCCTTCCTATGTTCTCTATCAACTGGGCTATGAAATCCCCCTGAAGTAAATGCATATTTTACCTATCTATGATAGTCTGAGACGAGTATATCCTCTTATTCGAAGCATGTTTACACGTATAGCAAAAAGTACTTTGACTTGACTTTGACTTTCAAAAGGCGACTTTTGCCGTTGTGTAAACACTCTCGCCTATTACTTTTCACCCTAAAGTCAAGTCCAAAATAAAATAGACTTGACTTACATAAGTGACTTAAAAAGTCGTGTGAACGAACGAACGAACGAACGAAACATACTTTACTTTACTAACAGTGACATCTAGTTTTATCAACGAATTCCTAGTAATTGGATATTTAATTACACAATTTTGTGTTTTATATGTGAATTAAAAATTTTCTCGAATTTTTAAATATTTTATGCGATTATTTTTTAATCTATTTCGCATCCAATATTGTTGCTGCATAGTTATATTATTTAAAAATATCGCGCTTAAATTGAATAACTGCATGTAGTTTAGTATCCATTTTTTCTATAAATAATTTATTCTTAATTATCATTATATGATAATAGCTAAATAGGTTACTTACATCACACGTATTATTACCAAACTTTACTTTGCTGTCAAAGTCAAAGTTGAATAAAGGACAAGTAACAAACGTAAAGTGAAGTAGATTTGACATTATGTGTAAACGCACCATTTAAAAGTCAAGTCAAAGTAAATTTTTCTCATACCTGTAAACATAGTCATTGACTACTTCTCTGACAGGGCGACTAACTTTGTGGTTTAGGAATCACACCTTAGTAGCTATATTATAAACTGTTTTTAAACAGTTATTATTGTAACATTGAGAACAGTGAACGATTTATGATCATTAAGATAGCAATAAGACAGGTGAAAATGCATCCTACTTCAATAATAAATTGTTTAAAAACAGTTTATAATACAAACATAAAATAAGTATCACGTTTAATATAAAGTGACAACTAAATTTCTAAATTTAAAATTAAAGAAACAGAACCCATTCAAAATCGAAACAATCTTTTTCGAAAACCGTATACTAGCATAAAATTTAGCCAAAAAAATATAATTTAAAACATGTATGTAATAAACGATACAAACTGTATTTCTTTATACATAACGAAATGCATTTTCCATGTACCACATTTTCTTCATTATTATAATTTTCCGTCCATTTCCCAATCTTTTGTTCTCATTATTACCATTTTGCTCACATCTCGCAACGCTATTGTACGCTAGTTAGCAAATCAGAACTGAAACTGAGACCACTATCTTTGAGTCTCGTGGAAAGGCATCGTCCGCGTACTTTACGGTTTTCTTTTTATAATATGCACGCATTTTCCTCCGTGCACCGTTACGCAGTCAGTGACGGACTGGCCCGCAGGGAAATCGCGATATTGCCGTGCGAATTTCACGGTGTCTGAATGTGCTGCGGTGCCACAGGCCCTTTTGACCTGAAGCGAGCGCCAAGTGCTGATTTGAATTTTAATGTTTGGTGCCAACTCAAAGCGAAGATAAATGGACGACGATACGAGAGGTGTTTTAAGTTAATTTCTAAATGGAGAATGCCAAAGAAATTCACAATTAATGATGGAACGGGGAAAGTCATAAATAAATAAAAAGGAAATGTAGTTTTGAACTCAAAGCCAGGGATGTAAAAGCGTATATTACCAAATAAATTACAGTTTTTATAAGTCGCAAATTAACAATAAAAAGATAAAAATTAAATAGTACTAGATTTCAAATTCAAATTGTTCCTAAATGAGTATGCATGTGGGCTATTGTAGCCCAAGCGTCTAGAATACTAAAATCCATATATAGAACAGTTAAATCTTATTAAAGAAAACAAGCGTTATTATTATTCAAAACACTGATTCGTCCTATTACTGAATATGACTCTCAAGTATAGAAATCTGTGTACAATAAAAATATAAGTCAAATTGAGATAATTTTTAAGAACTTTATTGTACTAATAACATGATAAAAATAAGTTATAAATTCGTAACAGATTTTGCATAATTAGCAAAAATTTAGAGCCTGTTTTCGTTCATTTGGAAAAACATAGACCGAGGGGAAGACGATCCCCTTAAAATACAATTTTAATCTTTGTAATTACAGCTATGAACCGTTACAAAGAGTAGTTTGAATTTACGCGAATTCGAAAAAATGCTGATATAAAATAGTTAATAATTAATTATTAATACTGGTATCATAGATAAATTAACTTTTCTACGTAAATGTAATTCAAATAAATTTAAAATTTTACCCCCTAATAGAGTGTCATGCCATGCAATGACAACTTTTAGCATATAAATTTGTTTTCATTTAGTCTCATCCAATTTAAAATAGCTTAAATGTCATATAATTATTTAAATGATTACTTGCAGGAAGCACTATATTTTTGTGCAAATCTGTTGAAGCTTGTAATGTTATTTCCAAGGCAACGTCTTTAAATTTAATGATATAATTTGACGCAAATTTACTTGTTTGACGTTTGGGACTTATTGATACATTTGCAACTCCAAAATAAACAAAAACATGTGGTTAGGTTTTGTTAATGTTTAATTGTTTGATTTTACGCGCTTCTAACTTGTCGCTGTATTTACTTTACTTCTGTCACAGATATTATTTTGCGTAAGATTATTTTTATTAAATTTATTATGTTTTGTCTCTAATTAGCTATTTAGGTACGTAACCGATGCTGTTGGATAAGAGCTACATTTAATGATACTGGTATTCACGTATTTTATTTCTAGATTTCAGTGTGAGAACATCGATATTATAGTGGTTCAGGTGAGAGAGTTAATCTAGCGTGTGTATGATTGTGAGTGTGCGTGTGAGCAGTACTGGGTACTGTAGTGGCCGCATCGTGTGAACCCGAGGGCCGCCAGCGTAGCAGCAGGGAAGGCTGTAGTGACCCGCATCTGGTGTCGCCAACGGCAGCAGTAGTTAGGGCTGTAGTGATCTGATCCAGTTGGTTAAGAGGAATGTCTCCGGATCACCACCGAAGCGGCAGTGGTTCCGTAGTGGCCGCTCGTGTGAACCCGAGCGTCGCCAGCGTAGCAGCAGGTAAGGCTGTAGTGACCCACATCTGGTGTCGCCAACGGCAACAGCAGTTAGGGCTGTAGTGATCTGATCCAGTTGGTTAAGAGGAATGTCTCCGGATCACCACCGAAGCGGCAGTGGTTCCGTAGTGGCCGCTCGTGTGAACCCGAGGGTCGCCAGCGTAGCAGCAGGGAAGGCTGTAGTGACCCACATTCTGTGGTCGCCAGCGTAGCAGCAGTTAGGGCTGTAGTGATCTGATCCAGTTGGTTAAGAGGATTGTCTCCGGATCACCACCGAAGCGGCAGAGGATCCGTAGTAACTAGCGGTACTGCCCGTAGTTGCCAACATGTGTGTACGGTGTGTGAATGACTGAACCTTTTGTAAATGATTGCCTCCTCACTGAGTATTTCTCATGTGTTAATTCTTTTACAGAAATAATCACGGCGTGAAGGAGGATTCCGCGTGACCGGGTTCGGCCAGGCGACGGTCATCTAGATTTGTTATTATTTTTGTATTAATACTGTATATACCGGTTTGGGTGATAAATGTGTTTTAATATTCTAATTTTCAGCGCTAACATTTAATCGTCATTTATAACACTTCTTTTACTTCTGTCTCACAGCTGACAAATAGTATATCTCTCTTGGCATTATTACACCAAAAGTAATCTTCAACAACTTTAGTATTTTATTATTATTATTATTAATTAAATGGCACAAATTTGACCCCTTTGGTTAAATCCCCACGCCAGCAATGAGTGCCCGTGAGGTGACGTCTGGTAAGCGCTCGCACGGTGCTAATATATCATAATTACCGATATCTGTGTACAAAGCAGACTGGCACACCCAGCAATGGGTAATAAGCCGTGATGATATATTTATTGTATTTATTTATTTTATTGTAAATGCAATATTGTTGAAAAAATAGGGGACTATTTTTTTAACAATGCTAAAATAAATCGTGGAACACCCTGTTGTAAATAGGCACCAGACGTTATCGACTTCACTGCGTTTGTGTTCAAATATATGAGAATATCATCAACAAAAATATAGCTTGGATTACACTCATTACACGCTAAATTGTAAAAATTACACGTGTCAATTTTTAGATACGACATCTTTATTTTTAAATGGCAGTTAAGTTTAGCAGACACTCAAACAGTTTAATCAGTTTAATTTCGGTATTATTATTTTTTTAGAATTTATCTTCAGCAAACAAAACATTAAGATAACAAAATTGATTACTCATAGATAAGTCAAACAGCACCGCAATATAAAACAGAAAATATCGAATCGGATTAGGACAAATAATGGAATATTTAAATGCGTAATCTATATTTTATAAACCAGTCGAAAGAAATTTGTGACCATTTGCGTAGGTTTTACAATTTGTTTGTTGAAAATGTAAACCGGTCAAATCTTTATGAGTGGGCTCGTATATATATTATTTTTTAATTTTTGTAATTACGTATAAAAAATACATGTTTGCAAATTTCTATATGGTAATTTTTATACTGTAATTTCTTGGTAATTTGTCGGCAGTGGCGTAACAATGCAGCCATGGGCCTGTGTTCCCGAGTCAATCCGAGTCCGTATGGTAGATAAGAAAATAGTTTTACTGATCCCATAATAGGACACTTTTAAAAAGCTTTTTAAATAAAATTTAGTTAAAAAAAAAGTATTACAAAAAATAAACATGAAACCAAGACAATATTGTACGTTTATGTCAACAGCTTTTACTGATTTTTTTTTTTGCCAAAAGTTGATATTAGCGTTTTCGTCTTACGCGGTGTCAGTGCGTACTTAGTGCACTGTGTCACGTAAATGCATGGAATCAGTTTCGACCCTAGCTATTCTAATGCAAGTTTAAGTTGAAAACGAGACCATAATTGAGTGCAAGTCCGAGAGCCTGTTAATTTTGGCGCGTTTTTCAAAATTATCTATGAATTTCAAGGAAGTACTCTTTTGTACCTGAAAAGTATCTTTGAACTGAAAACGAAAATAATTTTATTTTAAATACTCACATGAGTTTGCATTCTTACTTTTTTATTTGTATATTTATATGTATACAACATAAAGTTTTATTATTTGATTTAATAACTCTTCATCACTATCAGACATTAAAGAACTTTCTAATAACTCCTGGCAATTGTCAATATGATTTTATTTTTAGAAGCCATATTATTTGCACTCATATTCATGCACTTGCTCTTGTGTCGGTGCACAAAAGTGCGCACTCACTGCGAATTGAGTGCAATTTCACGACAAGCCGAAAAGCTACCACGAAAAAAGTGTAAACATATAAGTATGATGAAAACAAAACGAGAACTCAGTGCACGTTAGTGCGCACTGAAATCAGAAGCTGAAAAGGCTATATGTTAAATACATCTATTGTTCTGGCAATTTCGTATTCTATTAAAATAATAGATGTCTGATAATGATAATCGTTGTTGGCCTGTATATCCCTTAAATTTTTTTACTAATTTTTATTTTGAAAAGACACTTTCTGCTGAAAGATGTAAGGTTATTTAATATATTTGGAACATGTGGCTCTATTAAAATAAAAATATTTTTCCTACAACCGTGCGTGAAAAGTACTTTTCACGCACTCATTACAGTGTGTAAAGTGTCACTTTTTAAGCACTAGTGCTTGAAAAGTAAATAAGCGTTGCTAGGCAACATTAAAATTCGGTAAATTTACCTGTCAACTATATAATTAGGTAGTAAATAATAATGAAAGTAATAAAATTTATTAAGAAATATGAATATACACTGTAAATGAAACAAATCTAATATTTTTTTTAACAGATTGAGCACTAATCTAATTTTTAACATTAATATTAAATGTACAATTTGTACATTATAAAAGACTAATCATCGTCTGTCTGAGATTCTTCCAAGTGCTTAAGTTACATTTTGTACAGTGTTATGAGATAGAGTATTGACAGTATTTGAAGCTGCTGGATGCCTGTACACTCAGTATTATGAGAAACATCAATACCATTTCGGTTGTAGGAAAAATGTTGTATGCAACACGTGTGTAAAACATCGCACTCGACCAAAAAAGTACTACTTTACACACTTGTTACATAAGTAACTATTTTGACCTGCGTGCCGGGCCCCTTGAGGCACTGGGCCCGTGTTCCCCGGAACACCGGTAGTTACGTCACTGTTTGTCGGTAATTTATTGTTTGTAAATAACGATACCTAATTTGAAATATTTTACGGTATAATAATATAATTCGGTAATTACTCCGGAAATTTGTCAAACAAACAAATTACAATAGCTTTACATCCCTGCACAAGTCATAATGTTTTGAATAAGATTGCTTACAAATATTTATCTATTCTATCAGTGTTAGATTTCCCATTTAAAATCTCGCATCACTGGTTCATTTGGCGGGACGCGAGTGGGGAGCGGGGTTTTCAATAAACGGGAGTATTTGGCGGGCGTTTGGATAAGAATAAGTTCTAGGTTTGCTCTGCGTAGAGTAGGCGGCAGATTGGAAACGATGTTTAGATAACCTCGGAGCCGAAGGCAATGCTAGGCCCGCTGTATCCATGTATCCAAGCAATAACGAGCGAAGTGGAGTGGACGCATGGAAATCACCCTATCTGGCCCGAAAACGAGAAATCTACAAAGAAAATCCGCCAGAAGGGAATACATTTTCAATAAGGAGCAAGAAATAATAACAATAAATAATGACATATATTGCAGATTGCACACGTTCTATTCGTTTGCAACTTTATTAGAGATGGAAAGGCTCGTCGAAAGACCGGAACCGATACTCGGCATTCCGGTTATTTTTGTTAAAATCAGTTAATTTTGCGTCAGGTCTGTGTTTATCTACATTTTATCCTCGATTTTACTCTTTCAAGTTACGTGTTGTAGATGGCCATTTGTATGTAGTTTTCAAAATGATTAGGAGAGCCATAAGAAGGATTAGAATTTGTGAATGAATAACTTGATCTATTCAGATTCAGTTTGACATTCTACCGTGAGTCTACAACATCTAGAAAGGTCGATATTGTCATATTATTTAATAAAATTATTCACTGATTAAGATTTTTTAATATTTCGGTTTTATGAGCGGATTCGGTATCAAAACTAGACCTTCGTTTCATTATTCAACTTTATGCAGGTGAACTTTTTTTATCAGCTAAAGGCTCAAGAAGACACGGGTCAGTTGCAACAGCCAAATGGGGGCTACACGGCTACCTGCAGAGTACAGTGTTAAAAACATTTAATATTATTACTCAAATCGATAAATCGAGTAGTTTCATAACTACGAAAGTTTTAAAATTTTCCGTGTTATTGGCACATTCTTTCTATACTAGGAATTTCAAATAGATCTCTAGGATGATATTTAATTTTATAGGTGAAAATGCTGACAGCTGAAGTCACGTAAGATAGAGAATGCACCTCTGGGGAATTTCAGAAACAGTTAATACGAAGTAACCAGATCGAATTCAAACAGAATTCTTTGTAGGTATAACCGTTGAGTGAATAATGTAAATAGAGTGGCAACCTTATGGGAAAAAACGTACCGATTACATTATGGTATATTTGGTTGCATTTAGAGTCAAACTAGGCGTTTCACCGTGTATATAATAATTCGGATACATTCGGCAATTTCCGGGCTTGCTTCGGGTTGTTGCAATTTGGAATCCCGATTTCCACCACATTCAATAGTCCGCACGTGGTCCGTACATCATAAACACGGAATTATTTGCTTAGGATCCAAGCACACTTTCTTTATGGTTGCCGAATTCGTTAACTTACAATATTTTGCAGTTAAAGCTAGCGCGGTTCATTATCACCTTTCGCGATATTGATATTATAGATTATAGAATACATTTATTAATTTTTAATTAAATGTTATTATGTTGCTATTCAGTACTTACCTCTTCTTAAAAAAGACTAAATAGTAATAAAATGTTATTATAGAAACAGTATCATTGCAATATTATTTATTTACGAATAAAATACAAAAAAACACAAAAACTGATATCCCTAAATAAAAATATATACAATAAACGAAAATATTTTAAATAAATATTACAAACAATATAGTATTATTATATGTATGGTCAATATAATAAAACATGACAATATCTATAACAAAAAAAAGGTTAAACAATTAAAAATACATTTTTTATATACGAGTATTTTCAATTACCCATTGACATTATTAAAATATTATATCATATTACATTAGTGACTTTTCAGAATGCCCAGTTTTCGTTTGGAATTTTTATTTTTTATCATATTTGTTTCCCACTGAAGACACTTTATTAGTTTTACTTTTATAAATGTATTCAAAAGCAACATTTTGTGGTCATAACATTTATCTGAATTAAGCAGCCAGTTGGGGTGTTTCTCGTAAATATGATTTAATAAGTTGTCTTTTATTGTCTTTGTTAAAGAACTGGCATGTTTATTCAAATTATAAATATGCTGAAATATTTCTAATAGTTCTTTTAATATGTCTATCAGCAAATTGTCTGGTCGTACAAGGTATTGGACTTCATTTGGTTTTCCGTAATCTTTTAATATTAACATAATTTCATTTTTATCATAAAGCATTTCATTCGATTTTTGTAAATTATTCTCGCATACTTTACAATTGTATTTTTTTAATAATCTAAATACCAAATACCCCGTAAAATAAACAAATGAACATTCCTCTAACGGCAAGAAATTTATTTTCTCAACGGTTTCAGAAGATGAATGTTCAATAATATCTGCGTCATTTTCTATATTATTAACATTGTCGTCATTTAAATTTGGAATATTTTTATCTACCATGCCTGTCACTGTTAACATTTCATTGTCATCAACTTGACAGTTTCCCGTATTGACAGCATCTAATATTTTTATGTGCATACATTGTTGTAACGCTTGCCGAAATTGTCTGGCTGTTGGGTTAGGATTGTAACCACCTCTATTTCTAATAATAGAAAACTGATTTTCTAATGCATCTTGTTGTAGCCTATGTGTTAAAAGAAATGAATAATTATCTTCTTTGATGTCAGCAAAAAGATTTAATACAGCAGTTATTGTTTGAACCATACCGTCAATGCAGTAAACATTACGTCTTTCTTTGCCATCTTTGTTATAAATTTTTAAATTATCAAAGAAAATTATAGCCTCTTCCAAAGTACTTTTAACCGCCGTATTTTTTTCTGATAACGCGCAACGATGAGGATTGCTATCATTTAAAACATGACTATTCAAGCAATCAAAAATGTCATTTATTTTTTTAACAAAAATAGCTGTATTAGGGGCTGATTCTGATTTTAATATTTTGGCATGAATACCAATTTGAATTGCTGTTGCCATTGTGTGACTAAAAATTTGAGTGGCTAATTTTACAGTCATTTTTTCGAATGTGCTAGGATTTATATGTTTATCTGTTATTTTACAGAGTATTCTACAATTCGTGGAACTTGAATCATGGTTGTAAATATCGCGTATGTCGTTCCACGACACTCTATTTTTTCCTTCCATAAACAAATCTGTTGAAATTAGTGTATTTCTCACGCTTTTAATTAGATGTGGAGTGTCGTAAAGGGCATAAATTTTTTTTGAATTAACTTCAAAAAATGGATTACATTTGGAAACCCCCAATTTTGTGTACGTAGCTCGATTATTTGAACATTGATCAGCAACAATGCATCGGATATTTAAGCCAATGCTTAAGCATTTTTGAATATTATTTTTTAAAAGCATTACTAAATTTTCTGATTTTACATTTTCATGGCTATAATAATATGACACTGGTATTTTCCACCCACGCATTAAACCTCGTACCATGAATACAGTGGCGTGATTAGCAATTTTATTTGTTCTGCCGATTTGACCAAGATCTTCAAATCCCTCCACTAAATCCTGTACTGTGTCCAATTGTAAAAATTGTTTCAAATTCATCTCGTCAAACAGGAGTACACACTCTCGTTCTGCGGGTTCCATTACTTCAACTTTGTACGACAAATTTTTAAAGAGTACAGTTTCTACACCCGTCGGAAGGTGGAAAAAAGATAACCAACTACGAATTGTCCTTTCTGACGGCAGAGTCATTTTTGACGTACGGCGCATATATTTATACAGGGATGGAGATTTATAAAAATAAGACAATGCCAGTTGTTTCTCATCTTCTGACCAACTTGTTCTGTTTTTGTGTTTTAACTGCATGTTGACGAATGTTTTTACATCATTAGATTTGTTTTGTAGTGTATTATAGATTAAATGTTTTTTATTATCTAGTTTTTTCTTCAAACGGAAATTTAATGATTTTTTACATTTAATTATGCGCGATTGACTCATTATTTTAGCGCGTAACTTTAACTTGCTTGGCGATTCTTTTAAAGGCGATGGAAATAATGTGACAGTAGTTGTTTCAGAAGATTTGGAAGAAGAATCATTAATCAAACAATTGCGTTTTTCCTTTCTAGGCGTTAAATAACGAATTTCGTCTGAGGTAGAACTCTTATTGTCATCATCAACTTTTTTACATGTATTTGAATACGTTTTGGTCACAGGAAGTTTAACCATAATTTCTGGTTCTATTTGGGAAGGTGAAAAATGATTTGGTACGGCATGTTTTACAAGCGTTTTTCTGGAAGAATTGGAATTGGTCATAATAAATTTTGCATCAAAGTGTAGTTGACAAATTTTGAGTGTTGATAATTTATCACTACTCAATGAAATTAAATTCACATTGCCACAGTTTTCTATCCATTGATGACAAATATCTTCCTTTGATGATGGAAATTTGAAGAAACTGACACCTTTATTTACTCTTTCTTTCATGTCACAATTAACATATACACAACGGTGAGATGCTGTGTGTGTTGTCATCTTGAAAAGAAATCGTTGATTGCAGTATTGTAATTTTCAGTAATCGAAGAACTGCCGATCTGAAATCAAATTTATATATATAACAGTATTATCAATAGCAATCGTTTATATAAAACCTTAATTTAAATAAAAACACTCGATTGGGAAGAGGGAAAAAACAAGTATTCGACTATTATAACGATAAATTCCAACGACTAGTTTTTATCCAATCATGATGCAAAACCCTTGAAAATTCAACCAATGGGAACAGTATTATACTGATAAAACTCTGTTTACCCCGATAATTTTCCGTTACCAAGGAAATAAACAGTTGTTATTGTCTATTACTGAGTTAATTAATATTTTAAGTTTAAAAATAAAATAAAAATAATTAAATTGTTTCCTTTTGCGTTGTCTTTGGAACTTATCTTACCAAATACCACACGACCTCGCTGATTTTCTCAGATAAACTTTTATTTTTAAGCACTCATTATTTTTGCTTTTAAGCAAAATCACTCAAGCAAACTGACATTAGGTAAAACCCCTCTTCCTTCGGAATCGGGATTTACCATGCAGTTTGCTTTCGTGATTGTTGCTAAGCAAAAAAAATTCGTGCAAAATAAAAATTTATCGATAAAATCAAGAGGTCTTGTGATATTACTTCTGATTATACTCATTTATTATTATTTTCGGGGAAGTACAATAAATAATAACGATAATATACAAAGAATTTTTGTCAAATCTTACACAGAAATTACCGTTCGCTAGCCTAACGCCTGCAGTTTGTGGATAAACAATAGAAATTATATTGAGCCTTTTTGGCAAATCACCCCCCCTAGCGTTAGTCGGGTTAATTGGTTACCATGAAATATTAGATTTAAAATGGTTTAGTTTCAATTTTACATTACGTTCGTACCAATCTATTTAACGGTAAACACTAATGAGCTTTGGAATTGCCAAAGAGAATTAACTGTGATTGTGAATTTTTGTTAACAAACTGTTTGTGAGTCTGTGTCATAATTTATATACTAATGTATATCATATATTTGAAATGAACAAAATCCCAAACGAGCAAATTATAAAATATTAATACAATAAAAATAAATGAAATACTTACGTGGAAAAATTCACGTGAAAATCACTGAGGTTTTCGTCGTTGGCACAAATTCATAAACACACCACTATAAAAGTAACCAGCATAGAAAAAGAAATAATAGTTATTATATATATTACTTTCTCTGGTAACTAACAAGGCATGAATAATGCTACTGTTTTTCATTTTAACATCCCCTAATAAGCATCTTGACCTCTACCAATCCTTGACAAGTTACCCCCACTACAGATTCAAATATTTTCCGCCAACCATCAATTAAAAAAAAATGTTTTGGAAATAGTTCCTGGTACCTCGCTCTAGGTGGCTCTGCTGTTTCTGGTACCAGAACAGGGGTACGGCAAATTGCATAGGCTTGCCACTCTATTTACATTATTCACTCAACGGTATAACTGAATGCCCAATTTCCAACTTATCGGCAACAGTTCCTCTACCGGTCATTATTATTTAACTTAGGGCTGGTTTACAATGAATATAAATTACGAATCTACAATTTATAATTTAGATTGTAATATATATATATATATATATATATATATATATATATATATATATATATATATATATATATATATATATATATATATATATATATATATATATGATATAACGTATTTCTTATAAATTATATCGTGATTTGTAGAGAATGAAAGGAACGAAAGAGATAAATACTTTATTTGACAATATTCTTTTTATGACATTAACATTCTAATTTATTCATTTCTTTTTCATGGCGTACTCCATCTTGAATTTTCTCATGGCCGACTTCTAGTAGACACATCATTAGTCTCCCTCCGAAGAAGGTTCTGATTCCCAAAATATTTAGGGGGAACGCCCTTATTTGGTCTTGTAGATCTTCGAAGTTCTTCTTTATTATTTTCTGGCGGTAGAGACGAATTATTTTCTATAAACTCGTGACTCGGTTGACGACACGAAATCAAATTTCTTGAAGACCATACTTTTCCATTGTTAAGGCGAAACGTATGAGTTCCAAGGCAGTCGACAATCTGAATTGGTTTGGAGAATGGAGATGCACCCTTTGGTACGGAAGGAAGGCGAAAACGTACCCAACTTCCTTTAGTAAATGCAGGTTGCTTGCTTCTAGCGGTTTTAGTTCGGGTTCTGTTTTCTTCTTTCGATTCTAAGTCGAAATTTTTCTTGTTTTCGTAGTCGTAAGTAATTTTCCGGGGTTCGAAATTAGTTCGCATTTCACGTCCGAACATGTAGAAAGCTGGCGATTTTCCCCCACCCGAAGGAGCAGTGGCACGAAAACTGAATAGCAATTCGAGAATGCCAACATCGAAACATTTTTTACTTGATTTAAATGTTTGTACACCATATTTTAAATACCTATTAAAAACTTCTACCAGACCGTTACGTTGTGGATCATAATTTGGTGTACGCCAGTGTAGAATGTCTTTAGAATGAAGAAATTTTGAAAACTCATCCGAAGTGAAGTTTGTACCATTATCACTTACAAGAATATCTGGATTTCCATATCTTGCGAATACTTCTTTTAACCATTTGATTATAACAGTGGAAGTTATTGAATGTGTGAGTAAAATTTCTGGATATTTTGAATAATAATCGATTATAACAACCACGTACCTTTGATTATATGGTGCTACTGCAAATGGTCCAGTAACATCTATTGCTACTTTTGACCATGGTTTCTGCGGCATTTCAATTGGGTCGCTAATTATCTTCGGATGTTTGTGAGATTTTTCACTATCTTGGCAAGGTATACAATATTTTACAAATCTTTCTACATCTTTGTCTTGTCCCGGCCACCAAAAAGATTTTCTGAGTTGCCGTTTCATTCTTACTATTCCTGGGTGACCTTCGTGAGCAGATACCAGAATTTTCTTGCGCATTAATTCTGGAACAAGAATTCTATCACCGCGAGTAATTAGGCCATTATCCACAGAAAACTCTTCACGTAAGAAATAATATCTTGAAAAATCTTTCGCAATTTTTGATCTAGAAGGCCAGCCATATTTTATGAATTTAAACAAATTTTGACATGTGTCATCTTGTTTTTGACAACTTCGAAGTGCATGAAGTGAAATATTCGTTGTGATTACTTGTTTGATGTCAAAATGTTCAAAAGGAGTAAAATTTTCATTTCGAATTGGTGCTCTTGATAAAAAATCTGCAACAACGTTATCGGTTCCTTTCTTGTACTCTACTGTATAATCGAATGCTGATAACCGTTCTAACCATCGAAGAAATTTTGCAGACTTTTTAGTTGAAGTGTGTTTTGAAAGAAGTGTTTGTAATGCTGAATGATCTGAACGAAGAATGAATGTTCTACCTAATAGAAATGAACTCCAATGCTCGCAGGCCCAAATACAAGCTAGAGCTTCTTTTTCACCGACAGAATAGTTTCGTTCGGCAGACGAAAGTGTATGTGAAGCGTAAGCAATTGTGACTTCTTGACCATACTGGATTTGTGTTAGAACAGCTCCAATACCGATGTCTGAAGCATCTGTTGTAACAATAGTCTCTGCTGTTAAATCGAAAATTGACAGTTTTACATTATTTGAAATAGCTTCTTTCAAGATTTTAAATGCATTGCCTTCAGTATCTGTCCATTGAAACTTATTACCTTTTCTTGTAAGCGCACGGAGAGGTTCAGTTTTTTCTGCGAGACCTCCAATGAAATTTGAATAGTAGTTTACAGCACCCAAAAAGGATTGTACCTGTTTCAGAGTTTTAGGTGATGTAGCTTCTAGAATTGGCTTCACATTCTTTGGATCTGCTTGTATTCCATTACTAGATATAATATGACCCAAGTATTTAATTGAATTTTTGCAAAATTCGCATTTTTGTATGTTTAATCGAAAATCATTTTCATCAAGTGCTTTCAAAACGTCATGTAAATATCTGTCATGTTCTTTTTTTGTCTTGCCATAAACTATGATGTCATCGATGTAAGTCTGTACATTTTTGCAATCCGACAATGTTTTTTCTACAGCCCGCTGGAAAACTGAAGCGGAGTCTGTAAGTCCCATTGGTAAACGATTGTATGCAAATAGACCAGCAGGTGTAATGGTAGTTGTCAGAAGTCTAGAATTTTCATGAAGTTGAATATGAAAGTAACCTTTCCTGAGGTCCAATTTTGAAAAATAGTTAGCACCACGCAATTGAAGAAATATGTCGGTTGTATTTGGAATAGGGTGCCTTTCTGGAATGACGTATTTATTCAGCGAAATTAAATCTGTTGTCAATCTGACAGATCCGTCATTTTTTGGTACTGTCACCAATCCGTGTATCCATTCACTTTTCTCAACTGGACTCCATATGCCATCTTCCACCATCTTCTTACATTCAACGATAGCTTGCTCTCGACGTGCATATGGAATTGATCGAAGTTTAGTTGAAGTTGGTATCGCATCGGGTTTCATTGCTATTTCATGTTGGAACAGCCTAAATGTACCCATTTTTTCACTTGTAAGACTTGGAAATTTTGAAATATAAGAAACATCTTCGTTTAATGCAGCAACTCGAAGATCTCTACCTTGAATAGTTAATTCCAAAGCGCGAATGACATCCATACCGATTGTTGGTGACAAATCATTTGTAGTGACGTACAATTCCGTTTCTGTAGATTTATCTGTGATTCTGATTTGTGTCTTGACTTTTCCAAGTATTTTTGTTACACGGGATCCATCGAAATTTCGAATTGAAGTATTGCTTGGCATTAATGGAAATTTAAATTTTGCTGCTTGAAAAATTGATTCTGTTACAGTTGAAATGTCCGAACCAGTGTCCACAAAAGCTTTGTAGTTCCAATTCTTCATCATTGTTGACAACAAAGTGACTTTAACTTGAAGACGACTTGAATCTGATTTTAGATTTCTTACTTTTAAGGATCTTACTTTATGCTGGTTTTTCTTCGAATTACATACAGAGGAGAAGTGATCTTTCTTGCCACATGCCTTGCAAATTTTTCCCTTTGCAGGACATTTATCCGAACGAATGACATGATCATTTTTCCCACAACCATAACATACAATATTTCTGCGGATTACTTTCGGTTTCCCTTGAGTAGTATGTTGTTTGTTAAAAGTTGATGAAGTTTGAGCTACAACGACATCAGTAACTTTTGCTTGCTGTATTGCAGCAGAATTTTTATTTGCAGCTTCATCGTTTAGCATAATGTTGACGAATGTATCAAAATTAACATCTACTTCGGCAAGTAACTTTTGCTGGGTACTTTTTGAACAACAACCAATAACTAATTGCTCAGCTAAAAGTTTATTTTCTAACGTACCATCACCATAAGCTCGCAAACTAATTAATTTCCGCAGTTCGGTAACGTAAGCGGTGACGGTTTCATCAGAATGTTGCATACGTGTTCGGAAGTCAAAAGCAGCTCGGACTTGATTTACTTTTGGAAGAAATAGGACCTTCAATTCTTTTACGAATTCATAATGCTTTAAAGTACCACGTTTCAAATAGAAGGGATATGCAGATGCAACTCGTCGACCTTCAACACCCAAGAATTGGCAAAGATATAAATTCTTTGTTTTATCATCCAATTTCTGATTTTCGGTAGCGACACGGTCCATTAAAAAGAAAAAATCCTCCACCGTTGTGTACCATGCAGGCCAAGGTACCGGGGGATCTCCAGGCATAGGTAAAAAATCGTCGGGCGAAAGAATTTTTGATCCCATCCTCGTCGCCAAAATGATATAACGTATTTCTTATAAATTATATCGTGATTTGTAGAGAATGAAAGGAACGAAAGAGATAAATACTTTATTTGACAATATTCTTTTTATGACATTAACATTCTAATTTATTCATTTCTTTTTCATGGCGTACTCCATCTTGAATTTTCTCATGGCCGACTTCTAGTAGACACATCATTATATATAAACATGCTTAAAATACATACGGTGATTTATAAATTTCAAATTTAGATTTAAAATATAAATAAAAATAAATAAATATATCATCACGGCTTATTACCCATTGCTGGGCGTACCAATCTGTTTTGTACACGATATCGGTAATGATTATATTTGCACCGTGCGGGCGCATACCAGGCGTCACCTCACGGGCACTCATTGCTGGCGTGGAGAGTACAACACAGGGGCCAATTTTGTGCCATTTAAAATTGGAAATATTTGGCGTCGGTCGGGATCGAACCCGGTTCACCAGATTCGCGACCTGACACTCAGGCACACGGCCACGAGACCCCATATAACCATATTTTACATTTCGAAATCTAAATTTCAATTCCGACCATTCGATCGATCCTGAGATATGATACTGCCCGTTGACAAATCTTATGACCGTATTTAAAACAGTCCGTAACAAGGGTAACGCTTCGTTATATTGAAAACGCCCGTAATATAGCAAATTTTTTATTCATTACGTGGCCTATTCAGAGATATACAGTCATAAAGGTTGCTATGCATATAAAGATTGTTATCATAAAGACATTTGTAACAATCTTTATGAATTTGTCAATTCAGAACCTACGTCGGTATTATTAAAAATCTTTACAAAATAATCCTTGTGAATGAACCAGGTTATTTGACAATAGCTAACTTCATTATACATATAGGGCGCGAGCAGACACGTGACTCGAGCGTCCTTGACGTGCGTGGAATCATCTGATTTGTGTGCGCATGTCATTTTGACAACAACAATGTCACTTTGACAAGATCAATGTTTTGACTTATTTTGATTTTGAACTGCTAAAATGTTAGTAGTATACAATTTTCGGGCAGTAAAACACATGAATAACTTCTCAACAGTTCAAAATTTAAATAAGTCAAAACATTGGTCTTGTCAAAGTGACATTGTTCTTATCAAAATCACAAGCGCACACAAATCAGCTAATTCCAAACACTTCAAGGTCGCTCGAGTCACGTATCTGCTTGCGCCCTACTTGAACCTAATCTAACATTAATCTTATCTGTCAACGCTTTAATTTTTTTTAAAATAATTAATTGCTAATTATATTTATTACGCAACGTTTTGCTAAAACAACTAAAGAACAATATGATATTTCTGTCATATATTGAAACTTCTACATTATTTAGAACGGCTTTATTAATTCCTAAATGATTTCAACGTGATTGAAAATTTATGGGAAGATTTAAATTTTTTATTTTGCCTGAATACGTAACAGAAACATCACACATCACAAAGAGTTTTCAAGAATACCACAGAATGTCAAAAGTAACTTTCTTCCACCACAGTCTTTATCGTTCATTATTCAAGTCGAAACAGAATCTATATGTATAATAAACTGTATCCTTGATTGTCACATGTCAAATAACAACGTGATAACAACAATAAATACATAGTTTTAGCAGTAGTTATGATAAAGACTGTCAAAACGCTTAACAATTGTTGACAAAAACCACTTTCAGTACTGAGAATACCAAATTAGATTTTAACAATCTTTATAGTACATAACAACCATAAAGACCATAACGATTACACAAATATTGAGTTCTGAAAAGGCCCCAGACTTTCGTTATCCATAACAACCGTAGAATTCATCGTAATATTTAACAACTCGAATTTCGGCCGTAATACATATAACGGCGCGTTAAATAAGAATATTTTTCATTGTTGAAATTCGGTGCATGTAATTTTTGACATGTTAAGTGTAGAGGGTGTCTCATTTTCGATGTTTTTTTTAAGGTATCTCGGGTAATATTAACGATAGATCAAAACCGTTTGCACATTGCATGGTCAACTTTACGAGAAAAGTTTAATAGTCACCACATGAATTTTCGATCTTCTTTTGTTTCTATCGTTAATATTACCCGAGATACCTTAAAAAAACATCGAAAATGAGACACCTGTACATTTTAGTTTATTAAATTGTCATAAGATACGTTTAATTATAATATAATATATTATTAAATTACATAAATACAAGTATTGGAAAATGCCATCATTCTTATCGATATCATCTGTTTCTTCAATATTATTAACATAAACTTGACTTTAAATTTTACAACATTGAATTTTTGTGTGATTTTTCACATTGTCTATTAATATTTTCTTCTATTAAATCTGGTAGAATTTAAATTTTTGCATTATAAATATGCTTTCTCTTTGTCCTTTTCTTCACCTGATTTATCTTTACAACCGCAAAATGTACAAAATATTGTTAAACCTATGAATTTAAACAAATGTTACTGTCAAATTTTGGATTTTCATATTATTTTCACAGATAACTACGATTCGGTTACCAATTAAATAAATTTATAAAAAAGCATTTAACCATTCCGAGTAAAACCTCTTTCACGATATAATAATAATCTCCCTGGTGCTATTCAATGCAGATTTCCCTTCTATTATCCTGTGCTTACCCTCATTCTTTCTTGGCTAATCCCCAATGACCATGATGGGCTTACAGTCCATTTACCTGTGATTCCGAAAACCAGAAAATTGCCAACTTACTCCCCAACCCTTGATGCGTACGGTAACTAATTTGAAAGCGATGTCAGGCTCCAATCCAGTAGCGGCGGATAAAGGGATTCGGAGGGATATGAACATGACACATGCGGGATCTGCATGCTCTGTTCCTATCTACGTATTGTATGCGAATAAGCGAATGAATAGATGGAGTTCTACTTAGCGGCATGCGGTGTGCGATAGGTTTATCAACGGTGACATGTGACAGAAATTCAACCACTCAAACTTGTTCTGCGGGGAAAAGTTTTACAAAGAGTTTATTTGATCGAATCTGCAAAACTAGTGTTCTAGTAGTGTCATAATATCTAACAATCTCTGTAAATGATCTGTTCAATGAGTATCCAACCTGAATCAAACTTTGCGATACCCAAATGGAAAGAATTCGAAAGATTCAACAGTCCGGATTTTTAGGCTCTTGTTGGAATCCGCCCGGATTTCGAATTCGTCCGGAATTTTTTATTTAAAAAAAACAATCAATCACATACATACAGTGTGCGAATTAAACATTTTGTCGAGGGAGGGACAAAACCAGAAATAAATGAACAAAAATTATATTATATTAATACACATACGACACACATTATCGCTATAAATTTCAAATATTCACGTATTACTTAGAAAAAGCTTGCTTGTTTCTGAAGAATTGTTATGATTTTAACCATTCTTCTGCAAAATGATCGGCTGGAAAATCTTTCAAGCATGGACCATTTATTCTTTTCCGTAATTTTGTAAGAGTAGTGTTCATAACACTAAAAACACGGTCACATTCAGCTGAAGACACAGGAACGACTACAATTCTTTGAATTAATTCCTTGAAAGAATCACCTATAAATTCTTCTTTCTTAATTTCTTTATAT
The DNA here is from genome assembly GCA_963082715.1 of Harpalus rubripes. Taxonomy (NCBI): domain Eukaryota; kingdom Metazoa; phylum Arthropoda; class Insecta; order Coleoptera; family Carabidae; genus Harpalus; species Harpalus rubripes. Next base: position 45,087,910 of record OY720460.1, on the reverse strand, counting down.
ATACGAAATTCCTTTATAGTTTTTGGGATCGATGTTGATTTTAGTTTCAAAGTTTCACAAAGCGATGCAATGGTACTATCTCCAAACAAAATCAACTCCTCTTCCTGTTTTGGATTTAAAACTTCACTATCTTTAAGAAATTGATTTGTATTTGAAAATCTTGAACTAATGTTATCAATTAATCCTTGCAAAAATTGTTTTGAGAGAATTTTGAAGTTTTCTTGATCACTATTGGATGGTGCATTAATAATATGTTCTTTATAAATTCCTGACTTCGAAATCCTTATTTGCCGATTTTATGAGACCGGAATCATGGCATTAGAGCATCGATAGAGCAAGTGTAGAGTTTTAAAAGAGGACTACGTTGAAAAAATGTAAAAAATCTGGTGTGGCCAACACAATACCTCCCGCCATTTACAGCCCGAAGTTTACTCTAATATTGACAGTTTATTTCTTAAAATATAGTCTAATCTAATCCAAGTAACTACCTTATTTTAAACCCCTCAACCGGATTAAATCCCAATTACAGAGTGGGTTCACATTCACACACATCCATGCCTTAGTGGGATTCGAACTCAGAACCCCGAGGGCACTCATGACATGAGGCGTTGCTCTAACCATTGGGCCACCGGAGCTATATTATAATGAATATTAAATTTTAGATACCGGGATAGAATAGAATTCACTAATCCAAAAATGAAGATTAGCTTAAACTTTTTTGTGAATCGTTAATTTTTATTAATCTAAATACATACCTACATATTTACTTATGCTGGAAACTTTATAGAATTCCTTTTCTATTGTTCTATTTACTTTTTTTTAAAAAAACGTTAATATTATTTTGAAATGATTAGTGTTTTTTGATAGTGACATTTATCTGTCAGTTACAAACATTTGAATAATTGCGCATTGTTTGTTTAAAGCGTAGGCTCTGGGATTTAAATTATAGATAATTTTATAAATTTATCCATAAAATACATAGAAAAAGTATTAATGCAAATCTATAGAAAATTTAATAATCTTTAATTTTTATAATAACATTAATCTCGAAAAAATAACATTTAAAGGTATTTTTCGAAGAAAAACTATTTTGAGCTTCTAGTAAAGTACCATTTCCGGTTATCCGATTTTTACCAAAATCTAATGGGCTCTTTCCATTACAGAAAAAGTTCGAAATACAAGGTTTCAAAATTTTCTGAATGATAGTATTTGAGTTAAAGTGGAGGATCCACACATACATACACACACACACACGCACACATCATCGTGAAAATGTTAAAATTGGATTCTATGGACCTTAAAACGTGGTCATTTATCAAAATCTCGATATGCGATTTTTAGCACGATCCCTATACCTCCGTTACCAGGGGTAGCGGGAGGTAAAAATTCATATTAATAAACTCTGTAGTAGCCCGCGAATTTTTCAATTATCCCTGGCAATGAAAAGAAAGGAAGGCTGGAAAGCTGGAAGACTTCGTGGTGAAAACAGCACTGCCCATTTTATATTTTGATGACGTCGGTCAAGTGGATGACCAAAACGATGATAATTCCAAGTAAACGAGGATATGATACATGTCACCCTTACTCCAGAAAATGACAAGAATCTTCCCAGTTAGCAATGAACGATAGATTAGGCCACTTACGAGTATCTGCGATAACATTGACGGATTTTCATTGGTGTGAAGGTAGAATTTCCGGAGAAGATGCGTCTTTGAAGTTCTAGTTGATGCAGAGTGAGGCATCAGGTCATCAGGCCTAGTGACATAAAGAAAAGAGGCTTTAACATGGGCCAAATTGAGATGACTGTGCAGCGATGCAGGAAAAACGCAAAGAAGAACTAATAATTATTGAATAAAACCGTCTTCTCATATTAAACTTCAATTTCAGAAGTTCGCTGCGAAAATGCGACTATTTCCGAAACCTCTGACAAAATTGCATGAAACCCTGGGGTGCCGTAGAATACAGTTTGAATATAGATGAAATGTAATTGAAGGGATAAGATGTGTATTCTTGAATTTTTAAAAAATCCCACTGCCAAGTAGTAAATAAACATATACGAGTAGTCTTGCTAATCAAATGCAGGTAGCGCATAAAAAATAATGACTTTTATGAAGAAATTACATTATGATAATATTCCAGACAATGAATTTCTCAGAAGACGGCACGAGTCATTTTAAACATGCACTCATTATGAAGTTTAAGTTATTATCATGCGCTCCTATTAATTAAAGGTAAATAATTACATTTTTAATTACAGGATGGTCTAGTTTATATTCCGCGCGTTTTCATCAATTAGTTCTAAATATGGAGACCATTAAATATGAATTATTAATTAGTTTTGCGAAGATTTGAATGTACGAGTATTGTGTTAAATAGTTTCCTTTTCATCTCCTAAATAGAATAAGAAAAATAATTCATTCACTATCTTCCGAATTATATTTGCATTCTTTTATTCAAGCGAGGTTATTAAAATAATTATTATTTATTTATTATTTACCCATTACTAATTTCTGATTGTGAATAACTCGCTGAAAAGTTTCATTCGTGTGGGACTATAGTAGAACATGTCGCCCTCGCCGTTGCACCCTCAACAGTCTATTTAGATCACGTGACTTTTTCAAAATATTACACAAATTTCAATAATTAATTGTAAAATATCTAATGGATATTTCGTGATATTTTCAAATTTGAGGTTCTTTAAAGAACAATATCTTTTAGAATTTAGTATTTAGAAGTGAAAAATTCTTGCAACTAACAGCCATATTGTTATTTAAGTAATGATAAATGAACTTTTAACAAATGGGTGAACTGATGTGTATCCTCTCCTATACCCTATTTTTAAGCTACGGTAATAGATCTCGTGTCCCAAATTTTCCTGGACTTCTGTATCGCAGATCCCAAAAGAAAATGCAAAGATATTATTTTAGCGGATATAGGACGCGTAAATTTGTTTCTTTAATATGATTTACAATTATTACAGTTTGTAGAGTTGAAAACAAAATCAAAACGAATGTAATTAATTTTGTAAAAATTCTTAAACGTCCGTTTTACAGCATGTAATTACGTAAATGACTTTATAAATAGATCTGTTTTCTCTATTACTACCTCATAACATAATAATTTATAGTTTGAAGTAATTGGAAGTCTGTTATTATTGTCACAAATGGAATAGTTTTGCGACATGCAAATTAACACATTTATGGTTATAAATCAAATGACCGTCATATTAACTTTGTACAAATATACAAATCAAATGAGTGTAGCAGTAGATACATCAGTGATTGAATGAAACTATATTATACGCAGGGCCGGATTATCCATAAGGCAATATAGGCAGTTGCCTAGTGGCGCCGACGGCTTGGGGGGCGCCGGACGAACAAAAACAACAAATTTTCATTATTGAAAAATATCAACAAAGAAAAAAATCGTACAAAATATTGTCATTTATTCTTTTTTGTGTGGTAGATTTGAATCGAATATATGATATGGCCGTTGTTTTAGGAAGCTGTTAAATTCGAGAGCCGAATTCAACCATATATTCATTTTATATCCTAACATAACAAAAATATTGAGAAATATTCAATTGATATTTAAATAAATTTTTATAGTTATTTTTCAGTAGGCTATGTATGAAAAACAATTGAACTCAAATTAAAATGAAACAGATATTTATTAATAACTTTATAAATAATGATCTATTTCATTACTATCTTAAATAATTAAAATTGACATATAGCAGTTCTTGTTTTTCCTACATAGCCTACTGAAAAATATCTATAAAAAACAAATTTATTTAAATTTCAATTGGATTTTTCTGAATATTTTTGTTATATTAGGATATAAAATGATTAAATAGTTGAATTCAGAACAAAATCTCTATCAAATGGGCAAAAAATATATATCATCCCATTTAACAAAATATAACTTTGTCTTGCAACTTGAAAACCATTGGTTTAAAAAATATATTTTCTTCTGTATTCGGATGTCCCCCTTGGTCTTCTATAAGATTGCCTAATAGTATTTTATCGTATATTTAATAATATAGAAATGATTTGAGGTAGCTTGTTTAGCTGTTACAGCCTGTATTGTTTATTATATTATATTAGGTATATTATTTTTTAGTATAAATATTTTTTTCTATACTATTTTATAAGTTTTGTAGGGGGGGGGGGGCGCTATAGTATAGTTGCCTTTGGGCAAAAAAGTCATAATCCGACCCTGATTATACGTGTGACCTCATATCAAAGTAATATTGTAAAACAAACACGAAAAAAAAAAAACTAGATTAAAGTAATCAACTTTGTTCTATACTTGAACATATATTTAATATTGATTCGTATTGGATAATAATTTGCTGTAAAGGAGAAATTAACGTACCTATTCCTCATATTATGTTTCAAATATACAGGCTGTCCTATAACTTCAGGTACATATTAGAGGGCATATAGTTCTTAATGTCCTGATTACGGAACAAAATAGTATATTAAAGAACGTGTTTTATAAGACATGTTTTTTTTCGCACGCGTCAAAATTTAATTGACAAGTGCGAAAGAAAGTCTTATAAAATGAGTTCTTTATACTATTTTTTATATTTTGCGCCTTCTACAATAACATTTACTTACTCAATTTGTGATTATATTTGTAACCATTTGTACATTTTCATGTAAATAATCTTCCCTAAATAAAAAAATAATAATAATGATTTCGACATTATATTATTAAAATGAATTGTCAATTAGGTAAAAATGGGTTAAAGAAACGTCATCTAGTACCGACCGTCTAAAACAAAAAAATGCGTATCGAAATGAAGGTCATTACGATACGCAATTGCGTATCGTAATGACTTCATTATGAACGCAAAATATAAAAAGAATTTTTTCAAAATTCCTATAATTAAGGGTAGTTCACTTAAGAAGAACATTTTTTGTACCCCTGGATACTATAATATTTGGAATAGTGAAATTAGTTATAACTATTACATAAAATAATTTAACAATGAAATTAATTTATGCAATTACGTAAAGCATAATACAACGTAATATTTAATATTAAAACTACCTATTCCATCAGTGTCCCAAAACTGTTTCCTTCAAAAACCTAAAAAACTAATTTTTGAATTAAGCAAAAACGCGTCAAATAAAAGTTTTAGGGCATAGAATTCTGCATCTAAATAAATAAACAGAATTACCTTTACATGCTTTGTAACGACAGAAACTAATTATGAAAATGTCGAAAATCACGTTGAAAATATCGACAGCCATGGAATTGAACAAAAAATAAATAAGTGCTTGCCGTTTTATCTGTCACAACGTAAGTTAACTTATTTGACGTTTCTGACAGTTTGATAAAACGTCAAGCAATTATTAAGTTTTTGTTCAATTCCATGGCTGTCGATATTTTCAACGTAATTTTCGACATTTTCATAATTAATTTCTGTCGTTACAAAGCATGTAAAGGTAATTCTGTTTATTGATGTAGATGAAGAATTTTATGCCCTGAAACTTTTATTTGAAGCGTTTTTGCTTAAAATAATTAGGCGAGCAGGATATTGCAAAAAACTGATTTCCCATGTTAATCTCCAATGTACAGCTTTAAAACAGACATACGGTATATATATATATATATGCATAACAATGCTGTAAATTTGGTGGTACGCTCCAGGCGCCCCGGGGTGATAGGTTGGACGATCTTAAGAAGTCGATGTCAGTGTGCAGTTATCTTGATACAAATATAAAAATAATGCCATGTGCATATATCTTGGCGTAAGCTGGTTAAACTATCTGTTAACTTAGCTCCCTGTTTTCGTTTTAAATGCCAGTTAAGTTAATAGACAGTTTAACTAAAGATGAAAATACCGAGCCTGTTAAATTTGGACAAAGACCTAGGGTTTGATTCTATGAAAATTGTTCTCTATTTAAGGACATAATTCACAGTTGAGGAATGGCTACTCCTGTATTAAAATATGAAGCGAAAATTCAAATAAATTGTTCCTTTACTAGAAATATTAATATTTTTTAAAAATAACATTAGGCGTACAAACTTGATATGAACCTTCATTTAAAAAAAGTAGTATTGAAATCAAAATCCTGTATTAATAAATTTCAATAATTATATTTTACATACATTTCATTGTTTGTACTCGTATCTAAGCGATTATAACGTATTCAACACATTATCCATTTAATATTAATAGTATATTTCATAGTGAGTATCAAGAGTGAAAAATATCGTGCGAGATTGACGAGCGATGTGCAACTGAGTGAGTCGAGTCAACATAGAGCAATACGATATTACTTTCGAGCGAGTTATGAACACTATTTTTTAGACGACCACCAAGAATATCAAGTATTTTCAAGAATTTTATTTCAAATGACATTTCCATACCTACTGCTTCTTTAAATCAAATAAAACAAAGCTGCACCATGTTGATTTGTATCATCATTGTGATATAATCTTATCGTGCTTATACGATATTCATCATGTTTACCTCTACGATATTTTCAACTTTCTTAAGTAGGCTACTGTTGCGATATCTATTATTTTCTGAAGTGATTGTTTAAAAAATAAATATGAATTACAATGCTTTTAAGCATGTTTCCAACAGTCCAAACCTGTAACCTTTAAATATTTACTAATTTTCTAAAATAAATGTTAGTGAACTTACTTACATACAATTTGATAATAAAATATGTATTTGGAAACGTGTTACTTACCACAAAATGCAAGGAAAACAGCTACGATAGAAGCACGTTACTATTTTATGTCGTCACATGCCACCTGCACCTGCAAGGAGAAGTGCAATAAAATAGAAAAGTAGGCGGTGCTAAAGTACGCGCGAAATTTGAAACGGAGATATATTATGGTAATATGAATATGGTATTAGTAAGTAAAGACATTTTATCCACTATCGCCCGTACTAATTCCACCACTATATAAAATAGCTAAATCAAGGAAAGCGGGTAATAAAATAAAACGCTATGGCACCCTTTTCATACTTTGTAGATGTAAAAAAATTGTAAAGTACAACAGAGTAAAAAGTATCTTATTTCACTCATGTTGCATACATAACTATACTTCCGAGTATAGTAGTAGAAAAGATATTTGGTTAATCCCCACATCATGGTAATGGGTGCGGTTTATCAGACACAACGGGTGGAAAGCTTTAAATATGTAGGGATGATATTAAGAAACTGAAATGAGTATAGTGTGATAGCAAATGAAAGTTGAAGTTTAAATTATTTTATAAATGTGGTTTCTTTTCACATTCAGGTATTAGAATTTTTGCAAGTACCCATTCAAATGCTAGACGAGGAAATTCTAGAAATACATAAGCATATTTTTCCCAAAATAGATGGGTGACTGCGAATGATGAAATATTTTTAATGCACCCATGTCTTGTTATTCTGCGTAGTCACCCCGTCTATTTTGAATGATATGTGCTAATTTATTTCTAAGATTTGCTAGTTCAGTATTTGAATGGGTACTTGCAAAAGTCTCATACCTGAATGTGAAAAGAAACCACATTTATAAAATAATTTAAACTTCAATTTCATTTGCAATCATACCATACTCATTTCAGTTTCTTAATACCATCTCTACATATTTAAAGCTTTCCACCCGTTGTATCTAGTAAACCGCACCCATTACCATGGTGTGGGGATTAACCAAATATCTTTTCTACTACTATACTCGGAAATATAGTTATGTATGCAACATGAGTGAAATAAGACATTTTTTACTCTGTTGTACTTTACAATTTTGTACAAGTGTGAAAAGGGTGCCATAGCGTTTTATTTTATCACCCGCTTTCCTTAATTTAGCTATTTTATATAGTGGTGGAATTAGCGCGTGCGATAGTGGATAAAATGTCTTTACTTACTAATACCATATTCATATTACCATAATATATAACTCCGTATCAAATTTCGCGCGTACTTTAGCACCGCCTACTTTTCTAGTGTATTCCACATCTATAATACAATTTAAACAACTTTCATTCGCTAGTTGTACTATATTATTGTTCATTTATAGGTAGTGATTGCAGAACAATAATCAAAATTAAGTTTAATTTATTGAAGCCCCGCTTGTTGATGAGAGTGATTATATTGCAGCAATGATTTCAAATTTTGTCTGTAAAATATTTCATTTCTCTTCTCGATTATACTGTATCATACGAGTATTTTTCAAGAGCACTATATTTAATTTGTTTGTTCAGTAATATTATAAAATGAAAAAATCTATGAACGTAAAAAGTTGAAACTTTATATTTATATTTTATCAGCTAATGCATATACTACATTATGATAGGTATGTAGAAGCCTATATAACAAATTGAATTACGTTTTATCATATTACTTAATATGTATGAACTACACACTACACAGTACTGTTTTAAAATATGAATGCAGTAAAAACATATACAAAATTTATAAATTCGAAATGAATATTAATTAGTGAATTTAAATTTTCGATTTTTCGGAATAAATCCCCTGGCTTTGTTAACGGTTTGACCAGGGCCGGATTGGGAAGATACAGCGGCCCGGGAAAATTCTAGCACGATCAGCCTCTTCTCCACTTTTTTAAAAATTTATGATTATATTGTCGCAAAGTAATAAATTAGTTTTGGTGTTGGATAATACGAATTTTTTGCCTACATAGAAATTGAACAGTTATAAAAGATGTTGAAATATAAAAAAAACGCTCCTAAACATAGTATTTATAATATAGAGCATTCTGTAGTTCAGAAAATAAAATTTAGTTTCGTTTAAAAATTGTAGACAATACTAAATTATTAAAAAATGGAGAACAAGGAAAATTCTGAAGCAAAAAAAAATATGTGTTCAACATAATCTTGAAAACGAAGAAAATAAAGCATTGAAAGATAACACTACCAAGATTCTGTGTTACATTATAAGAAACTTGGAAAACATTCTACTACGTCTATAGAAAACAAAGTATACCGTGCTCTTAAGAAATATAAAGAAATATATTCCGTTTAGAACAATAACAGATCTCACTCCAAATTTTAGCAAGCTTCCACACCTGTACGGGGGGCTTCCAAAAATCCATAAGAAAGATTTAAACATCTCAGAAACCCGTCAAAAGTTCCATAAATTCTCCTACTTACAAACTATCACAATTTCTATTACCAATCATTCAGCCACTTCAAGGAAAAAGAACATCATATGTGAAGAATTCAAAACATTTTGTAGAACTTTTGAGCTAAATACAATTACATCCACAAAATCTTCTTGTTATATTTCCAAGAAAAAAATAGATATTTTGTGCAAGAAGATGGTTGGCTGATGGGTGCTTCTCATTTATAGCCAATTTATACAAGGAATTTTTTGAATAATTAACACTAGATACAGCCAATATAAGATCTAAACTTTGGCTATGTCGATGATACTTTATATTAGGTTCACAATCTCATGGAGTCCTTCCGTTCTTGGATTTTTTAACAGAAAACGAACTATGGACAAGTAACATTAGTCTACCCTACCGTAAACCAACACAGCAACACCGGACAATACCTTAACTATAATTCCAAACATTAAAAATCCTCAAAGTAGGAAATTATCAAAACCTCATATATTCGACCTCGGACTATATCCGCAACTCGAAAGAAATTTTGTCAAGAATTAGAAAATATTAAAAACGATCTAAATAAGAACGGTTACCCGGTGAAGTTAATTAGATGATGCTACGTACTCAAATTTTAGTTAGTAATCATCAAGCGGCGGCCTCAAAAAAATTTTTTTTTGATACCACAACCTTTGTTGACAGTTGAAACGCGGTGCAACAGTTGGTCAAAAACGATAAAAGTATTCACCCTGTATATAGAAAATGTATAGTTTTTTCTTCGCTGGATGGCATCACCAGTCTCGTTTCATAATGTTTATAAATAAAATTAAATATCAGTAACATCAGAAAAAAATAAATCTAATATAGAAATATTAGCTCAGAAAAAAATTGAGTCATTGATTTTCACAAATCAGCAGATGTACCCATATTTTTTTGGACGGTACTATATAATTCAATGATAAATTTTGTAATAGAGTTTAAGGGTTAACACTAAACTCTTGAATGTCCTGACCGCACCACATCATAAAATTTTATTAATTGACAGTCATTTGGACGAATTGGCCGTCAGATAAGCCAGTATCCCATCTGTGATAAATCTAACGACGTGTGTGATTGGGCAATTTTATTAGATCGCTTTTCTTAACTGAATTAGGAAATTGACCTTAATATTCCGCCATTTATTACGACTCTTAATTTTCACTTTTTAGTTGGTTTTATATTTGACAAGTGGAATTTCCAAACGTTATATGTGCCCTTTCATTTTTTTTTCTTCAGTGGACTATAAAACATTATAACGCATAGATTTACCATTTTCACTTTAGTAACAAAAGTTTTGGTATATACCAATTGGTAACTGACGTCTTTTAGTTTATGAAAACATTATTTTGACAAGAAATAAATTGAGGAAAGAAACGATGTAATTGCCTTGGGAATTAGAAAATATCTAAATTATATTTAAACATTCTAATAATTATATTTCATTTTATAAAATAAAATATTAAATAAATATAAATATGACGGGTTAGTACCCATTTCTGAGAGTAACAATCAGCTTTTATATACATTTGGAGGAGTTTACACACAACTAGTCGTATTGTTTGACTTTGACAGATAAAGGTTGATATTTAATAGTTTCTTATAAATAAATTAATGAATTCAATAATTATTTAAACTTTATGACACATGTCATCTGCAAAGCTCAAGCAATACAACTTTTTAAAATTTTGTGCTATTGCTCATGGCACCATGTAAATAGCCAAAAATATTAATTTTATTTTGCCTCTCTTAAACGAAACGCAATTCTTAATATTTTTTGTATTTACACTTTTGTACTAAAATTAGAAAATTGATTTAATAGGGCAGAATATACAGCAATATGGAAATTTTACCATTGTATATCCTATGGTCCACAAAAAAGTAGACATCCGGGGTATATATATATATATATATATATATATATATATATATATATATATATATATATATATATATATATATATATATATATATATATATATATACCGTGTGTCTATTTTAAAGGCGTACATAGGAGATTAACATGCAATTTCCTGCTCGCCTCATTATTTTAAGCAAAAATGCGTCAAATAAAAGTTTTAGGGTATAAAATGCTACATCTAAAACAATAAACAGAATTACTTTTACATGCTTTATAACGACAAAAAAATGAAAATGTCGAAAATTACGTTAAAAATATCGACAGCCATGGAATTGACCAAAAATAAATGAATGCTTGACGTTTTATCTGTCGCAACTGGTCGCAACGTAAGTTAACTTATTTGACGTTTCTGACAATTTGATTTGAACAAATATCGTTGATTATGGCAATAATAGAAATATAAAATTAATAAAGTTAAGAAAATACAGTTTTGTTTAAATAATATGAATATATCAAAAATTCAACATTGCATAACAAAATTATGTATGATGCTATGATGTACTCTCAACTCATTTCCAATACATCTACCTTAGTACTACATAAGGGGTCTACACTTATCATTCTTTGAGTAACGCATGTTCTTCTCGTCCTATATTCTGATTATGCGGCTCACGTATATTTTTTGAAGACACCATTAGCAGTCTTTCCAAATTTTATCACAATTTAGCTCTTCATTCGTATAAATGTTCATTTTTTAATCATTTCAGACAATAAAACTAGAGACAAAATCAAATAGTCAGAAAGGTCAAATAAGTTAACTAACGTTGTGACATAAAACGTCAAACATTTATTTATTTTTTTGTTCAATTCCATGGCTGTCGATATTTTCAACGTAATTTTCGATATTTTCATATTAAATTTCTGTCGTTACAATGCATGGGAAGGTAATTCTGTTTATTGATCTGGATGAAGAATTTTATGCCCTAAAACTTTTATTTGATGCATTTTTGCTTAAAATAATTAGGCGAGCAGGAAATTGCAAAAAACTGATTTCCCATGTTAATCTCCTATGTACACCTTTAAGACAGACACGCGGTATATATGTATAGTTGATTTGAAGGTAAGAAAAAGGATGTGGGCCAATTCCTTTGGCGCAGGGCTCGTATAATCACACGTTATATTGTAAATAAATTACTGTTTATGTGAAATAAAAATAAAATTTTACCTTGCGTTTTTACATTTTTTTGCGCAGGAAGCGTTCTAAAATTATATTAATTATTTCAATACCGGAAAGCGTTATCTCGAAAAATTCAAAAAATATTTCCTGTACAAAAATATAAAACCAGGTTTTCTCCGATAACAAAACAATTAAAAAACAAAACACCAGAACAAAGCCACCGCAGAGCGAGAGAGAGACAGAAGTAGAAACGGAGTCCGTCAAACCTCAAAATTCCTACAGCTCGACAAAGAGGAAGATTCTTTAGAAGGCATTCAATCATATTCCGTTCTTTGAAATCGAGATACGGCTCCAATTATCATACCAAGGGTTGTGCATTCGCTGTGATTGTTTCTAATTAGTTAAACGGAATTGCTAATTACTAATTCCAGTGTAATTATTAGGACCAAAGCCTGTTGTTCGTCGCGACAGCGCCAGCCAATCAAAATACACCAGCCAGGGGGAGGGGGTATATTTTCGCAAAGATAAATATCTAGTGGCAATCCTCTGCTTTGTGAATTATGCAATGTTCGTTTATATCAATTCTGAAACGATTCTGTTTTTGTTTGTTTGCTTCCAAGGCATTATTGGATATTTTATATTTGAAGGATAATTTTAAAAAAACGATTTTTGATATTTCAGATACAAAGTTTCCCTAATCATATTGTTACGAGATTTCATTTATGTTGAAAAGCAAAGCGTTTGAGAAAATAAGGAATCAAAGCAAGATATTTCAGCGGAATAAATTTTTGGTGTTTTACTAAAATGCGATTACATGCGATTGAATCCTAATGTATCATTAAGGTTGTTAATGATTAATTTATGGCTGATTGTTTTTTTTTTATTGTTTGCAGATAGGATTTCAGGCTACTAGCCAGGCCCAAATTCCATAGTGGGAAAATCGAATTTTAGGGTAAGCATCTCAAATTTGAGAGGAGGCATTTTTTAAAGTAAAATAATTCGATATCGAGATTTTATTAGAGCAATCTATAATGTAATTTCTTTACAAAAACACTAAACAAGAAATATACAAATTAAGAAAATAAAAAACAAAAGATGTATAAAAAACGATGTTTAAAAACACTAGGCTTTTCTCTAGAGTGGGCAACTTTTTCTTGGGCATTGCTCACTCTGGACAATCGACCTGTAGGGTTTCTAAGGCAGTATGTTATCTTTACAAATTACTGATCGGTAAGTGATTGTGATTACTTACCGATCAGGAGGCGAGGCGATAAGTAAATAAAAATTAAATGATAACGATCAAACCTTACTTTATAAATGACAACTATTATATTTGAAAAATAAACCATGGCTCGGTGCTGGTTTCAGGTAGTAACCACGTGGTTTGAACCAGCGCATGAATAAACAAATACTTTGGCCTTGATCATCTGTCACATGAACTGTCAAGTTAAATTTTTGTAGATAGATAAATTGAAATTATATAAGCATAGATGTTCTTTAATGATATTCTTTTAACTGATAATAGTTATTCTAATAATTTTTTTTCTTTTATACGTGGAAAGGATCGTAACTATCTGGTTTATAATACAAAGAAATTGACTGAAACCAGTGAATTGGTTTGTATTATTTCTTCTTTTAGTAAAGCGACAACGAAAATGTCTCTTCTCAGGTTAATTCATACTCCTTGGTTATGCCGTGATAACGTTTGTAATGGCCAAAAGGCGGCCTGTCAAATTTACTCGATGTTCTCTTTAGTTCTCCTTGCTGTCAATCGATCGGTCGATAACACAGCACAAGAGAGGTGGTAAATCCGGTAAAGGACGCTCTTATAGCGTCGCTGAAAAGACTGGATTGAACGCCAAAAGGAGCTCGGGTAGCTTAGTGGAGACAGAGTTCGATATTTTGACAATGAAATCAAATGTAATGATTTTTAATATTTTATGATAGCCACTTGACATCGCGGTACTTGACAGGTAAACAACAAATTTATAAACATTAGCAACTTTAAACAAAAATACGACAATACATTTTATAACAGACGACATACAATATAATCGAACCATTACATCCTATGCGTAATTTCAACCAATACATATAAATAAAAATATAAAATAACATTTTTACTGGTGGGATTTGAACCTCCATTTGAATTTATAAACTTTCGCAAAAAACTAACTTGTTAACCACAAGACTAAAATTCTAAACACCAAAATGAAATCCAAATGTAGTGACCATCGTCACAGTTTATTTCGAATACTACTACGAGTATTGCTACTTTTTATATCCATAATTGCTACACAAATTACATACAATAACAAGATTCTAACCTAATTTCTAACTACCAACTTCGCGCGGTTCCTGTGGAATTTGTAACCAGTTCCTGAAAAATCTAACCATGGTTAGCGTGGTTCCTTTTTCGAATATACCTTAAGATTTTTTGAATGTCAAAATAATTTTCAAATAATTCTAAATTATAAATTTGTTCTTACGTCGATAGTGCAAAAAACGTATTGCGGTCGTTAAGGTGGTTTCTACCTGTATCGGATGTATCCTCAAACGCTAAATTTTTATAATATTTTTAAAATCTTTTATTGACCGACTATAGGAATGGTTTGAAGGTTGGAAACTAGTGTAGACATTCTGATTTTACTTTCGCGTCGCTAATAGACTAGGTTCCTTATCGCCTGCATTAAATATGTTTTAATACAGTTTTATATTTAACGATTCTTCTGCTAAAAGCAGAATTCTTTTCGTACGTTTACTCAGCTTGGAATTGAATTGACAACAAAATGTGTATACACTTTATTTAGTTCTGTATTTTGATATTCTTGAAAGAATCAAAGTAACAATTTAATTTTCGATTACATCTTTTGAACCTAGTCATAAATGAGTATTGCTGGTTGCATCTGAAGTTCGTCAGGCTCGTAAAGCTATGTGAATTACTCTATATATGAAACAACTGGTGATAAGAGCAAATAACAACATGAATTGGTTCTAAGGACTTATAATGTCTAATCGCATATATAATTTATATTTTTAATAATATGTGTTGAAATATCAAATGCCTGAAACAAAGAAATCTTTTAAAAAAAAGTGCTCTCGTTTTAACAAGTTTTAAAATGTTACCTTTTATTATTAATTCCCATAAAAATTACTGAAATTACAATTTCCACAAAATCGTAAATCTTTTTCATTGCGTTTATTCCCGCAGTACTGTAGCACAGACAAACATACCCAGATGCACAGCCCAATGCTAAAGTCCGTGCTCAGTGCAAGTAATTACTTTTAAACATACGAGATGGTGCACCCTGCGCTGAAGGGCTGTGGATAGTAGTTTTGAGGAAAGCAGTGAAATTAGTGGGATCACTGCACTGCCAATAATTACTTCCTTTGTATGACAAGGTCAAACCCAAGCCTCATCAAACACTACAAATGCCTGTGCAGATATTTTAAACTGCTGAAGAGATGCGTTACACGAACCTAACACATTTAAAAAAATAACTAAATAAATATATATGTTGTTAATATAAAATATATTTTGGTCTCCTCTACCAACCAAATATTGTTCATAATATATGTACTGAATTATACAATACAATGCAATAATTTTTCACACCTCCTTATCTTTAAAAAGAATGAGGAATTATTAATAGGCGCGTTACCTTTTTTTTAAAGGGAGGTTCGCCAGTAGCCCTATTATAACCCTTCATATATTAAAGTAGCCGATTTTCGGTAGCGAAATACCGCATCCGGATTACAATAATAACATACTTAAAACAACGAATTTATTTTTCTGTCGATATTCTGATTGCTAAACCATTGTCCATTTATGCATATACTCAGATTCTTGAATCATCGTTAATTTTTTTACATATTTTGATTGTTGAATCATCGTCCATTTCTATATTCTAATTACAATAACATACTTAAAACAACGAATTTATGTTTCTGTCGATATTCTGATCAATAAATAAATAAACCGTAATTACGGCTATATCGGAACTTATACAGATACTATTTCATTTTACGCAACGGATGTATGTAAGAACCATTTATTTAATAACATATTATACAAAAACAAATGAACTTAATCTTTAATAAACTCTATACAGGCCAGTAGAGAAGAGAAAATTTTAACAATCTGAAAATAATTTTGCATAATTTTGCAATAATTTTGCCATTTGCAACTTACAACAAACTTGGTAACAAACACATTTTAAATAATAGTGACATTATATACAAAATAAACTGTAATTACAGCTATATCGGACAAACGGCTCGTAATTTTATGTTAAAATTCGAAGAACATATAGTCTTAGTAAAAACCGATTCTAAAATATCTTATAGAAAACAAACATACAATAATTACAATTGAACGCCTAAACATATTGGCTGCCGTAATGATAGGATTAAAAATTAACATTACGGAAACTTTAGAAATAAATAAAGCCACAAATGATGGTAATTAGCTAATAAAAGATCAAATGGATCTCATACCTTCTCGGCTTCTAAGTTATATTTAATCTTTTGATGACGGTATCACCCCAAAGATGTTATTAGGCAATAATACTGTTTGGTATTTGTTTTGTATTATGCATAGTACAGAATTTCAAACAAATATAGTCCTAGTGTAATTTTTAAAACGAGTCATAGGGCTACAACATAGTAAAACAGTTTTTTTAGCTGCCAAAAGTTTCTATATTAATTTATAGGAAAAAGAATTAGTGCATATTATAGAAAAAAAATTTTAGACACCAAACAACACATTTCTGTTTCATATAAAGCCACAAAATAAATTAAAAATTTACGAAATTAAGAAAAACTCTCATTAACTATGAAACTGACAGTAACAAAACAGTTGTTGACCTAAGGAAGCTCATTAATTAACGTTTATTTGTATTTTATTTGCAATCATTTTTATTGTTTTGGATTTTCTTCATGTTGGTAAGAATGGCAACGTTTTGTTAGTTAAACAAATTTAAGGCTAAATTAAGAGAATATTATTTAAGTAAGTTATATGGAGTTAATATAATATTGTATAGTTATTGTGTATCTACATATTTCATTTTTTTATAAATAAAAATTATTATATTATAGTTTTATGGTGAATAAGATTTTTTCTTAATTTGCAAATTTTTAAATTTATTTTGTTTCTGTATATGAATCATATATGTAACGTGTTTGGTGTCAAAAAATTCGTATTTTTTTTCTTTAATATGTATAATTTTTTTCTATAAATTAATATAAAAACTTTTAACAGCTAAAATACTGTTTTTCTATGTTATAGAAGGCTATAACATAGAAAAACAGACCCGTTTTAAAAATTACAATCGATAAATGTATTTGAAATAAAACAAAATGCATTTTTTTTTTAAATTATATATCCTCTCATTCAAATATTATCATTCCGTACATAAGTATGCGCGCCGAGTAACCGATGCAGCGTTCTTTCGTAATTCGTACAGTAGCTTATCATATAAACAATATGTATATTAAATTGTTTTCGTCATTAAAAATAAGTGTGGAACTTGCTGGAAATTCATAACGGGACAAAATTTACTATAACTACTTTTTTCACAAACGAATTTTTAATTTTACCAATAATATTTTACTTAACTCAGTTACCTATTATAAACATTGTGCAATTTTGTATAAAACGGATAGATGCTACATACTTAATGTTCTAAGTGCGTAAAATTTGAATAAATTATTTTTAATAGTTCGTGAGATATTACAATGTAAACGCTAAAAATATCGAAAAATGCAATTCTTGGACTTATTCCGGCTTGGGATTCTAATTATTCTTTATAGTTAATAAGAGCCAAAACAGTCAAATCAAATAAGATATATTTTGATATATCCGTCAGAAATTTGTTTGCATGATGCTGATAGTCAGTCTCAGAGTTCTTGGTTTGCGAACAAAACCCCAGACCCCAGGCGGCCGCCCAAGGCAACTGAAAGTAAAAGTGTACAATTCGAGTGAGCCTGCTAAATACTGTCAATGCACAATAATTGTTTGGTCCAATGTGATCAGCACTCTACACTGCCGACATCTAGTACAGTTGCAACAACTACACAAAAAAAATAAACACACGTTTACCCGTAAGGCTGTGCATCTGGGTATGTTTGTCTGTGACTGTAGAGTCTGCATATTTGCATTGTCCGCTCAGTTTGTCTCGGTTCAAGGTGTCAGCTACGCCTGATGCGTCGTCCTGCATTAACTAGGACGGCGAGAACACATTTTTTCCGGAGATTCTCTCTTTGGCAGAGAAGTGGCTTAAGCAATCGTTGATGTTGATTACTTGGAATAAATCACGTTACTCGTAATATGGTCTGCATATTTACTACATGCCCCCCTCTATTTAACTCGATCTAAGACATCTTCTGGAGAAAGGTTGGTACAGGTTTTAGACGGTCGACTCATCGTCTTTTCGGTTGCTCAAGTGATCGTCGTTCTGGAGGGATAAAATTCAGTGCCCTCTTCGTTTTATTCATCCAAGTCTTTCTTCACTCTTTTTTCTGCTATATGTGCAACATCCATAGTCTTCCGCTCGTCAGTGTTCATAGTTACGCGCCTGAGACCAATCTACCATCGAAGTATTGTTATCTCCGTCCTATGTAATATTTGTTCATGTTTTACATTCGACGGCCAACACTCTGTTCCGTAGAGAATTACAGGCCTCACTACAGAACTGTATATTTTGTCTTAACTGAGCATACATTTAACGGTCACAAAGTACTCCAGCCGTCTGACGCTACCGAGGACGCTATTTTATCCATTCGTGACCATGCGTCGGTAATAATATTGCCGTCACTTATGGCCGGTTGCACCAACGTAACATAAATTTTAAGCGTTCCTTAAATAGACAATATTGCATTTACAATAAAATAAATAAATAAAATAAATATATCATCACGGCTTATTACCCATTGCTGTGTGTGCCAATCTGCTTTATACACAGATATCGGTAATGATAAAATATTTGCACCGTGCGGGCGCTTACCAGGCGTCACCTCACGGGCACTCATTGCTGGCGTGGAGAGTGCACCACAGAGGTCAATATTGTGCCATTTAAAATTCGAAATTTTTGGCGTCGGTTGGGATCGAACCCGGTTTCCCAGATTCGCGGCACACTCATGCACACGGTCACGAGACCCCATTTACAATGAAATGTCAATTGAATAATAATTGTCACAATTTCGATTTGTATTTTTTTGTTTAAGGGGCATTGAAAATTTAAGCCTTTGTTGGTGCAATGGGCATTAGAGATGCACGACAGGGCGAGAACACTCTCGCATCTCGTCTCGTTGTTTTGTTCGAGGCGCAAACGAGAGAGAGATTATGGTCAAAAATTCGAAGCGAGATCGCAATTAAAAGCGTTGGTAACTTTAAAGCTTTGATTCATAAATTCAATGAAAAATTGACCAAAGAACGATTTACAAAGGGTGAATAGAACACATGAATGTGAAAATCATATGAATTCACTATATTTTTTTTTTACTTGTATCTAATCGGTTGGTGTCGGTTCAGTACAAGGAAATGCAATATATAAAGAAAAAAATCTGATGTGGCCAGCACATTACCTTCCGTCAGTTATATGAGGTATTTACGAAAATTCTACCGGTGAACTGTTACCGGTAAACAGCTGTTTATCAGGTTATAGCTACTGGAATCGATATTTTTAAGAACGCAAGTGTAAACGGGTAGATCCATAACCTATGAAAAAAATTGAAAATTTAAAACAGGTTAGAAATTTGACGTAGTTAACAAACTGAGAAGAGTCCTACTTTGAATACATTTCCACTTTTAACGCGCGCGCTTCTCTTTGCATGACTACCTTTTTTGAGATTAGAATCTTCATGAATCCGGTAGATGGATCTGGTACATATTGAACAATTTTCGAACACGGTAATTTTTTACCACTCGTGTCTTCGAACACAGTCGGTAGATGCGAAATCTACCGGTAGAATTTTCGTAAATGAGTATGAATTTTCTATAAAATTCATACAGAAAGTTCCTTGCAAAAGATTCTAAATTTGTTGTATGTACATTACCTTTCGACAGTTGTATGTATTTTATACAAATTCCATACAGAAAGTTTCGATCAAAAAGATCCTATATTTTGAGTAAAATTATAACACAAATATACTACGAATATGTCAATTGCACTTGACACTGACATCTTTCAATCAGAATTTTCTTAATATAGTAGCTGTTTCTAGCATAGCTGGCTAATTTATGAAATTTACTTTCTTTATCTATTTAATATGAAGTATAAAATCAAATCGTGTAGAGAATACAATATTCTTTAATATTTTTAATTACATTAAATGTAAAAATAATATTTAACATCGTTTTTTCAAGAAAAACTGTTAAAATCTTCAAATGTGGGTACTTCCGGTTGATCAATTATAACTCACACATACACACACACACTCACACTCACACACACACGCACACACACACACACACACACACACACACACAAACACACACACACACACACATACATAATCGAAAAATTGGAAAATTGTATTCTAGGGACCTTAAAACGTGCTTATTCATTAAAAACTCACCACCGAATTTTTTGACCAAAGACAATACCTTCCTTACCTAAAGGCAACGGAAGGTAAAAATCAATTTTGCATTTATCAGATCTAGTTTTTCTCAAACATTTCTGCCCCTCCTTCATCTCATTTCTTGCCGCCCCTGAAAAGTTAGGGATGTTATATTAAGCGTTAATGGGAGCCAACACAGAGCGAAGCGGAGTGATTGGTTTCCCGTAAATTCTCAGTGTAGTGGTTTTTTGATTACTAGATCATACTGAAATGGTGGTACGAGTATGTGTATATATTGATAAAGTTTACTTTTAGTTACAAACAAAAAAGATTTTTTTATTGTTTAATTAGTTTTATTGATGACAGCAATGCATTGCCAGATATTCTTATTGAAATAGTTTAGAAATCATTGTTTTGTAATATATTAATTATTTTAGTGGCAAATTAAATTATTTAGTAACTTATCACATTTTCTGGTGACCGTAAATGAACAAACATATGTACTTGTATGTTCGTATTGAAATAATTTGGTACCAGAATTGTATGCTTCTTTTTTTAAGTTCTACGACTGAAAATACACGGATGCGAACTTGTCTGTTGCAGTTAAACTCTGACGTAAATATACAGTGCTCAAGCGCTTTTTTTACAGCGAGATTCTCGCTCGAGAACCAGACGAAGTCGAAAACAATGTACGAGAACAAGAGCGAGATCGATATTAGAGATCCGAAAACGAGAGAAGATCGATATTTTATATTTCTCTGGTCGCTTCCATCACTAACGTCACTGCAGATGAATGCCCTATGGTATTTAAATTTCACAACCTTTTGTTTGGTTTCCACATTCCAAGTACTAATAGGCATTAAATTTTGCAGCATTATTAGAATATACAAAAAGGGACAAAATGACTTCTTTGGAATAACAACCAATGTAGTAAAATATTGAATGACTTCATTGGTAGGAACAGTTTAAATCATAGAATTAGTGCTATTTGTAATATATTATTAACATTGAAAGATTCTTGTTGATTTTAATTTACTAAAAATACGAAATGTTGACATTAGTTGTCCTTGTATTTATTTGCTCATGTATATTTGTTATTGTTGTCAACTGCTTTAAATTATATAAATTATCGTGTTTATTATTAAGAGTAAAAAATAGAGATGTTATTTTTTGTTGAAAATAGAGGTAATGCGATTAAAAAACTTATTAAATAACCATAAATTTATCAACTAGCAAGGTAAACAACAAAAAAAAACTAATTCCATTTATAGCACAATGTCATTGTCAATTACTGGTGCAAAAACGATCACAATTTTGCAATTCATTATTCCCCATTGTCGTTATTCGCGTTACGAACCTGCGACCAATCAGTCAACAGTGATGCTGTACTCGATAACATTTAATAATTAGTTAAATTTAATAAAACGGAAGCCGCTTTGTTGGCCAGAGCCAGAGCTGCATGCAGCATGTATGTCCTACAGGGCATCGGACTTCGCTGACGTTGTTTTGCAACGCGCGCGTGCACTGTAGTCATTGTTCCGACCGGAATAATTGAAAATTGTTGGCGATGTATTCGCAGAGGCGGGGATGCATTTTTTGCCAAACAAAAATTGCAATAATATGTGGTTTTATGGAACATAACAATGGAATTTTAATGGTTCGTACCATATTCCTGTGAATGGTACAACCACAAAAAGAACAACATGTAGGGTTATATGGGAATATTCTTTTTTTTGCGTTTATTCCTGTGTCGCTGCAGGGTCCGCATATTTACAGGCTTGTCTTCATTTGTTTCGATCTAAAATCTAGAGTGCAAGTCACTAGGCCCCATGCGTTATCCTTCCTTGACAAGTACGGCGTGGACCCATAGTATCTGAAAATTCCTTCTTCATGTCATTGAGACATACCAGATGTCTAATAAGGCCTAATGCGTAATCTATCGCTTATTGCTGACTAAAGATTTTCGTGTTCGTTTGAATTCATCATTCTATAGGCGTCTAGACAAATACGGGAAGGACGTCATAACCATGGTACCAAATTAGAATACATATCGTAATTTTTCTTATTTTTTGCAGAAAAAATATGATTCTGATTCTGAAATTCAATTCAAAATCTAAAACTCGTTGCACTCGTTTCGGAAACTTACTTTCGTTTAAGAATCACGAATTTCCTGCACTTGTTTTATATATATATATATATATATATATATATATATATATATATATATATAAACTATAATTACTTTTTCTATGTTGTTCTATTGATGCGGTTCGTAATGTATGTTGGATGTATTATTATGTTCTACCTAATGGATAGGCCCCTATACGAAATATCTTTCTCGCGCCGTTGAACCAGGTCTCCAGGCATGAACGGCCGTAATGAAATGATGTCACAATGGAATCACCAATTACGTACATTACACCACAGTGACGGCCCTTTGTTTATTTATGATTTAGTTCATTTAAAATGTCATGCTTCAATTCACCTCTACATTATTTTTCAGATTAATCATTTCGGGACAATGTTTTGCGGGTTTTCTGCCCCCAGCATGTAATTAATTATTATGAAATTAATGAAAAATGGCGCACGCTGCTAAAACTTTAAAGCCCGTTAGAAATTATAGGTATGAAGTGAAATAATTTTCTTTTAAAACCAAACTCAATTAAAACATATAAAAAAGAAAAGAGAATCATCGAGAAATAACAATAACCTCAACAGCATTATTGCAGCCTTGAGGCGCGAAAGTTATCCAGGACAAAAACGCGCATTTAAGGCAATTATCCTTTGGTGAACAACTGAGCACACATGCAAACAAATGAATTCATTGAAAATAAAACAATGGCAGCACTCTAAGCAAGCGCTGGGGCCAAAAACTCACTTGTTTTAAATGAATTTACTCGCAGTAAACAAATTAGCGTCGAATGAGCCTGTGATTTTTTCGTGGCATGGGTGCCTGCGATAAACACGGGACAGTTTACAGGATTTTAACGAGCAGACAGGAACAGGAATACAGGAAGAAATGATTAGCAACGTGACGAAACGGAAAGTAGAATTGCGGACGTATTTTATCCTTTTCTTTTGGGCTTGTCGTTTAAAAAGCTTCTTTAAAACTGTTTCCTTGAGGAACATCTTGTTAGAGAGTACTTCTTTTTCTTTATGATTTCAAAGAAATGCGTCAAGTAATTGGGTTTGGCATATTTTTTGTAAATTTCAAAGTTGGATTGCAAAGTCACTTCTTTGTTCCGTACTTTCTTTTCAAAGTTGGAGAAATAAAAGGTTTTCTTTCTGGTTTTACAATTTGTTATAATTTTTGTACCTTTGTAACCAGCTACTATCTTCTTCTCGTAATAACTTATCGATAATTTTACAGGAGAAGTAAAAACAAAACAACTAAACTGCTCTGTATTTGAAGAAATAGTTTTCATTTTTCTTGTTCATCAAAATGAAATAATATTGAAAAAAATACGTTAAGAAACAATATACAGGCTGTCCGCAACGTAAATTTTTCTGGCAAGGAGATGACCCATTTTGATATGATGTTGGGTTTTCAAAGATTAAATCAACTTTTAGAGAAATGAAACTAAAAATGAAAAAAAAAATATATAATTCTTCAGGTGCTTCGTCTGTGTGGACATAGTTGTCCATTCGTTTATTTCTGGGTAAAAATCTTTATACATATGTAGTATATATTTGTACAGTTTCTTGAAGTCCATTTTTTTGTGTTTAAGAGAATTTTACCTTGTAAGCCAGAATTGTTTGTTAGCCTAAGGGTGCTTGAATGCATGACACTTGGCCTATTTTTATTAGGAAAAATGCGATACCGTCAAAAAGTCAACAAGTCAAATAGAGATGTTATCAATTTTATTTGATTATACCTTAAAACTGACATGCATTTAAAATTAGAATAAATAAAAATATAAAAAATTAAAGAAGTGTGGTAGGTTTGAACTTACTACTACCCCTGAAACAAAAAGCTAAGACGCTACTATCATGCTATGATCACTTGAATGTTGATCTTTTTTTATATGAAATAATAATTACCACATTAAAATTGCCATAACATTTTCTTATTTTACTTAATTATTCTTTATTAATTTTAAACAATTTGCTATTAATATGATGCAATAAGTGTTCCCAAACAAAGTTTTACTACAATAAGTTTTAATGGGAAGCAAATATTCAAATTATTCTTATTTCCCATGTTAAATGCTTATGTAACGGATTTCGAGCGCCACCCGGTATATATCATAGAATTATATATGTCGTAGGCACAATGCAAATTCAGGCGTTTGATAAAATGCCTATGCATTTTACAAAAAGCCGACAAAATGTGTTCTTTAGGACTTTATTGCGTTATGACTAGATAATTTTAGGCAATTTGTCAAAATGCCGGCATAACATAAGTGCAAGAAAACGTATCTCATTTTGCCTGCTTATTTTCAGGCATTTTACAATTTGTCGAATATGAGTTAGTCAAAACACACGAACGCGGTAATTTTACATTTGCACGTCAACAATAACATAATCTGAAAAAAGTACGATTGTTTAAAGTTCGTTAGGTGTATTATTAGTGAACAATGGGTGATAATCGCGATGATATTGTGCAAGTAACAAATGATATGGCTGACTTAGAAGCAAAAGTGTTGTTCGACAAACTATTACAACAAGTTTACAGATGTTTTGCCTTTATTTTGAGATTTTAATTATATTTTGTTTTATTTGTTTGATGTGTACTTTAGATTATAGTTAATGTTTATTTACTGTTTATGCACTTACGTATTTTTATGAATAGCGCCTTTGAAAATTTTACTTAATTTTGAGAATTTAATTATATTTTCTTTTATTTGTTTGATGTGTACTTTAGATTATACTTAATGTTTGTTTAGGTATCTATGCACTTACGTATTCTTTTAATTTTAGATATACTTGTTTATTTGTTTCGAAATAAAAATGTAGTTAATAAGTCTATTTGTTATTTCTTATTATGACTAGGAAGTAACAGGAAAATTGTAAAATGCCTGAAAATAAGCAGGCAAAATGAGATACGTTTTCTTTCACTCATGTTATGCCGGCATTTTGACAAATTGCCCAAAATTATCTAGTCATAACGCAAAGTCCTAAAGAACACATTTTGCCGGCTTTTTGTAAAATGCCGAGGCATTTTATCAAACGCCTGAATTTGCATTGTGCCTACGACATATATATATATATATATATATATATATATATATATATATATATATATATATATATATATATATATATATATATAATGCATAAGTGCAATAAGATCCAGCACTGTATATATATATATATATATATATATATATATATATATATATATATATATATATATATATATATATATATATATATATATATACAGTGCTGGATCTTATTGCACTTATGCATTTACAAAAAATTATCAAACAAATCGAAAATTCTATAAACAATCTTATTTATATATATAAATGTGATTTGGATACGATAACACTATCTTCCTTTCTAATTTGTTAACAACAGGTAGAAATTGCTAAAGCAAAACAATCGCAGAATGAATTATTGCATGCTCTTGAATACTTATCAATACATTAATGACAAAGTGCGTATTAAATTCAAGTAAGTACAAACAATGTGCATTGGGCTTATCTCATAGTCGTGTGTAATGATTGAAGCAAGCAAGTCTTGCGCGCAACAAATTGCTTCGATTAAAACACCATGTACGAATCATAAATAACCGATAAATTGACACATAATTTATTATGAGTAATACATCGGAACAATGCAAATACTTTTTCATATTTTTTGCGCAGGTACGATTCAAATCATTACAGCCAAACAACGGATACACTTTGCAACAAAAAGAAAATCGCATAAAACAAAAGTAAACCGCTCGTAAATGTCCAACTTCAATTGGCAAGAAATGTAATAAATGAGCGCCAAAGGAAAGAAAAAATAATTGAAATATAATCAAGGGCTGCTTAGATCCAAGGCTGATCGAATTAAAGCGCGTAATTATTCGCTAAATGACGTTGTATTTTGTAATGAAACTTTAATGCCTATGCTTATCTGCCAGCCGACATCTTGTCAGCCTTGGATTCCGAATTATATTTTCAAATAACCAGATCATAATACTCACCTTCATGCAGTGGCGGCCCTTGCAGAAGGGCTCTGGACCTGCAGAACCGCCAAAAATTTTCAAGAATAAAAATATTTTTCTAAAATTATAATACTCACATTTTAATGACTTATACTAGGCGGAATGCGGAACAGAGCCACGGAGGTACGGAAAACTGAGCTGTAGTATTTCACACCAAATTTATAATTTTGTTTTTTTTATAATTAATTTTCAAAGTTTACATAAGAATAGCATTACCATTAGTTTCGAAAGCATCCTTACCGACAGAGTCAAAATGTCAAAACCATACTAAGTATTCTGCTGTCAACCAAATATTTTCATTAAAAAAAATTAACTTTTTCTGTACATTTTAAGTATAAATAAATGATTGCAGTTAATTTTATGTGTTTCCTGTAAATTTCTGCCGAATTCATAACCAAATTAAAGTTTCGATGTTTCGGAAGCATTGCGAAACATTTGCAACGGGCGTCATTTTAGAAATATTTAAATAAAACTTTGTCCAGAGTCTGGACTCCAGATGGTTTTAAGTTTTGGAATTGAGTTAATTCATATTTTAAACCTCGTAGAACACGAATATAGTATTAATTTGAATATATAATTTAAACCATTGAGGAGTTGTGAGCAAAATAAAATGCATTTTTTTGTGAAATTTTTTCGAAAATTTCGGTCCTATTTTTCCCAATCCCTAAGGCCTTTTTGACACTTTTAAAATAATAATACGTCAAATCGACCCTCCGGAGTACGTTTTTGCATGAATTGGCACTATCTTTAACCGAAATCAAGTTATTGACCGATTTTTAACCTGACATTTTTAGCCCGCGTTTGAGGAGTTTTTAACTGGAAATTCAACCACTTTTATATCGGAAATATAGAAATCAAGCCTCTAAAGTTAATTTTTGCAAAAATAAACACTATCTTTAACCGGAATCGTGATATTGAAGCACCTTTAACCTCACATTTTTGGTCGAAACTAAACATGCATTTTTGGGGGCTCATGACTCCTGAATTGTTTGTAATATTTTCAAATTAAAACTAAAATCGTGTTGTACGGGGTTGAAATAAAAATTGACTCGCGGGTATCAGTTATGTAAATATAATTACTAAATAACTAATAATGCAATGCAAAAAATTAAATACAAAAGGCATATAACCAGTAATCGTCAGAACTGTTAAAACTATTATTATTATTATTATTATTATTATTATTATTATTTTATGCAGTTTCGCATTTTTAATCAAAGTGGTCTTCAAATGGTTGTTATTGAAGATATCCCACCTCCAAATGATGTGTCTGAATGTTTAGATTACTGTATACATTGATCCGGTCTCATCAAGCTCCGCCCACCCCTGCAGTCTTAAACCAAATGCAATATAGTACATAAACTCGAATTGTGCCAGAGGCTTGAAAGTTTACAACACAGACCAGCACATAACCTCTCGCCAGATATTTTACCTGGCTGTACGCATAAAACAAAAAATATTTTTAAATACAAATACATATTGTCATGTCTCACTACAAAATAATGCTCACATATATTTGCAAAATCTGTGGGATATTTTAATATAAATTATGTACAATACATATATTTTTTCTACTTTCCTTTTCTTTTTCTTTATATTCGTCATTTATTAGCAAATTCCTTTTATATTCTTTTTTACGTATATTCTTTTGCGTTGTTGACTTTTTTTTTTAATTTACATAATCTTCATAATGATGTACAAATATTTTTGACAATGGCATACAAATATTTTTGACAGTGACATTTATGTGTCAATTACAAACTTTTGAATTTCTAGATATAATAATGAATTTATATTTATCGAATAAAGAATTTAACGTTCTTTAATATAAGTATTTACAAAAATTTTCGATAAATAATATTTCGATGTTTTTTTTCTTGTAACTACTACTTCCGGTTGTCCAATTGTTACCAAAACTTAATAAACTCTTCCCATTATTGTTAGATTGAGGAATCCGTAGTTAAAAATGTCTTAAGTCTTTTAGTATTTGAGAAATCGTGGATCCAACATCCACACACACGGACATCATCGTAAAAATGTTATAATCAGATTCTAGGGACCTTAAAACGTACTTATTCACTAGAATCTGGATATGCGATTTTGAGCATGAATTCAATACCTCTCTTAGCGAGAGGTAAAAAGCTAGAAATAGACAGAAATGTTAAACACAAAAAGCTAGTAATAGTCAGAAATATCAAGTTAACAAATGTTTCTTCGTTTACTACTTGGTTACCATCTAGTGGTGTTACAAATATTTGTTCGTGGGTCATTATTTAAAAAAAATAATCTGTGAAATAGGTCACTGTATGAACAAATTTCCGATCGTGCGGCTACATTATAATAAATAAGCAATTTGTGTTGTGATATACAATTTAATAAAAGCAAAAACCAGTTGTATTTTTCACGAACTGCCATGAGTCCCATGGCCTTCATAATCAATATTATCTATGTGAAACATCATAATTATCCAATAAAAATATTTACAAAAACATGCAATGAATAAATCAAAATCATTTCCATGGACACCTAGCAATTAAGGTTTCATTTTAAATTTTAAATATCTACTCGTACATGGAAGTCATGCAACCATAACCACAAATTATTATATTTTTTTTTAGAAAAATTTCCACTCATATTTATTAATTTATTACTAGAGACTAAATATATGATGACAAGAATCTTTATTTAATTTTCGTGCAGTTCTAGACAACCGTTTCTGTCAGAGAACTAATTAAATTTACTTAATAACTCAATTATAATTACAAGTGTAGCATGAAAAACAATGCAAAGTTGAAATAATTAGACTATGTGCACGGAAACTAGTTTCAGACACTAAAATTTACAGAATTTACAGAATGTCCCATAAATTGCTTTACCATTTAAAAATTTAATAACTTTTCTGACAACGTTATTTTATCTAAATGGCTCTGTGAATAAGCAGAAGACTGGGTTTCAGGACACCGAGAGTCCGAGGGTTGTAAATTAGCATAAGTTGCACCCCTAAAAGGTTAAGGTTTGATGCGGTGTAATATTTGAAAGAATAATTGGACCTACTTTTTTGAGGACGAAAATGGAAATACAATAAACGGTAACCGGCGACCGATATCGATGATTATAGAAAATTTTGTGCGTCTTCCAGTGGAGGATATGCCTGAAAAATGGTAACAGCCAGTGGCGGCTCGTGCACCAAAACTGATGAGGCAAGGTATCCAGGATTTTTTTTTCATTCAAGGTCAAATGCCTTATAATACGACACTTACATAATTGACGTCGCATGCAAGAGAGAAATAGAAGATCTTGCTTCCAAACAAACCCCCTCTCATTGTCTTACGTCCCACTCCATTCTTCCATTCTGTTTGCATCTGTCATTCATGTTATAACCTAATTCTCTATTCAGATTTGTTTTGTTCGTTGTTTTTTTTTTTAATGGGATTAAAGCGAGAATAGGTTCCTTGGGCAACTGTTTTTGTTTAATAATATTGAAGATCATTCGATAATACAACTAAAACGATCGCTGGACTGTAGAGGTGACAGTTCTATGTTTGGAAGTCGTAGCGATAGCAACCATTAGTTTTATGCTTTGCTGCTAGATGCGCTCGTGCAAATGTACAATGTACGTGTAATGTACAAAAATAAATTGCCAGATCACAGAACATTTTAGAAAAGAGAATATATTTAACGGATTGTTGACTTACCTGGGTAAATACGATACATAATGGCTTACGTTATATTACAATAATATACATATTAAACTAGTTTAATTATAATAGGTGTATTATTACAATAAAAATGCTAGACAGGTTATGTTTATGTTCGAATTCAATATGCCCTTATGTATTCTGTATCGTACCTGGTTTGTAACAATGTATAGTAGGTGTCGTGAACTTCAAAATTAGTCACTACGTGGCGTTGATTGTGTTCGCGTATACGCACTCATTGCATTTTGCATTTCAAGCATGCCTCAAATAGCTCGTTGTCTAACGTACGTATTTCTTATCGGAATGAAAGTTTTATCAAAAACATTAGACATTATACTATACATTTTGAGAGGCAAGCGTCACGGAGTGTAAATTAGGTGAACTGCATTACAAATTAGTTATGGTGGTGGCTCAAGTTGTCCTTTTAATATTTATAAAGACACGCATTATAAATAAGTTGAAATTTAATTTACATAATATTATTAATTTGTTAAAATGATATACTGAGTTATTTCTTTTCTGGTAAGGCACTGCCTCACATGCCTACCCTGACAAGCCGCCACTCTGACAGCAAGATGGGGCACTACTCATAAGGCCAGAGCTACAATGCAGCAGATTTTCAAATTCAGAATTCAGTGATTGGCCTTTACGTTTGCCCAATTTAATAGTACTAAACTTTTTTCTTTAAAGCTAAGTATCGGATGTATGACAATAAACCTAGGATTCCAGCAGCATAAATTTAATAATTGTTGTATTTTTGTCGTTTGAAATACTTTTTTTTTCCAATGGTGTAACTTTAATTTGATGCCCAAATTATAATTTTGACATCATATCTCTAAATGCAATAATAATCAAAAATTGAGCATTGCCATTCGCATTCGAAAGGGCATAAAAAGCGCATCGCGGAATATTACCCATTGCGGGTTTGCCAATCTACTTGGTTTACAGCACAGATATCGGTAATGATAATGAGATTTTCGTATCATGCGAGCGTTTACCCAGGCGACACCTCATGGACACTCATTGCTGGCGAGGAGAGTGTACGCCATTTAAAATTAGAAATAATTTTGGTGTCGGTCGGAATCGAACCCGGATCCCCAAATTTACGACCAGACACTCAGACACACGGCCACGAGACCTTACTAAGTTATTTGTAAAAACAAAAAAAAATACATATCATTGTTTCCTTAAAGAAAGTCTTCAGTTGCATTTAACATTTTTAGAGAGAGCCTTAAGGTTTTTAATTGCATTAGAAGGCTTGCATAATAGAATACAGTAGCTTTCTTTCACCATGCCAAGGTAATTTGGGATGCTATACAGACAGATGTTGATGGATTACCATAGGATGATGAATCCATGCTAACACGGGAATCATATTTATACACAGTTTATATTTTACTGCTTAATATATCTTCAAACTGCTCTCTATTACGATATTCATACCCGAGTATTATTTAATTTTCCATTTTCTCTATGTCACCACTTTGCGTCTTGTGGGAGAAGTATTAGACTTTAACGCGGTGGTGTGTGGGTTAGTGGCTTCTTGTTCTTGCCCAGCGCTGACTCTAGCAAACCGAGCAACCACAAGGGACAGGATATAAATTTACTTAGGGGTGGAACACTGCAAGACTAGTAAGACTACTGGAAGATGTTCAAAGGATTACTCAACTTTGGGAATTGTTGGGAAGGTGTTTGCATATTTACTCGTATAATATTGATGGTTGAGAAACATTACCCAGTAGTTATTATATTAGGGAAAACATTATTGGAGATGCATTCTTGATAAAATGATTTTATTAAATTATCATTTATTTAACAATCTGACGTTTCGGTGTGTAATAAACCATCACCAGGGTACTGTTAATATATAGTTGGAAAAGCTAGCAATTACATTATGGATATGAATTAATGCAAGAATGAAAATATCGTCATACAATTTAAAAATTGATAAAATACGTGCATAGTGCATACATCAGAGCTACAAATGTTAAACTGTAGCTCTGATGTATACACGTATTTTATCATTTTTTAAATTGTATAACGTTATTTTCATCCTTGCATTAATTCATATTCGTAATGTAATTGTTAGCTTTTCCAACTATACAGGAAGTCCGGATTCCGAAGGCCATCACTGGGATCTCGGAAACTATAAGAGATACGACTTCGGTTAAATGGGACATGCGGTGCACCTTTGGGGGGCCATTTTAGATATGCTTTTGTTTTGACAAACATTCTCATAGGTTATTAGAAAATGTCGGAAAACTGAATTTGGTCAATATTTCATTTTGAAATTATTTCTACATTATCAGAAAAATATTTCAAATAAAAAAGTTAGATATTTTTGTCTATCCAGTGGCGTACGAAAATAATTTTTCTATCGGTTAATTTTAGAGATATAATACAAGCTCACATTTTCATAAATGAAACCCATATTTGATTTTTGCTTCAAAAAAATGCTTATTATTTTCTCTTTCGATTGGTGTAATTTGGTAAAAATTTCATGTGCCATTATTTATAAAGACATTCGATTTTTTAAAAATTAAATGCAATCCAAATAATTTTAAAAATTCATCACTTTATGGATTGTTACTTCATACAATGACAATGCCAACTTTATTT
Organism: Harpalus rubripes; assembly: GCA_963082715.1. NCBI lineage: Eukaryota > Metazoa > Arthropoda > Insecta > Coleoptera > Carabidae > Harpalus > Harpalus rubripes. The sequence goes on along the minus strand of OY720460.1, from coordinate 45,054,716 downwards.
TCATTTACAACTCGCAACCAATTTAAGACAACTCTATAAATAAATATTTATGTGCAAATCTGTCGAAGCTTGTAATAGAGATTTTCAAGGCAACGCTTTTTGAAAATCTGATGTGACCAGATATTTTACCTGGTTATACGTATAAAACAAAACATATTTTTAAATACAAATAAATATATTCATGTCTCACTACAAAATAATTCTCACATATATTTGCAAAATCTGTGGGATATTTTAATATAAATTGTGTACAATATATACATTTTTTCTACTTCCCTTTTCTTTATATTCGTCATTTTTTCGCAAATTCCTTTTATATTCTTTTTTACGTATATTCTTTTGCGTTGTTGACTTTTTTTATTTTCATAATGATGTACAAATATTTTTATATAAATATTTTTGACAGTGACATTTATGTGTCAATTACAATTGAATTTCTTGCCTTGAAGTAGTTTGATCTGAGATTATTTACATCAAATTATTTTATATGCATTTCTTTATCTCTAAATCTATAGAAGATATAATAATGAATTTTTTATATTTTGCGTTCATAATGAAGTCATTACGATACGCAATTTTTTGTTTTAGACGGTTGGTACTAGATGACGTTTCTTTAACCCATTTTTACCTAATTTATTTTTAGTTAATTGACAATTCATTTTACTAATATAATGTCGAAATTATTATTATTATTATTATTATTATTATTTTTAATTTAGGGAAGATTATTTACATGGAAATGTACAAATGGTTACAAATATAATCACAAATTGAGTAAGTAAATGTTAATTGTAGAAGGCGCAAAATATAAAAAATAGTATAAAGAACTCATTTTATAAGACTTTCTTTCGCACTTGTCAATTAGGAAACTCGCTAACGCTCGTTTTCTAAATTTTGACGCGTGCGAAAAATACATGTCTTATAAAACACTTTTTTAATACACTATTTATTTATCGAATAAAGAATTTAACGTTTTTTAATATAAGTATTTACATAAATTTTCGATCAATAATATTTAGATGATTTTTTTCTTGTAACTACTACTTCCGGTTGTCCAATTGTTATCAAAACTTAATCAACGCTTCCCATTGTTGTTAGATTGAGGAATCCGTAGTTAAAAATGTCTTAAGTCTTATAGTATTTGAGAAATCGTGGATCCAACGTCCACACACACACACACCCACACACACACACACACACACACACACATCCACACACACACACACACATCCACACACACACACATCCACACACACACACACACACACACACACACATCCACACACACATCCATACACACACACGCGCATGCACGCGCTCGCACACACACCTCATCTTAAAAATGTTATAATCGGATTCTAGGGACCTTAAAACGTGCTTATTCACTAAAATCTGGAGGTAAAAATGTGCTCCGCATTATGTGGAGGTATTGCATATTAATGTTATAATGAAAGTATCTCGTAAGAAGCAATTAATTTTGAAGAATTAAAAAAAACTTTGTAGTACCTATCTACCATATAATTTTTTTTCTGAAGTATTGAATACCTGTAAGTATAATTAAAAAAAAAATTTAGCTTCCCAAATATTTTATAAATAAATATAAATAAAAAATATATCCAAGCTGCTAATGTTTCTGTAGAATGAAATCTCCTTTTCCGTCTCAAGATACGTTTGATTTTTCATTATCTCCGAGAAATAATTCCATATTTCAGTACAAAGGAGTGGAAATATCTCTGGTAAACAATAAGAGCATTTCTTCTGTTATCTGAGGAACTTTTAGTAACTAGTCTCCTCTCAGTCTCAACAACAGTCGCAGTCGAACAATCTCGTGTGTCGGTCCGCATGTTTACGGCGGGTTATCCTCGTACAGGAACCTGTATATGCCATATACGTACGTAGTGCGCATTGTGAGCAGCCATTGTTGCGATATATGGACTCGTGAAGCGAGATGCTGGATGTGACTCAAGTGGTGAAGAATGGGTATATGTTTGCTTATTTACTTTCTGGAATTGTCGCCATTTTGAAGACGAGAGAGATAGATAACTTAATTCAGAATTTCAAAATAACAAACGGTGTCTTGTAACATAAATGTACCCATGTGTCTTGGATATATTGTGTCTCTTGACAAAAAGTTATATGTAAAGTTAAAACTGTATATTAAAGCTGTTGTGTCCCGACCGCTTCCAGGTTTGAGCTTCAAGAGTAAGAGCAGTTGAACCGCGACTGCGTTGGTATTAAGGCGGTATTATCATAGAAGACTTTATGAAAGATTGAAATGAAATTTAAAGATATTGTTTTCATGAGTTTTTACACACGTATGCAAAATTATTCTAAAACGGTTTACTACCCATGAGCTCAGATATTTATTATTGCTTCAATAGACCAAACTTTATTGGTATAGATATGGTATTCCGCGGGAAAGTTTTTTGTTAATAATTCATATAGGTAATAAACGACAGATTTGCTTAAAAAAATCTGATGTGGCCAGCACATTACCTTTCGTCAGTTCTATGTAGGTACTTTGTATAAATGTCATACAGAAAGTTCCTTACAAAAGATTCTATTTCTTGTACATTACCCAGTTGTATGAATTTTATTCAAATTCCATACAGAAAAGCAAAAGATCCTATAAGTATTTCCTGTAAAATTAAAACACAAACATACTATCAACTACACTTGACACTGACACCTTTTAATCAGAATTTTCTTAACATAGCAGCTGTTATAGCATAGCTGGCTAATATATATTTAATTTCTCAATATCCATTTAATATGAAGTATGCATTCAAATCGTATAGAGAATAAAATATTCTTCAATATTTATAATAACATTAAATGTTAATTAAAAGATAATATTTAACATCGCTTTTTCAAGAAAAACTGTTTAAATCTTCAAATGAGGGTACTTCCGGTTGACCAATTATAACCAAAATCTAATCAGCTCTTCATATGGATGTAACGAAGAGGAATACGAAAGAATTATAATTTTTGGAATTGTAGTATTCGAGTTATCGTATTAGAAAATTTTGCCTCACACACGCACACACACACGCCCACACACACACACACACAAACACACACACACACACACACACACACACACACACACGCAAGCACACACACATACAGACATCATCATAAAAATAGTAAAATCGTATTCTAGGGACCCTAAAACGTGATTAGTCATCAAAAACTCACCACCGAATTTTTTGATCAAAGACAATATCTTCCTTACCTAAAGGTGACGGAAGGTAAAAAACTACCTAAAGACGGTTCACGTGATAGTTTATAAATGAAAAAAACAAAATTACCATACACCAACCACTTTTGTAGTAATTCTCTTAGAAAGGGGGAGAATATATTTTTCTGGAATATGTTTATGGTTTTTTTAAAAAATTTTGTATGGTATTTGCAATAAAATTTAATTTTTTTAATAACCCTAATCTCCTAAACTATTAAAAATGTAGAATATCTATTTTTATAAATTCTTTTACTTTTGTGTGTGGCTGTCATGGTAGTACCACCGTAATGTAAAAATGAATCCCAAGTTTACAGATAATAAAGATATAATGCTAATATAATTAATTAAAAATTCATTACATTTTAATTCATAACTAATAACAAATAAAATCCTTCATATAATAGATTCCTCTGCCTTTGAGACAATAATTTGAATTTTATCTTTGAAGCCAATAAATAAATCAGAATCTATTTTTACTAAATAAAAATTGTTATTTCATTGAAGTTGAAATTGCAACTGCCGACCGCGTTTAAAGAATACGAGTACACTCTGGCAATACGATGAACCTTTACGATTGAGCGTATTTACAAAGACTCAAAGGTGTCACGATGTTAGATAGAATAAGAAACAAAGATATAAGAGAAGAACCAGCAACGAAACCTATAGATACTAGACTTTATTGAGGAAAGACAGCTGAGTTGATGACGACAAGAGACCAACGAAGACGGGTTGGACCGATAAAATAAGAGAAAAGAGGACCGAGAAAGATCAAGAGACGTAGAGATAAGCTTATCGATACGATATATCGATATTGTATCAACAAATAACTATTACATGCTGCTGTGTCATAATATCATTACTATAAACCTCAATAATTTGTGTACTCTAATGACTTTCATTATACAACGCTGTACTATAATGAATCCGTTATGGTTATAGTATTCAGTATGTTTATGAATCAATGAAAAACAACATTCCAGATTTTTTAAATTTAATATTTTGTACCTACGTAAAACCCCTAAACTAATTTACACTTGTGCCAAATATAAATGATCTGCGCGAAATAGTATATTACATGCATAAAGTAACAGTTTTTAGGGTCGAGATTTCTTAAATCCTCACTTACAGTTCATGATACGTAATATACTATTTCGCGCAGGTCATTTACATTTGGCACGAGCTATAGTTATGTGTTATATGATCAGGGTTATACGAAACGTAACGTCTATCATTATGGTACCCGCCATATCATCAAACTCGCTTCGCCTCGTTAGTTAATATTAACGTAGCACTACAATGATAAACTTGATGATCCTTATAACATAAATTATAATAAAAAAGCTGATGTTGGCACCACACGACTTCCTTGTACACAAGACCAATATGAAGTATAGACCCAAGTATAAAATTGCACATATTTGACGTAATTTGACATTAGCATCTATTTTTTATTTTTTTGTTATTTTTTGTCCTAATCCATAGCAAGCTGCATTACAAAAACCAAAAAGTATATAAGTTTTAAATTTACATATCTCGTTTATACAAAGAGCCAATTTAATAATACTTGATGTGCTAGACGCAGAATTTAATTCTCTAAAACTTTTATTTGAAACATTTATTTCTAAAAATCAAAATGAAACCATTTTATTGTTGAAAAACTGTTAACAATTTCAGGTATTATGTCACTTCCGGTAAGCCTGTTTTAACCAAAATCTACTATGTTGTTCCACTTGACATAAAAGTCTTATATACCAAATTTGAAAAGTTTTAGATTATATCTTAAAATAGTTTTTCGTTAAAATCTATTATAGGCTTCAAATAAAGTACCATTTCTAGAAATTATGTAGTGACCAAAAAGGGAGGTGCACAACTAGCTGTTATAGCAGTCCTAAATACAAAATTTCAACTTTCTACGGCTTACCGTTTTTGAGTTATGCGAGATAGTACGCACGTACGTACAGACGTCACGACGAAATTAGTCAAAATGGATTCAGGGATGGTCAAAATGGATATTTCCGTTGAAATCTGAAAACCGAAATTTTTCGCGATTACAATACTTCCTTTACTTCGTACAAAGAAGTAAAACAATCTGGTGTGGCCAACACAATACCTCCCTCCATTTACAGCCTGAGTCACAAAAAAAATTAAATTAATCCTTGTTTTTGGATTAGCGAATTTTATTCTATTTTGACAGTTTATTTCTTAAAATATAGTCTAATCTAATCCAAGTAACTACCTTTTTTTAAACTCCTCAACAAGATTAAATCCCAATTACAGAGTGGGTTCACATTCACACACATCCATGCCTTAGTGGGATTCGAACCAAAACCCCCCGGAGCTATAATAAAATGAAGATTAAATTTTAAATACCGGGATAGAATAGAGTTCACTAATCCAGAAATGAGGATTGCCTACATATTTACTTATGTTGGAAACTGTTTTGAATTCCTTTTCTATTGTTCGATTTACTTTTTTATTTTTAAAACGTTACTAATATTACTTTAAAATGATTAGTTCTATGATAGTGACACACACACATACACACAGACATCGTTAAAATGTTAAAATTGGATTCTTAGGGATCTTGCAACGTGGTCATTTACCAAAATCTCGATATGCGATTTTTAGCACGATCCCTATACCTCCCTTTCCAAGGGTAGTGGGAGGTAAAAATATATAACGATACATACCGATAAGTATTGATATTTATTTTATGTTTCTAATCCAGAGTGTATACGTTGCTTGGTTTTTACTTCTCTAGACTGGTTTTTTATGATATATCATTCGAAATTATATAATAATTGTAAAATTAGCCTTTGACGAAATAAAGACCACACATTGTAAAAATGTCAAATATATAATATTATCGTTCAAGTATATCTATATAGATTGTATCGATACAAAGAGAGTATGTATCGTACCGATCGATAAGCTCATCTCTAAAAAAGAAGATTGGGATAGATCCGTGGAGTTGAACCTTGTACTTCGAGCATTTATAGGTAGGTCATTGTTAATATGCGACGATCTATCGTTTTTATATTAAATAAAAATAAATTTTATATTATTGTTGTTGCGTCATTAAAATTGAATAATTATGCATGAAGACAAATTACAAATAATTGTGATATTATTGTACTGAAGGTTTTGGAAAACTTCATAATTAATTTAGCATAATTGACAGTATCATGACATTCCCAGGATATCCACAATGATTACAAATTTTGAACAATGTAAATATTATAATTAACAAAATGTCAAAATATTTGACATATAACACATCATTCTTGTTTGTTTTGAATAAATTTCATGGATATCTGTATTAAAATGCAGTTTAGTTAATTTTTGTTATCTGCTTTTAAAACACACGAAATAAATTTAGGTTATTGATTTACTCCTACATTTTATGTTCCACAACTGTTATTTAAAGCATTTTTGTCCACAATAATTTAGGAACAATGCAAACGGAAAAACTTTTTCCCATGTTAAACGCCTATGCCCTGAATTCCATGTTACACCTGGTATATTGTTCAAAATGATGTATATATTTCAGTTTCTGAAAGGCTATTAATCTACATTCATAATCGGATTCTGAAAAATAGTCCATTTAAAAGTCGGCAATAACCGTTTCGCTATTTTATCGTCTCTGAAATAACTTTTTGAATACTAATTATAAGTATTGAGTTATTCTGTCGTATAGCAGCTATTGGGTAATTTTGTTTTTCTTCAGCGCCGGTTGAATTTTTATGAAGACAGAAATGAAAGTTGGAAGATGAGTAAACTTTTTATGATATCGCTCGAGCGTTTATTTGAAATTTTCCACGGAAACTGAACTGCGATTAATCAAAGAGTGCAAACGTAAAGAATCGAAAATATTGACATTTCTTTTGATCTGAAATGAAATTAATAATGACTACATCGGTGCGTTATGTCTTTGACGCAGTTTTAAATTACTCAGTCCCAATCTACGATAGCTTTGAGCAGTGATGCAAAAGTGAAGCCTTTACCGAACGTTTATAACCTTTACACTTTCGCCTGGAACGAATATTATCCGTACCAGGGCCGTTCCTAGGGGCATAGGCGTTCGCAGAACTTTACTTTTGTGGGTGCCAAAATGAATATGTATAATTATTATTATAAATAAATTAATAAATGTAAATGGAGTAATTTATTTTACCATTATTACTTCAAAATATCGAGAAAAAATAATAAATAAAATATATATTATAGCAACATGAACATAATAATATTATAAAAACTTAATATTTTCAATATTACGAGTGCTGTTCTCTTTCCGCTGAGCCTAGTAAAGTAATACACAATCCACTTGCAAAACACATTTATTTATAATTTTTCAAGGCATTCCCCTCCACAATTTATACATTTTTGCATCCGTGAAAACCAATCTTCAAAGCATGTAAAACGTAAACCCCGTAACTTATTATTTACACGTGGAAATAAAAAGAAATCATCATGTTGGTCCAAAATGGTTTCAATTGCTTTCACACCAATCTTTAAAGTTGCTTGCTGACAGTAACATGCCGGTCCTCTTTAATCATGTTCTGAACAAGACCAATATTCTTTTCGGTAACTGCCGTTTTTGGCTTAGGAGCTCAAAAACTGTCATTTAAGGAAAGTAGGCCACGCTGAAATTCATTGAACCTACCACCGCTTTACGGCACCTAAGGAACACGGCTTGTTACCAAAAACTCGATGGATTTCCTCAAAATATTCTTGATGACTTAATCCACACTTGAAATTGTACAAAATCACAGCTCAATAATGCTTTTTCTCAATTCAATAATTTCTTGGGGAAAGGATTACTTAAAAATGATGTATTTAAACAATATTCAATTAGTCAAACAAAATTTGTTTCAAAATATTATATCCTGCTAGATAGGCTCAGTGGAAAGAGAATAGCCCTCGTATTAATATATTAGGGGGTGCCGTGGCACCCATGGCACCCACCGTGCGCACGCCTATGGCTAGGGGTACTGCCGCCTGCCTGCAAATATATAATTAGCCGGCCCTATGTGGATAACTACACAACAGTTCTCAATTTTTGCTGTTTATAATACTTTATTGATACATACGAGGTGCTACCCAAAATATCCGAGAATTATTTTCTGGCGGTTGGTAAGGCGCTAATTCCGACTTCTTCCAATAAGTGCGTTCACTAGACACCCTTTTTGGATCTATTGCCCAAGTGTCGTCCTTGGGGAAACATCTGACCGGTCAGGGTGATTTTTTTTTATTTAAAGCGCCGACGTGTTCAGCGATTTTTCAATGGCAAGCAGTAAGTTTTCTTTCCAGTTAGAGAAAATCGCATTTCTTCAGAGCTTTTACGGGGAGGAAGCTTTGAGCCATGTAAGGGTATACGAGTTGGTTGTCTATTGTTAAAAGTGGTCGAATGTCAATTAAAGTTAAAATGAACCTCGATTGGGACGTCCTACGACTTCCATAAAAAAATTGAAAAATTTGTAATGCGATCATGTCTGATCGTCGTGCGTAGCACAATCGATAAGTTGGAGGAATTCACTGGAATATCTTGGAGTTTGTGCCAACGAATTGTGACTGAAAATTTGAAGATGAAATTTGCTCTACGACAGCACGTCCGACGACCAGAGAGCTAACCATTTGAGTGTGTGTCGGAATTTGAAGGAACAGTCAGAAATCGATCTGTAATTTTTGGAAGCACTCCCAAACATTGATACTGATTTTCTTAACAGGAAACAAAACTTGATGTAAACACGTTGCTTTATAATGTCCGCCAGTAAAAAATCGCCGAACACGGCAAAAAGCATCCAGTTTCCCCAAGGATGACACTCGGGCTTCGGGCAGAAAATAATTCTTGGATATTTTGGGTAGCATCTGGTAAACACAAAAAATATAAAACTTTTTAAAAATAATGGTACATTCTCGTTTATATTGTAATCTGATAAAATATTTACGTTATTTATTTTAAATATTTTGTTATATCTATACGTTATACGTAACGACGGCCGCCCCATCTTTTGGCCGCCTGCGTGCCGAGCACGCATTGCACGCCCGCTAGGAACGCTTCCATGTCGAAGCACCACGTGTAGTCGATTATACCACTACCACTATATCGAATAGCCTCTCGCTCTCGATATTCCTCACTTTAGGAGGATGGCCTCTGATGGTTAGGGTGACTCGGGCTCTAATATGCAACGCTAACTAGGTATCCATGAAAAATGGATCAGATTGATATTTCCAGTTTTTCACGTTTAGATTCAACTCGATACACACATTCCATTTTGGTCCTGATTCTCCCTAAAAGCACCCATAACCCAAATTGGGTGGAAATACATACCGCTAACATCTGTTCTTCTATTCATAGTCTGGATGATGGTTTTATTAATATAAACCATTCCATGAAAATTCCGTTTGTTTGAAATAGTTTCAACTTTCATCGTCTAATAACGAAATGCTGGAAGTGCATTTTATTGAAGAAATAAATTACAAAAACGTAAGAGAAAATTATGAATAAATAACCTGGTGAGCCATAACTGGTAGGCTGTGATAACAAATTAATTATTTTCTTTTAACAAAATATAGAATTTTACAAAACTAATTTACGAACAAGTCGTCATTTCCTGGATTAGTGTAGACTTCATAAAACATATTCTTCCGCGTATTATTGGACAAAGAAACTCGTGGCTTTTCCACGTGGAAATTTATGAAAGTGAAAATTCATAATCGATTTTCAGGCTAGCGGTCAGCGCGCTAATTTCAGCGAACAGATTTCCAGTTCAAGACACGATTAATGGATTTAAGAACTACAATTAAAGGCTTGCTTTAACGACCTAACCTAAACGCCCGCCACATAATTTATTGACAGCCACAAACTTCATGATTGATTTTCTTTGCTTATATTTCATATAGTTATTCCTTTCCTACGCCCCATAAAATCCTCCAAAGAGATAAATAGTTACTTATGCAACAAGAGTAAAAAGTATAATCTTATTTTACGAATAGGAAGGTTTGACCGAACGAGCCGTAGGCGAGTTCGGCCATTCCTATGAGTGAAATAAGACACTTTTTACTCGAGTTGCATTCAATTTTTTACCTTCCGTTACCTTTAGGTAAGGAAGGTATTGTCTTTGGTCAAAAAATTCGGTGGTGAGTTTTGAATGAATAAGCACGTTTTAAGGTCCCTAGAATACGATTTTACTATTTTTACAATGATGTGTGTGTGTGTGTGTGTGTGTGTGTGTGTGTGTGTGTGTGTGTGTGTGTGTGTGTGTGTGTGTGTGTGCGCGCGTGTGTGTGAGTGCGCGTGTGTGTGTGTGCGCGCATGTGTGAGTGTGTGCGCACGTGCGTGTGTGTGTGTGTGTGTGTGTGTGGGTGGGTGTGTATGTGTGTGTGTTTGTGTGTGTGTGTGTGTAACAAAATTTTCGTCTACGATAACTAATACTACAATTCCAAAAATTATAATTCTTTCGTATTCCTCTTCGTTGCATCCATATGAAGAGCTGACTAGATTTTGGTTATAATTGGTCAACCGGAAGTAGCCTCATTTGAAGATTTTAACAGGTTTTCTTGAAAAAACGATGTTAAATATCATTTTTTCACATTTAATGTTATTATAAATATTAAAGAACATTGTATTCTCTATACGATTTGACTGCATTTTATACTTCATATTAAATGGATATAGACATAGAGTTATAAAATTATAAAGAAATTAAATTTCATAAATTAGCCAGCTATGCTAGAAACAGCTACTATATTAAGAAAATTATGATTGAAAGATGTCAGTGTCAAGTGCAATTGTCATATTCGTAGAATATTTGTTATAATTTTACTCGAATATAGGATCGTTTTGCTCGAAAGTTTGTGTATGGAATTTGTATAAAATACATACAACTGTCGAAAGGTAATGTACATACAAGAAATTTAGAATCATTTGCCAGAAACTTTCTGTATGGATTTTATAGAAAATACATACGCATTTACGAAAATTCTATCGGTAGATACCACATCTACCGACTGTTCGAAAACATGAAGAATCTAATCTCAAAAAAAGGTAGTGATGCAAAGGGAAGCGCGCGCGTCAAAAGTGGAAATGTGTTCAAAGTAGGACTCTTCTCAGTTTGTTAACTACGTCAAATTTCTAACCTGTTTTAAATTTTTTCATGGGTTATGGACCTACCCGTTTACCACTTGCGTTCTTAAAATATCGATTCCGGTAGCTATAACCTGATAAAAAGCTGTTTACCGGTAACAGTTCACCGGTAGAATTTTCGTAAATACCTCATATAACTGACGGAAGGTAATGTGCTGGCCACATCAGATTTTTTTTACGTCTGCAATGAAAGTGTGAATAAAAGTGCCATAGCGTTTCATTATTTCACTCCGCAGCGTTAATGTTCACACTTTCATGAAAAAAGACATACTTTATAAACCTATTTTAGTGAAAAAAGTGTATTCTTTTTAGCAGAGTAAAAAATTATATTATTCTTAGAATACCCGCATGTTTGTGTCTATTTTAGTTCCCTAGTTAAAAGCGCAATAATTATCAATTAACTGCTATCTACATCTCATTTTCTTCTATTCATGGCGAAACGTCCTTTGCGTATAAATAATAGAATTAATTTAAAGTGTACAAACATTATTCTAATTAAAAGAAAATAGAAAAAAGTGCGCTAGTCTTCTGAGGTCATCAAGAACGTAATTCCCCTAGTGCAGTCTAATTTATAAACTACCGTTGTTGCAAATTTAAAACCGTGTTTTTCACATGACACGCTTAGAGAATCTGATTATGTAAACGGCTACAAAAACTGTAAGAAAAACTTCAAGCGTATTAAAATATAATTAAAGCGATTGAAGTTAAACAACAAATTCTAGAGAAAAATGTTTATTAAGTGTTCCATTTTCTGCTGTTTTCCTGTAAAACAGAGACTAATTAATGGTAATTTTATTAAAACGAACGCAGTTGTATTGATTCAAACAGGGAAAACTTGTAAGTCATACACTAATTGTTCGATTTTAATTAAAGTAAAAATATTATGTATTGATATTTATAGCATACTTGATTTTAAATAATAAAATGTATTTCAAACAATTGATTCCAATCATTTTCAAGCACATAAAATGTTTTATTTGCTTTTGATTTACATGGAAAACATGTGGCAGAAAATTAATTTTGCTATTTTTAATTTCAAATTTGACCTTTTAAAATACGGTATGCTATCAAAAAATATTAAATACCTACTTCATTGTTAATTAATAATTTTTTACATTTGCACATATTTTCTAAATATTATTCTTCGTAATTGAACATTTACAATAAGATTTCGAAATTTTTTTCGTCCTATTCACAGAACCGGCAGATACTGTTTTCAGCAATTCTAATATTACTTGGATGGAATTTCAAAACACAACGACTAGTAAGGATAACTGTCATAGTTCTAAAGTCCTTTTTGCTGAAAGCTCGTAGCTGTTTGGGTATGTAACGGTATCTTCGGCCCAAAATTCTGGTAAATTATTTGAAGTAAGTGCTGAAATATTAGCTTGATCTTGTTTAATGCTGTTTGTCGTGGCGGAGTCTTCAATGATAGGACTGGGCGAAGTCATGTTGCAAGGTTGCGTGTTAAATCAAAGGGGACACCAGTTGTAACGGTATCAGCCGTTACAAAAATGTTAAATAAACGCTGGGATCTTTAAATTGTAGAAATATAAATATTTATTTGAACTAATATTATTTTGCTGCTAGTTTCATGTAATGACAGTATGTAACTAGTTATTTATTATTTTTTTTGTCGCCAAGTAACTTCGGGAAAAAAGAATAACAATAACATAATACGACGAGGATAAGTTGATGTCGCTATATCGAAGAGGATGACATGAACTTCATCTGACTGATTGATGCGCCAGAATGTCTCCAATTTGAGGCTACGACTGACTCTTCCCAGTTTTTGATTTCCTTCTTTATATGTCGTTTCACGTCCACAAGAGGTAATTTTGTTCTTATTCCTCTGTACCCAATCTAGCACAATGTGATGTAGGTAGTAGTGTTTGGTCAGGTGTTGAAGGCTGTCCTTACAAATTCAGGCTCACATGATGATTCTTACCCCTTTGACACATTTACTCTGCTTTCTTCATTTGGTAACCTAGATCAAATCACCCACTCTATTTAATCATTACTAGTTCTGAACCATCCGTTAATCAGGACAGAAAGTCTGTTTGGAAGAGTGGTCCGTGGTTCCCCTACTTCCCCCTCACTATCAAAGACTGACATAGCCATTTGATGTAGTTGTATCTCCACTAAAATTTACAATTACATGTAGACTTTATAGAGAGTTAATTTACAAGTAGTATAATTTTGTTATAAATTATATTTTATAATTTCTGACAGGTAAAACGTTATTACATTGTTTGTGATTTTGTTTCAATTTCGTGGCTAACACTATAAACAAGTAATTTTATTAGTATATTATTTAATGAGCATACAATGTAGGGTCTACTACACGAGGATGATGTTTAGAATACAGCCGTAGGCGAGATTATAAAATAAATATATTGTGTGTGGTTATAACATAGACGACGTATTCACCAGAAACTGCAATAATATGTCAAATGTCAGATGTTGATGTCACATGTTGACTTGAGTTAATGATTTCTTTATTAATAAGTTGAATTAAGAATTAAGAGTATATTATAAATTTAAATATTTTGTTGAAAGGCCTTTAGGTTCCAAATTCTTTATTTATATAAACATTTAAATATTAGGACGTTTCGGGCGAACATCCGCCCATCATCAGCTACATGAAAATTTTTTTATAAATGACTTACAATGTTACAATAAGTAGAAGCAAATACAAACTTTCTTAACTGTTAAATTGGCATTAAATGTATGACATGAAGTTGTAAAAAATATACATAGTTATGAAATATAAATGTAAGCGGAACGCTAGTTAATATAAATATTATAAAAAATGGGCATGGTGCCCATACTAGCAACTGTGCGGTAGCACAACAGCAAAGGAAATGAAATGAAAAATCACAAAATATAATAGTGGAAAACAATATAAGCAACCACAGACTGGATCGAACGCAAAATAACTAAATAAATAAAATGGCGGTAAAATTCAAAAACTGTTAAATATGTTGTTTAAGTGTAGAACATTTTGTTTGAAATCTGTTTGATTGTTAAGACATTTATTTCTGTTGATGTTAATATAGCATGTTTACAAAAGCCGTGTATCTTTATTATGAACTTTATCTAGAGTTTTAAACTCTTTAAACTTAAACTTGTGACACGTTTGAAAATGGTGTTTGCACAGGGCACTGTGATCGGGATTCATAGTATTACAGTGATATTGATGTTGATAAAGCCTTTTTTAATCGGCTGGGAAGTTTCACCAATATAAATTTTATCACAATGACCACAATTGATTTGGTAAACGATGTCCTTTTGGTCAGTGGGATCTATTTTATCTTTAAGATTGGTAAATAATGGTTTGGAAGTTATGAAGTTACTATTAGCTATCGAAATGTTAGAATTTGAAGTTATTTTATTGATAATTTTGTTGATTTTATGGTCAAAAGGGATAGAAGCGTAGATTTTAGGGGCGTCCTGTATCAATCCATCCGCAACATCTGTGTTGACTTTGGGGTGTCTTAAAGTGCATAGTCTTTTTTTGATGTACTTATTGAGAAAGAGATCGGTGTAACCGTTGTTTTTTAAAATGTTAAATATAAATTGTATATTTTCATTATGAAATATAGGGTGTGAGAGCAAGATAGCTCTGTCAATTAGGGCTGTGACAACACTGATCTTGTATTTGAAATTAGTGTATGAATTAAAATGCAAATAACGACCAGAGACCGTAGGCTTTTGATACCAATTAGTAATGATGGTATCATTGAATTTAATTGTAAGTCATTTATAAAAAAATTTTCATGTAGCTGATGATGGGCGGATGTTCGCCCGAAACGTCCTAATATTTAAATGTTTATATAAATAAAGAATTTGGAACCTAAAGGCCTTTCAACAAATTATTTACTCTACATTATGGTTCCCGTCCAACAACTTAAGATATATTATAAATTTATAAATCAATATTTTCCTACAGACGTTTATATAAGTATCAATAAGGCAATACACACAACAATACAAAAAGTCTTAATAATAATAATAATAATAATAATAATAATAATAGTTTTTATTCTGCCGACAAGTGTACATAGCTTGTATAGAATACGTCAAAAAGTACAAAGGTAAAAAAATAATAAAAAAATAATTACATAATAATTAAATAAAAATTACAAAAGCCAGCAAGGACTTTAATGCTGATCCGAAACCGAGAGAAAAAATTACCGTAGCATATATTCATCCATTGTATAAAATGAATTTTGTAATAAAAATGTTTTTAATAAATAATATAATTACCGTGAAGTATGAATGTTTAATATTCCAATTATGTAATGTGAGAAGTCCTTTATATCTATGGATACGCGCAAAATGTACGTATGTACGAGTATATTATAAAAGTTGTGGATAAGATAATGTTTATTCATGAAACGAAAGTTTAAGCAAGGAGCCCGTAGGGTGAGTGGGTTAAATTCTTTGAGTGAATAAACATTCCTAACTCGCTAACTCAAGTGATTTATATAAAATTTTAATCAATTTTGAATAAATAATAATAAAAACCATTATAATATTTAATTTTTACAAAATAAAAAACTAATCAATTAGTAGGCTGTGCATGACAATCGTCATTGACAGACGTCAAGTCGTTCATTTATAAATTATAATAGTATATTAAAGAACGTGTTTTATAAGACATGTTTTTTTCGCACGCGTCAAAATTTAGAAAACTCGCTGACGCTCGTTTTCTAAATTTTGACGCGTGCGAAAAAAAGTCTTATAAAATGAGTTCTTTATACTATTTTTTATATTTTGCACCTTCTACAAACTAAAATATTTTTAAAAAACTGTTAATATTAAACCGAGTTGATTTAGGGAAATTTGTAAGTGAAATGTTGTAGTTGGTAACATTGAATTGACCACATTCAATTATTATTTGAAAGTTCATGTCATTTCAATATTTACGAACAAATTTAAGTGAATTTAGTGTAATCATGGAAGATGAAATCAGTTGCACTCCGCCTGAGCTACGTAATATAGCTCAGACTACAGGAAATAGTCTACTTCCTAAAAAATCGCGCGAAATTTATGAGAAAGAATTTGCAAATTTTGACACATGGTGTAAAGAAAATAATGTCAAAGGCGTAACAGAGAATGTTTTGATTGCTTATTTTGAAATGCAAAGTAAGACGAAAATATGTATTATTATTATTATATTCATTAAATAAAGTGATTAATTAAGTAAAAGAAATTTTGAGGTTATATTGAAATTTCTTATCTTCCAGCTTTGACGTTTGACAATTTAACCCTTTCAGCCTCAGTGTACAGGAAATTTTTATTTTTTCTTATATTTGAATTAAAACTTGCTTTAAAATTAATTAAAAATAATTTTCAATCGTTCAAAGGTTCAATCTACAAATTTTTAGTACTACTAGGTCCATCTATGTGGACTAATTCGAACATTATATTAACATTTACTTACTCAATTTGTGATTATATTTGTACATTTTCATGTAAATAATCTTCCCTAAATAAAAAATAATAATAATAACGACATCATATATACTAAAAAGCTAGGGCCCCAAAATTCATCATGACGATCGGGAAATTTTTCAACAAAGCTACAACTAAAACGGTTTCAGCGATTTTCATGAAATTTGCTTTAAATAGTAGAGAATAAATCAAGTTAGTGCCTTTTATATGTCTTTTATTTTTACTTTTTATAGTTTTTGTGTAAAAAATTATTAACTGGTCAAAATTCTTTGATTAAAACAATGGATCGCAGTGCTCTGTATTGATATCAAATGTACAAAATCAGAGAATACAGGCTAATTATTTGAATTGAGTAGGCGTGAAAATTTTTAAGAAGACAGTCTAATACAGTTATGTGTCATGTTGAATTCATTTTATATGCATAAAATTTATTGTATTTGATTAATTTAAATAAAAATTACTTATTTTTGTACCGCTCTGCTTATTATTATTATTATTATTATTATTATTATTATTATTATTATTATTATCAGATATAATTTATGTCCTTTTATTATTATTATTTTAATAAATATTTACCTATATCTGACTTCATTCATTTCATATTAATTACGTATTTTATAACAAAATTACATATTTTTTTTACTATAAAATGAATTTATTAATATTTCTTATCTCTATTTATCATATTACATAGTTTTAAATAATATTATACAATTTTGTATGAATAAAATTTAAACTGTTCCACACATTTTGGTATATATCGCCAATATGACTTATTATATATCAAAACGGACTGCTTTTTACCTATCTATGACTTGAAAGCATTATCATATTTTTTAAATCACGCGTTTACGACTTAGAAAGCCGTTTTACATCATATATACTAAAAAGCTAGGGCCCCAAAATTCATCATGACGATCGGGAAATTTTTCAACAAAGCTACAACTAAAACGGTTTCAGCGATTTTCATGAAATTTGCTTTAAATAGTAGAGAATAAATCAAGTTAGTGCCTTTTATATGTCTTTTATTTTTACTTTTTATAGTTTTTGTGTAAAAAATTATTAACTGGTCAAAATTCTTTGATTAAAACAATGGATCGCAGTGCTCTGTATTGATGGCAAGGTATATTGGTTAGGTAAGGTTTAAAAAAAAAAAAAAAAAAAAAAAAAAAAAAAAAAAAAAAAAAGTCCACTAAAAATCACTGTTGCTTACTTCACACTTTATATATATTTTATAGTTAATATTAATTCTTTGTCAAGATCGGAAGTGCTGATTCACTTTATAAATAATAGATTATTTTCATGTACATTAAATAAAATTAAAAAACAAACATCGCATCATATCTGACGAAGTTATTCAATGTTTCACTGTGTCTCTGCACTACACTCATTTCACAAGTCCGAACATTTAAACACTCTTAATATGGAGTAATAAATTCTAATTTTTAAGAACATAATCTGAATAATTGTTTCATGACCTTACATATACAAATTACATCTTAAAACACCTTGTGTCGGAAAATAACAAATTCTAGGGAAATTTCCAAATCTTAAAGACATCATTTTAAAATTATATTTGTATTTCATTAATTATATTACATCATAATATAAGCAAAATACGTGTTTTCATAATTAAGTTTATTTTCATACTTTACATTTTACACAATAAGTTACCACCCCAAATATTACTTGTCACGAACACACTTACCTGGAGTGTACAATTTACGTAGTGATACTGATATAACTATCTTTAGCGCCATCTTTTGTTACTGTGGGAAGTATTTGAACGTGACAATTTTCTATATTAAATCAATATTCTGCTACATTACTATAGTTCATTTTTTTAAGAATGCAGTACAGGGAAGATAGGGCTTATTTGATTTTGTTCTCACACTGGCTTAAATCGAGGAGACGTTTACACCGACGATATTTATTTCTCCATCTCAACCGTTTCTCTACTCATCTCTCTCTTTTCGCATACATTTGTAGTCATTAGCGTAGAATTTGTTGATATGTAATTAAATAAATATAATACTACGAATAATTTCTAAATATATAATACTCGTATAATATATTATAATATAATATATTATAATATAATATTATATAATATAATACAATAGAACGTTAAATTATAATATGGCTAATATTAGTTCGTACGCCAATGAATGTTGAGCTGTCAGTTGTCAATGGCTGCCAACTGCCAACTGATCTGTTGGTAATTTGGTATCATTTCCATTTTTTGTGTTTCTCTGCATTTATCTGTTTGCATTTTATTTCTCTTGTTGCCATTTAGTGTATTTAATCTATTTTTCAATACAAACAATAGTTTTATCTCATTGAAGAAAGTGTGCACCGTCATATAAAGAAAAATCCGAAGGGAAAACTTTTAAAAAGTGGACAAAAGGAAATGGCCTACAACAGTTATTTGGCCCATAAAAGTAAGGGTGCAACAAAAACTAAAACTGTGGCACTCACTGCAGCAGCTGTTTGCATCTCTGAAAGATCTATATATAAAATTGTTGCGGAAATGGATAAAACAGGACAAGTTTCATCACCAAAGAAGAAAAAAATACACGAATATTTGTTTTCAAAATTATCGGAAGATTGCTATGGAGATTTTACCACAAGGATGATTTTCATGTAACAAATTGTTAAAAACTCTTGACAAACAATTTACTTTGTTGTCTTAAGCTTTGCTTTTTTACATTCTCTACTGTTATCACGATAATTGTAAATTATTTAAAATAACTGATTTACAATCTTTTGTTATATTCTTGAAATTTTAAATAAATCCATTTTAGTGGACCTTTTCAATTTAAAGAGATAGAAGATATGCGCAATGGGGATCTGCGCATAGAAAGTAAAATTGAGATCTATGTCGTTTGTTTCTAAAAAACTCAGACGTAAAATGTGAGAATATCTCAGATAACTTTAAAAAATCTTATCGAAATAAGTTACAAAAGCTTTTATTGAAGTTAAAATGTCTAGCGAAGCAAATTTTCACTGAGAATACAGGTATTTTAATGACTGCAATATTTTTGACGTTTCGTTTGACAGCCCAACTGGCAGTTGTTTGCGCCATTTTCTTACTATTTGCAGCAATAGAAAGAGATAGCCGTTAAATTGAAAAGGTCCATTGTATAAGATAATTCTTTTATTATTATCATCTTCAAAATATTTTTTTTTCTATATATCTAGTGCAACAGATACTGTATAGACAACGGGCACTCAGCTGTTTCCGGTCACCTTCGAAACAGCTGATTTTGCTGCCCCGTGCGGTGTGAAGTTGTTACATTAATAAACGAAAATTTAAATTTAAAATAAAGACCTTTATTAAAGCATATTTTGAAAATATAATACCTATTTAGAAGAAAAATTCAATGAAAAAGTAATTTGTAGACTAATTTTTATAATTCTAGACAAATTTTATTTGTTAGAGGTTTCCCCTATCATTTAATTAATATATTTTTTTCAAATTTCTATGTTGTCAACTGCTCTGATAAAACTTATATGCTTCTAACTCCGGAAAGCGTTTAATTACTCTTGGGTGTAAACACTTTGTTGGTAATAAGATAATTGATTATATCCATTGGCAAAATATTCGGAAAATCCGATATATCCTTTAAAAACTCACTTTCATCGCAATCATACGGGTCAATATTACTAATTAACTTAATTTTAGCTAAATAGCGAAGTTGCATATCAGGTGATAGCTTCTTGATGTACACAGACATTGTAAAAACCACATATTAAGCTCGCACAATGAAACACTAGAAAAAATTTGTTGTTTTCACCATAATGTAAGACAAACTGAGTTCAGATTTTGAATTAGCGCCAAGAAAGTTTGTTGTTAATGAAGGCAGTTACAGGCCAGGGCAGCAAAATCAGCTGTTTCGAAGGTGACCGGAAACAGCTGAGTGCCCGTTCTCTAAAGATTTTTTAAAAGTAAACATTAATTTTATTTGTATATTTTTGCTCTAAAATATGTAGGAGAAACAATTTTCGCACAATTTAAGACCCAATGTTAAACTTCTATTATGTTCCATCCTGTCGGTCTGTATTATTGTAAATATATTGTTTGAATATAAAAATGTTAAATCAGATTCTAAATAAATAAATAAATAAATATATCATCACGGCATATTACCCATTGCTGGGTGTGCCAATCTGCTTCGCAGATATCGGTAATGATGATGACATATTTGCACCGTGCGGGCGTTTACCAGGCGTCACCTCACGGGCACTCACTGCTGGCGTGGAGAGTGCACCACACGGGTCAATTTTGTGCCATTTAAAATTGGAAATATTATAAGAGGGCAAATTTTAATAGCTCGATCGGTTTTTGTTTTTCGTCAAAATTCAGATTTTTTATTGAGAAAAGAGATCTTTGATATCTGAGAAAAATGTTAACGTTAGCACTATTCGTGAATTTTGTGTACAAGTAAACAAAATGACGTTTAATTTGCAAAAAGTGGAATAGCACTTAGATATCCACAAACCCCTGATGCTATCACTAATCAAGTATATGATGCATTTGATTTACACAGAAGTGTGCCAAACAGTCGCCATTAGTAAAAAATGTTTTATTCATGCTAGGTCTCTGACTTCAAACCTTCAAAAATGACAAGTGTTGTATTCACTCAAACTACTCTAAATTTTTAATAACTTTTTGTTCGAATAAATAATATTTATTAGTCCATCTTGAACTAATTGTACAACTGCAACACCAACAAGAACATTAGAAAATTAAATTATTGCAGATTACGACAGTTTGAGTCGAAAGTATGAGTAGGCAGTTTGGGTGTGCTGTTTGAGTTGGCAGTTTAGTTGAACAGGTTTCGTGGGCAGTATGGGTAGGCAGTTTGAGTGGGCAGTATGAATAGGTAGTTCGAATGGCAATTTAGGGTGGGCAGTTTGAGCGGACAGTTTTAGGGTGCGGTCCGAATCACGCTTTGAGTACCGACAGCGCGCTAACAGTTGGTCCGAATCGTATTTACAACGCTCACAGTTTGCGCTGTGAGGTGTATGACGTCAGTGGTGACGTCATCTTTTCATGCTAACAGTGCTCACGCCGAAGTGGATAGGCAGTGTAAGCGCTGTAAGCACGTTTGGTGTTTTCTACGCCATTCCTTGTTGAAACAATTAAATTGTTTGTTAAGCTGGAAGTTGTTAATGTAGTAAAGGTTTTTTTTTAGAGGAAACTAATGAATTGGATAAACTTAAAATTTATAAATGACAAGCAAGAACTAAGAGCGCTTAAGAACGGTCAGAATCGTAAACGCGTTCACAGTCGTCAGCACGCTCACTCAAATCGGACCAGCCGTGAGCGGTCTGAGCACTGTAAGCTATGATAGCATGATTCGGACCGCACCCTTAATGGGCATGCTGCGTGAGCAATTTGGGTGAGCATGTAGCTGGGGCTGTTTGGGTGGCCAGGTTGCAGGGGCAAGCGAGAAAAAAAAATGGTTTTACATTGTGCGTAGACGGGTTGAATGCACGTAAAGACTATTATAAAACACTATCCGCGGAGCCCTAGGGGAATCTCGGCGTAGCCGAGTTTTCGCTAGTTATATTACTAAAATGAATTGTCAATTAACTAAAAATAAATTAGGTAAAAATGGGTTAAAGAAACGTCATCTAGTACCAACCGTCTAAAACAAAAAATTGCGTATCGAAATGAAGGTCATTACGATACGCAATTGCGTATCGTAATGACTTCATTATGAACGCAAAATATAAAAACAAGCTTTATTTTCTTTCAATTGTGTCGTGAAATAGCTATTAACATACCTAGGAATGTTATGTATATCATAACTGCCGAAGACATCTAAGGTTTGTTATGATTAATAACATTCGTGGTTTGTTCAATAGTTTATCGGTTTCAGAAAATTAAGACATTATTGATAAATATCATTTTTTGAAATTCTGTCGTTGATGCTACTTTCAGATTGCTATGGTTTACAAAACAATTATTTTGACATTTATGTCAATATGACAAATATTCAAATTATGTGCTTTTTTCCACATGTTTATTACTTTAGAATAAAGTAGACCACATTTAGAATGATAGGCTAACGTTATCTGTATGTATTAATGAAGAGCATTATATTTTCATTTTATTTTATTTTCATTTTGTAGACCGTTGTTGACAAGTCAGTATGGTCATAATATTACCATACTGATACAGTTATTACTTAGTTATTTTTGTACATGTAAACAATGGAATAATATCCTGAAACCGGTAAAATAATAAAACTGGCTAATCTGATAAAGACTGTGGTGCAAGTGTTATTTTCGTATCTGATATTATTTTAAATGCATTATTTGTTGCACAGTGAGTTAAAATTCCGAGTGATTTTTTTTAATTCACCAGCAAATAAACCGTTACTTATAGTTGTTGCTATGGAGTTAATGACAGTTTAAAACGTTAAAATTAAATAAAATATTTTATCCAACACCGACTCATAATATACTTGTTACTATGGTTATTTGAAATCACTAATGTACAACATTAGTCACTCCGTGAGAGAATATTTTGGAAGTCACGGAGGAATTATTACTGATTTTTGTGTTTTTTTAAATATAAATAAAAAGTAATTTTACAAAATTATTTTATTATTGAAATAATTTAATATTATGAAGCTTATTTATTTAAATTGATATTAACATTTATGCTAAAATAGGTTACTTATCTTTACAAAATGACAGCTGTCATGTACGGCTGATGAAAAGAAAACGAGAAACGAGTTAGTGGTTACTTGGTTCGAAATTAAATTCAAAGGTGGTGCTTGTGCTTCTAAGTGAATACCTTTTAAAGGAAGATCCTCATTTTCATCCATTTTATTTCATTTTTCTTTCAAATAATTCCCAATGACAGACAATAATTATTACATCAATTTTTTTTCAATGGCCGCGTTCAGCAAGGCACAGTGCTGATCGCTGAAGTTTGCCGAACGCAATGAATGGACGAATGTGATTGGTCCAGCAACTATATTCGGCAAATTTCGGTGCTCAGCGCTGTCAGCGCTGTGCCATGCTGAACGCGGCCATTAATAATATATCAAAACCATAACAACCTTTCAATGGCTACTTTGTAATTTAAAATACTACATCAATTGAATTGTCAGTGTCAAACGATGAATGAAAACAAAAATTATTTAAGAAGTTTTTTAAAAAGTAATGGATAAAACGTTGTATTACACTCGTGTGGAATGTATATTAGTCACTAAATAAAATTAGCCATTCGCCCTGCGGGCTACGTGGCTAAACTTTTTCTTTCGTGACTAGTATATGATACATTCCATACTCATATAATAAATAACTATTAAATTCGATTGGTTAGGTTACAGAACGTACAAAATAAATTATGATTATTGAATTGATGCAGAATATAATTCTCTATGTACTTGATGTATTGGAACATCAGAAGCATTATAGTTTAAAATTAATAGGCTAGTTTGGAGCAAGAAAAAAATATTTTCCCGTATATGAATCCAGCGTTTTTAGCCGATTGCACAGACAATCTCACTTTGGTCAAGAATTGACATTGATTCTTCTTCAAATTAGGCACAGATTTACTCGTATTTATAGTGGAAAGGCGGAAGGTAATATGCTGTCAGCATCAGATTCTCCAGGATAGAAGTTCTGTTTTTATGTAATATTAAAATTATAATGAAAATGCTTTTACAAACAGTATTATATAGCTGAATTTAGATAACAATCAGTTAATTCAAAGCGTTAATGCGATGCAAAAGCAATTTATAAATTATTAAAACACCTCATCTCTCATGGTAATTCAATGATGTTGTTTTAAATTATCGGACAGAAAATCAAATATGCTGGGCAATTCACTGTAATCTTGGATCAATTTGTCTTGTTATTATCTATTTACATGGTAATTACCATGCGTACGTATGCTGCACTGATAACATATGCTCGTGTGGTTGATTTGATTACAGATAAACAAAATCCTGTGAAGTATTCTTGTATACAGAGATATTGTAAGCAAAGGAATGTAAAATAAATATGAAGCATTTAATGCATTTTTCAAGATTATTGAATTCACATACAGTACTGTTCCAAAATATGGGTACACCTGATAATTACGGGAAAAGCAGTAAAAAAAGTAAATGAATGTTTGTTTTAATAAAATAAAACATTGTTTTAAACATTTAACTGAGAAAAATTACTTGGCTTGTTCCGAAAACATTTTTTGTATTAGTTTCATGGTCGGATTTATAGTAGCAGAGTCATCTATATTGCTTACAACCACAAGTAAAATTTCTAAGTATTTTTGAATTATGTTCCCCAAATCCCGTATACATACCTACATCTACCTTTACTATACCGGGTGTCTACTTTTTGTAGACCATAGAAAATATGATGGTAAAATTTTCATATTGCTTAAATTCTGCCCCATTAAAGTGTAAATACAAAAAATGTTCAGAATTAAAAACTGTATCTTACAAGTCCAAAATTATTTTTTACTTGCGTTTCGTTTGTGAAAGAGGCGAAATATAAGTAATAATTTTTAGCTATTTACAGAGTGCCATGAGCAATAGCACATAATTTTAAACAGTTGTATTGCTTGATTTTGACAGATAACATCTGTCATAAAGTTTTAATAATTATTGAATTCATTAACTTATTTTCTAATTATGCATACATTTACCATTGTAGAAAAAACTCAATTGAACAATATTTACTATTAAATATCAGTTAATAAACTGTCAAAGTCAAACAATACGACTATTTGGCATGGCACTCTGTAAAAAGCTTTAAAAAGGATATTTTATTTTACGTTTATCTCATGACAAAAACCTATTATACCAATAATTTAGGATCATTTGATTTACACTTTACTTCATTGTATTTCCTATGGTTCATAAAAAGTAGACACCCGGTATAGGTACATACATTTTTGCACGATCGGTTTTTTTTATATTTACCTATAGGGTTTCCAAGGCAGTAGGTTTTATTTACAAATTACTGATCGGTAAGCGCTGTGTATCACTTACCGATCAAGAGACGGATGCGGTAAGTAAAAAAAGCTTACTTTAAGGCTGTAGGTGATGTAGACGAACAGTTTCTGCTGCATTTGGGGTGTAAAAAAGATAAATTAAAATTAAATATAAAATAAATTGTGTTAACGGTTATGCTAACACCTGCAAAAGTTTGGGGTGAACGCTCCCAATGGACATCCACTTTTTCACTGAACTAGATTAATGTTCTTGAAATAAATAAATTATACAAAAAAACTTATAATATTCATTACAAAATTGGCATTAATTATTTAATTAAAGCTAAAACAATATCTTGAAGTCATTTGAATACGTTCCTATCTTTACTGCAAAGCTATTGAGTACTGTAAGTACAAAGTGTATATTTTATTATTTTTTGTTATGGTGGAGGACTCCATTGTGGCGACTGTAGAAAAAATCTTGTATGTGTTTCGAGCGTAAATGGAGATTGTCGATTTCGAGAGAATACCGCGCTCCTGCAACAACCTCTCAATCGACAATGTCCCATTTTGCGCTCTTAATACACAAATAGCTATTTTTGGGAATTAACACAAAAATGGGTGGAAATACATACCAACAAATTTCTTGAAAAAATATACAATTTCTATATCAAAATATTTGAAAATGTCTTGAAATCGCTGAAAATCTAAGGTTCCGATTTTGGCCATTTACAGAGATTGCTGTGCAAACTGAACTAATGGGACAATTATGTAAAATTAGTATATTATATATTATATTATAACGTTTTGCAATTTTGCTCGAAAGATCGAATGTCGAAGTTGTCAGGCTCATATCTCCACTCATTTTTGAGTCAACTCAGAAATGGGTAAAGTTTCTATAATTGAGAACAAAACGAAGCATCTACCTGAGGTTTGAATATTTTAATACGGTGAAATGACGTAATAAAATTGGAATGATTTTGGGGATAATTTGGGTTTTGAGGGCAATAAGTTGTAAAACTACTAGAAACTGATTTCTAAAAGTTGGGAAATTCTCCTACAGCTTATTAACATTGGTTGACCAAGTTTTTATAACTTATCTCTTCATTTTAGTCCCCAAAAGTTCGACATGGTTCAAATGAAACGCAGTAGTAAAAGATAAAATGTTCAGTTTTTTTTTGTGTTTTAAAGATAGGTACTGCAGTGGCGATAATTTTTCTATTCAGAAACTAAATTATTATATATTAAAATTAAAAAATAAGCTTTTGAAACACTACATTAGAACCAATAACTTATTTTAGATTGTTTTATTCATTCAAGTTCATTTGATTACGAATACTATCTCTACTCTCTACACAAGTAAAAATGACATGTTTGCTGCGAGAAAATTTATGTGTTATGCATTTGTTAGAAAAGTTTGACATTTGTCGTAAATGTGTAACACTAAAGACGTTTGTTGTACAAATATTTTATCGTCAGGACGTGTTTTCAAAATAAATATGAATCTGACAGACGGGACTTCGATTTTACGTACTTGTTTTACATTCGTCTATTTGTTGTTGTCACTCAAACATTGATTTAAACAGTGTGAGTGTGAGTCTACCGACACTTTAAAAGCGTTTGGTTTCAATGTTATTTAATTGGGGATTTTTAATTAATTATCACATTGTCAGTACATCAAATTTAATTATTCATGATTGAATTTAATACTCAATTTATTCTGTATATACGAATATACTTAGTTGCTGTAATTATAATTCATTCATAGTAATTAAAACACGTATCACCAACTTTTACACAATGTTTTGGTCGATATGCTAATTAGTAGTAAAAAAGAGACATATTTATTTACATTGATAATAAAATTTAAAATTACCTCTAACCTTCAAATTAAGTGAAAATAAAAAATTATATACATATTTCGAGAATAATGTTCTCATTTTTATTAGTAATTTTTTTACTAGTATTTTTTATTAGTAATTTTTTTCCTTTTTTCTCAATATGTAAACCATGCCAGAGATCTTACAAATCTGTATATATGTTTATTGGAAACCGTATTAGGAGGATAAGAGAAATTAGGATTACTCAATATATCACCAATGCCAGGAGGTCTTACAGCCATTTTTTCAGAGAGAGTTTAAGATTACTAAATATGTAAACCATGCCATGTCTTAATAATTATATAATAATAATAATATAAAGGATATTTATCCAACATCTAATAATCACGCTATAACTATGGTGATTTGAAACAAATAAAGCTGTTTATAAGTCGCCAGTGAGCTAAAAATCAAAGTCATAAACATTCCTATTTTAACATTATAGTTACTGTCCAGGCCGTCTTGACACTTTTGTTTTTACTAAATGTCAAATTAGAAAATCTCTTAAATATATTTTGTCTCACTAAAGTATTATGAACTGTTTATTGCTAGGATACGGTGTATATAAACATATCTATAACAACCGGGGCATAATGGGAGGGCATAATATTTCATTATGCCCTCATTATAATCCGATCATCGTTTATGGACTTTAAATTAAAAATAATATGAACGGTATATAATGAATTTATTTTCTTTTTAATTATAATTCATTACAATAATAATAAGGATTGATTACAACAATTAACACATTAATTGATTACAACAATTAATATAAAAAAACAGCTTTGAAAGCACAACACAGAAATCAATTTTAATTTAATTATAATACTTAAAATTGATTATCAAAAAACACCTTAAAAAGCCATTTACTTTCACCACACATGAAAATAGTAAGTCCGTCGAATTGCAGACTGTAATGTTTCGCATTCATTTTTGACAGATGACGGATCACTAATTTTTTTGGGGACGATATTTATCCACGTTTGAATTAATTTTTGATATTATTTACCGTCATATGTGACACATCCAAAGCCGTACAAGCTCTCTAAAATGTAATAATATTCACAAATAAGTGCATAAGAAATAAAGAACTGAGATCTATCATCTTATAACGAACCTCAAAATATAATACTTACATCTTCTACAGATGAGAAAGGAATAATTAGGAGATCATTTATACGTTTGTCTTCCTCAAAGTATACAGAAACATTCAAAATAAATTCTTTACATCGTTTCGACAAAATATCTTCCGAAACATCAAATTCACCCATTCCACCATCTCTAACGATTTAAAACGTTGGTGTTTTAAATATAAATAAATGTTGATAATAAACAAAATAATTAAACAACATCCTAAGCAACGTCAAAGCTTATGCATTATTGTAATCAAAATTATTATAAATGAAAACTTATTTCACATAATCTAGTGAGACATAAAATCTTGTATGCACCACGAGCGTTACTAGATGATAATGCCAGGAGGGTGACGAGGATCTAGCCCGAGGGCCTCTGACCCGAGGGATAGATGTCACCCTTGGTACATAAAATACTATTATATCATTTGAAGAGGTGTTGGATAAAATTTTGTATGGCACATATGTGTGTTACTTACATAAGTCACTTGAGGCCTCATGGCTAACACTTTTCTTGCGTGACTTATTTGCAATATAAACACTTGTTCCATAACTATTAAATTCGAATCAATGTTATTCATTTTAAGGTATCTATAAATATTGCCGTCAAAAGTTCGACTGTCATTTGAAGAAAATTTTTTATTTTATTTTGGGAATAAATTAATTTGACGTTTGTTTATAAAACCGGCCATTAGTCTGCATAATATTTGAATATATATTTACTATTCACCCACGGATTGTATCGATGTATATTAGTACATTCGTTAGTTAATTTCATTTAAAATATATTATTTAAAATAAGACTTCTTCTTATTGGGGCTAAACACGAGAATCACTGGACGAATTTTCAATATTCTTGAGAAAGATTAGGGTATGATTCCAATTATTATTAGCGAACTCCATTGTTTCAGAACTATACGAGTTTAATATCTTCGTCATGAAATATTTTTTTAAAATATTACGGTTTAACGAATAACTATTAAGACTTTCTTTTCTACAACGCTTTCAACTTATTAGTTTTAATTTTAATCAGCCAAGAGTATAGACAGATATTTTATTTACTTGCAAAAATTAAACTAAATATGCGTTTAAAAGGAAACTAATGATCTAATGTTGCTTGGTTTTTCGACTCGCCATTTTTGCAGGTTTCTATTTTCTTTCAACGTCTCCATTTCCCTGTAACAAGAAATTAAATGAGAACTTTTTGGGATTTTCTTTTGGAACTCTCCAGGTGACAGAGAGAGACAGACAAGACAAGGGTCGGTTCATTCAATGATGAAGCCACTAAGTTGCTTCCAGTAATGAAGTATTGAAAAAAATGCGGGCAAAAACTGCCGGTTCTTGGGGAAATCTACCCTGTATCTACCGCACTGGGAAACTCTAATGGATTTCACGCACGTCTTCAGAGATTAGTATTTAGTTTTTGTGAGGGTATCTACGGCATAGACATTCAGGACAGATTGAGGAGGTTAAAAACTAAATTCAAAGTCGAATCAAATACTGCAGCACATAAATCAGGAGAGGAGTGCAGTTCTCCAATGAATAAATTTTCGTTACAAATTTCTTATTCTAAATCTAAAAATTGGTACAGTACATCTTTGATTTAACAGGCTATTTGACAAGTTTATTATTTTTGATGGATTTAATGAACAAAAATGACCTTAGAACTATCACAGATAACCTACTGGTTACTGGTCTTTGTCTTCTGAAATACCGACCATCTAAGATTGGTATAGCTGAAAATAATGTCGGCCGAGTCTGCTAAGAGGAAAAAGATACTTTGGAAAACATATATCGGGTATCTTTTTTCTGTATCTGCTTAGGTAAGTACCTATTATTATTATTTATTTTTTTGACTTGATAGATCTATAGCAGTGCAATAGGTCTGACCAATGACAAAAGTGTTAATAATCAAAAATTCACAATTTACAAATTCAATTTTTATATTTCAATTTTCACATAACAAAAACGATTATATTGTTATTGTTACATAAAACGGATATGTATTTATATTTATCTAATTACGTAGGATTATAAGCAAATGAAAGTGTTAGACTAAAGTTTATGTTTTAATCCTTTTAAAGAAAACATCTGCTTTGGAAATTAATAAAAAATCAAGACATTGCGTGAGAGGGCAGACTAAATACTAATACCTACTTCTAAGTTTGGTATAAGAAAATTAAATTACGTTGTTCAAAGCCGTCTGATATTACAGAATTTTAATTTGAATTAGATATAAAATAAATAATAAATCTGTGGCTTAATATAAAAACAAGCAATATCAACAATTTCTTTGTTTTAAGTGTGAATAATACCGAGAGTATCTGTTTCGGTGTAACTTGACATTCTAAAATATTAACGTTGATTACATAGGTCACAGGTCACTAAGTCTGTGATTTAAACTGTATATAGCACTAAAGCCCTTCGGTATCTTAGTGAACTGTCTACATTGGTATTATTGTAAAAAGTATTTTCTTGTTTTATGAAAGACATGATTCAATGGATGTTGATTGCTGTAGAGTGTAGACTCTCCTTTACAGATAGACTTTGGTTGTTCTGACAAATATAAACATCGCAAACCATCATTTCATTTAACAGAAATAAATAAATTCTCATGATTTGATTTTATAATTTTATTTAAAAAAGAAAACCATAATTTACATCAGAAAGTTATAGAGAATACGAGTACCACAAAAATTCAAGAATAATTCATAATTTATTACTTATTGCTCATCAATTATGTTTCTTGATGATTGATTCGACTAACAACTTAAAAATTGTCTTGAATTGAATTATTAACATTTATTTTATTAGAAAGTAATCATTTAAAATGTAAACAAATCTAACATGCCCTACTCGGCACAATGACATGTGCGCTTACAGCGCCGCTAACGTTTTATGCGGATCACAATAGAAATAATTTGGTGCACGACATGGTGGTAGGAATAAATATGGAGAGAGCCTATACTTGAACTATTGGCAAGGGGAATGAAGACCTGTGGGGGCGGACGCAGGTACTGTAATACACATTGATGTGGGGCAAATATAAAATTAAATATTTGAAATTGAAATGTTTTATTTCTAATAATACTGTTAAACATACATATTTTTCAGCAAATATGTGCTTAGAAGAAATTAGAATATAGAAAAATTATTATAAATAATTAAAATTCCACTTACCTGTGATCGATACGGTTATCTTTTACATTATTTATTTAAATCAATAGATCTAGGCTGGGAAGAGGATTTGTAAGAAATTATAATTATTTTAATACATTCAACGTATTAGATTTTTAAATTATTTATTATTACATAATACATAAGCACAGATAAGATAAGACAATATTATATTATGTAATTTTCCTTCTTGCTTTAAGTCCCGTACAAAATGATATTTTGTCTCTAAATGTTTTGTTCGTTTAAAACTTCTTTCAATCTCGGTCATTTTGATGCAACTTTGATTGTCTTCATATAATTTTATAGGTTTTTGTAACTTTATATCAAATTCTTGTATTAGTCTTTGCAACCATATAGCTTCTTGTGCTGCATCTGCTAGTCCTATATATTCTGCCTCAGTCTGTTTCTTACTAGACCAGCAGATTGTTCCACCAAATAATGTAAAATAAAATCCTGAACTTGATTTTCTGTCGGTGTGATCACCTCCCCAATCTGCATCTACATAGCCGATAAGTTGTTCTGATTCCCATTGATTTTAATCTCCCAATTTTAATTTTGTATCTTTCGTACCTTTCAAATATCTAAATATTCTCTTTACTTCTGTCCAATCCTTTTGTAGAGGGTTTTCTACTTTACGAGCAAGTATTGCAGTACTTACTGCGATATCTGGTCTTGAATTACATGACAAATATAATAATGATTCTAT
This sequence comes from Harpalus rubripes, assembly GCA_963082715.1. Taxonomy (NCBI): domain Eukaryota; kingdom Metazoa; phylum Arthropoda; class Insecta; order Coleoptera; family Carabidae; genus Harpalus; species Harpalus rubripes. The sequence goes on along the minus strand of OY720460.1, from coordinate 45,022,005 downwards.
GGCACTTCGATAAATATTTTTATTTTCAAAATTTTTATCTTCTTTCAATTTCTGATAACCTGGATCCCTAGGTATCTTTGATGGTTTGCAATCTTCTAAATTATATTCTTTTAATTTCTTTTCGATGTAATTTCTTTGATATAAGTAGAATATACCATCACTATCTCTTTCAAATTGCAAACCTAAGTAAAATTTTAATTTTCCCAGGCTCTTTATCCTAAATTGTTTATTTATTTTTCAAATTTTTGTAAATTATTTGAATTTGTAGAGGCTAAAATTAGATCGTCTACATAAACAAGTAAATACATCCATTCGCCGTTTTCTTTCTTAATATATAAACACGGATCATTCAAACTTCTTCTGAATCCTATTTTAATAAGTTCATTGTTAAGCTTCTTATTCCATTCTCTTGCTACTTGCTTCAATCCATAAATATTTTTCTTTAATTTACAAACTTGATCCGGTGTTCCATTTAAATACCCTTCTGGTTGTTTCATATATACTTCATGTTCTAAATCACCGTTTAAGTATGCAGATTCAATATCGTATGGATGAATTAACATGTTTTTCTTGCCGGCGATTGTTAGTAAAATTCGAAATGTTGCTGGTTTTATTACTGGTGCAAACACTTCATCAAAATCTTGACCATATTTTTGCGAATAACCTTGTGCAACTAGTCGAGCTTTAAAGCGATTTATGTTTCCTTGATCATCTCTTTTTATTTTAAAAACTCATTTACTCCCAACAGCAGTTTTATCTGGTGGTAAATTTGTTATATCCCATGTTTTATTTCGTTCCATGGCCTCTATTTCTTCATTCATTGTTTTATGCCATTCTGATGCGTATTCACTTTTAATCGCTTCATTTCTTGTTTTAGGTTCACGTATATTTTCTGTAGTTACTTTATTCATATTTTCGGTATATCTACTGGGTGGTATTCCTTTGTTAATACGTTCTGATCTTCTAATATTATCTTGCATAACGATGCTATTTTCTGTATCACTGTTTTCTCTTGTTCTGGTAACAGGAGATATGTTTTCAATTTCTATTTCTTCTTCTAGCTCTTCTATAGATTCTTTTTCTGTATGATTTTTACTTGTTTGGTATTCAAATGTGGTATACAAATCTGTGTTATTTTTATTCTTATTTTCATGTACTTCTTCTTCAATAAATTGTCCATTTCTGCTAATTGTTATTCTTTTAGTTTTTACATCTAGTAGTTTGTATGCTTTTGATCCTGTTTCGTAACCCACAAAAATCATTTTTTCTGCATTTTTATCGAGTTTTGTCAATACATACGTTTTTGTACCAAAAATTCGAATATACTTTAAATTCGATTTTCTTCCATACCATCTTTCATGTGGAGTGGTATTTGTTGCTTTCGTTGGCAATTTATTCTGTAAATGATTTGCTGTGTGAACCGCTTCACCCCTAAATTTATTTTCTAGATTAGCTTCGATTAGCATACATCTAGTCATTTCTATTACAGATCTATTTTTTCTTTCTGCTATGCCATTTTGTTCTGGCGTATATGGTGCAGTTTTTTTCTCTTCTAATACCTTCCTTCTTTAAAAATTGTTCGAATTCTTCGTTCATGTATTCTCCGCCTCTATCGGATCTTATTTTCTTTGGTACTTTTCCAAATTTGACCTTCATTTCTTGAACATATTCTTTAATTTTACCTGTTACTTCTGATTTGAATTTCAGCAAATATATAACTGTGAATCTACTGAAGTCATCAATTAAAGTTAAAATATATCTTTTCTTTCCAGGTGTATGTGTCTGCACTGGGCCACATAAGTCTGTATGAACTAAGTCCAGTATTTCCGATGTTTTCTTAGTTGATTGTTTAGGAAATGGAAGTTTCTTCATTTTACCTTGAATGCAGTATTCACAAATCTCGTTATAATTACATTCATTTAACTTTATTCCTCTTGCCAATTCTTTATTTACCATATATGTAATTGCTTGAGGTTCTCGATGTCCTAAACGACGATGCCATGTGTGAATACATTTATATTCTTTTTCTTGATCTCTCATAAAATAAAGTCTATTACCTAAATCCAATTCGTAAAGCTGTCCTTTTGTATGTGCTTTTGCCACAACTTTTTTATTTTTGAGAATAACACAATTTTTATCTTTAAATTGTACTTCAAAGCCCAGTTCCGTCAATTTCTTCATAGATAATAAATTACTGTGTAATGTTGGAACAAATATGACTTCTTTAACCAATATATTAGAATTATTACAGTATAATATATCATTTCCTCTTCCTTCATATGGCCCATAACCTTTTAGTAAAACACTAAACAATACACATGAATTGTGAATATTTTATATTAATTAATCCTTTTTATTAATAAACTGTCAAACACATCAAAAATTATATATTTCACACACAATCGATTATTTCATAGCTTACATAATCATACAGATGTTTCGAGAGGCACACCCAGCAATGGGTAATATGCCGTGATGATATATTTTATTTATTTTATTTACATAATCATTATAATAAATAAATCATTGCACACTATCAAAAACACAATTGTTTAAAAATATTGCAAATAATTACCTATGTTAAGAGAAGAATGTAATATTATTGCAAGAAAACTTACATATAACAGTTCAAGGGTTGATATCAACAACCTTGTAACTTCAACTAAAGTTACATCCATATCTACACATTGTAGAGGGGGAAGATGCTTCACTAGCGATTGCAAATACTCCCTCCATATTTATTCCTACCAACACGGGTGTGGTTCTTAAAATATAAGGTTATATTGACTTTAATTTCTTTTTCTTATCATCTCCTAATGTAGATACATAAATATCCGGATTACCCGAACTTTTTAATATCTCGCTGAAACTTAGTCCTGTCACATCCCAATAAACGTGTTTTCACTGCACTGTATGGCAAGTTTTGTTCTCAACATCAACCGGAAAAGCCAAAGTGAATTAATTACTGATAGATTAACAGTTGGAAGCTAGATTTGAATCGAGCCTTTATGTAAATTACTCTAGGCGTCTATTATCGCTATTATTATCGTTTACTTCTTGCTCTTTGAAACTTTGTGAAATTTTAAACATAATTACAACTTCCCCATTACAATAGCGAAAATATCTATATTCTAGATAATGCACCTTCAGCCATTCTCCAAATCTAATTAAAAGATAGAAAACTGAATGTACATTTAATACGAGACGCAATTTTGCTGAAAATAATATTAAGGGCTGGTTAAAAAAAACTAGCCCATGAACTTTTTCGGGTTTTACTGGGCTTTTTTGTTTTCTTTTTTAATGTTGTGTTTTTCTATTTTAATGAATTAATTATTATTTTTTTTAAATAATTATATGTTATAAACATTTAAAAAATAACTAAATTTTTCATAAACATTTAAAAAAATTATTATACTGAAATGTTAATATTTATTGTATTAATAACATATTGGTTTAAATATGTATTTACAGAATTCGATAGCGTGTATTCAGTTATTAGCTAATATTTTATAAATTATGTGTGATGAGTGAAGGTTGAGTACAGGTCGCCCAATCTTGGAACTCATCTGGGTTGTGCAAAAAATAACATGCGATGGCACGATGAAAAGAGAAAGATAATCATAGAATTCTAAATAAATGATTATTTGTACAGTCCGTGCAACAAGTGAAATGACCGCTCGGCAACCTCCGCCCCTCTTCGTTCGAATTCGTGCTCACGAAAGATGTTGACAGATTCTATGCTTTATGCATAGGAATGTACAATAAAATTTCCCTTTCACTTTGCCGTTGCGCATACAACTTTGATATGTATTTCTATCTCTTACTGTATAATATACAATTTTTTTATGAAAACCCGGGTGTTTTTTTTGTAGGAAAAAATCAAACCAGTCTTAATAGATATCTATGTCTTTGCTCATTTGATTTGTTGAGTTAGCTTCGTGCGTAACTGACGATTGAATTCATAACTGCGAATGCGCTTGCGCTAGCGACTGCGTTGCGATCAGTGTTGCCAACCGTATCATAATTATGGTATCCGTACCATAATATTAGTTACTGTACCATAGTACCATATGCTATACAGAATATACCATAGTTTTATTATTGTCAAATAAACACATCTAAAAATTTATACCAAGTTTAAATTTATACAAAACTAAAATTTATAATTTAGCAAGTTCTATTTCTATTTGGCATGCGACGGTAAGCTTTAGATGTTTAGATAATGCATTGCGCGTGCGCTGTATCGGTCTTATATTAATTCAGACAAGGACGTTCAAGAGAGGTTCCTCAATAAACTCCTATGTGGCGTTGTTTTTTGCTTTCTGCTGAAGCAAAAGTTAAAAATGAGTGAATTTTGATGTGGATACCATAATTTAGAGCGAAATACCATAATTTTTGATCACTTGTACCATAATTCATTTTTCAGAAGTTGGCAACACTGGTTGCGATTGAGCGAGTTGCGGTTCTACTCATACCGTGTTCCGAGGAGCTTCGTACTATAGTGGTATGCCAAAATAACTAACTAAATTATCATTTTAGTCAATTGTTCGTCTGTTTCCTGTTTCGGATATGACATATTCTAGCACTCATTCGATCGTGGCCCTCGTTGCTATGCGCTCGTGTCTGAATTTCAAACTCGTGCTTCATTAGGTTGCCTTCTGTAACTTCTGTCCTACTCGTAATGTACTATTCTCTCATATAATTCTTAGTGCAAGTTACAAAACACAATAAAAGTGAACATTTTATCTTGCTTTGTCGCTGTTTGATTTTACCGCTGCTTCCTTTGAACCCCGTCGAATTTATATGGGATGAAAGAAAAAGACATGTAATCAGTTTTGGAAGAATTTGCAAAACATTTGAAGTTACTCAAGCCGTTATCAATGCCAGAGGAGTTTTTTCGGAGGAATTATTCTCTGTTAAATGTTTATAACTTGTTCGCTTTTCCTGTAATTATTAGGTATACCTACATGTTCGAACGATACAGTAATCTTATAATTTCGTACCTTTTCCTCAATCCAATCAGCCTATATACGAGTAGTAATCTCGTATGGTAGATTGCTGGAGTAACGTAACGATCCCTGTCGAGAGTGACATAGCTCGGTTGGCTGCAGAGAACTTTTTGTCCCCGGTAATTCTCACAATAGCGTCTGGGCCCGCCCCTTTCGTTAATTACCTCGGTCGGTCACCGGTTAATTGAATAGCTGCCACTAGTCCTGCATGTCCACATGCCGTACCAACTCATATGGGAGGACATAAACGTAATAGATTGCGGTAATGTCCTTATTGTTGAGAGATGACTAGATGAATTGTTTGCTAAATATTAGTGGTAGTGACGTGGGATGGGATCACAAACTAAATCAAGGGATGCTTCAAATTAATTTAATATGCTTTCGAAAATTCATTAATACCTTCTATCTATCGTTGTTGAGGGAGATATATGTAAAATACATAAATCAAATTGTAAAACTGTATAATACAATAAATACCAGGGTAATTTTTGGAATATGACTTTATTTTTTAAGTCGGAAAAGTGAAAGAATGTTTTATTTATGGGGCGCGAGCAGACACGTGACTCGAGGGACCTTGACGTTTTTAGAATCAGCTGATTTGTGTGCGCATGTCATTTTGACAAGAACAATGTCATGTTGACAAGACTAATGTTTTGACTTATTTCGATATTAACTGCTAGAATGTTATTATTATTAATTACATGTGTTTTACTGCCTAAAAATTATAAAATATTAACTTTTTAGCAATTCAAAATCAAAAGTCAAAACATTGGTTTTGTCAAATTGACAATGTTCTTGTCAAAATGACATGCGCACACAAATCAGCTGATCCGAAGCAAGTCAAGGTCGCTCGAGTCACGTGGCCCGCCTACATAAGTAACCATAAAACAAGGCACTGTTACTTACCTATAACAACTAAAAGAGAGTAACAAATTAAGAAATGGATCATTTATATTAAAACTAGTCCTTAAAACTGTATAATAGGCACTATTTATGTTTTAAATATTCGAATTTCTAATTCCCATACCGTTTTTTGTTCTATTCCAAATTCTTAATACTTTCAAGTCTTCTGCTATCGTCTTTTTCAAATCCGGAATTCATTTTTAAGTTAATGAATGCAGAAAATAACGGAACAACGAAAGTAAAACAAATAATACATGTTTTAACTTATGGTGCCACGACAGGAACCACTTGAATTTGTTTGAAGATGAAATATGTAGAATAATATAGACTGACAGTGGCTATCAAAACTTCGACTATAATATAATTATTTTTTTTATATCTGTACAAAACACCCAGCAATGGGGAATATGCCGTGATGATATATATATATATATATATATATATATATATATATATATATATATATATATATATATATATATATATATATATATATATATATATACGAGGGGGTATTGATATATAGTTAGCCTTGGATGGTTCCAATATCTGAAAGTGAATATGGTTGTTATGGTTACAACTATGATGTTTTATAAATAAGTTGACAAAGTTTGACATCTATAAGTTGAACGGTGATTAAACTGTGAATTTTTGAAAACGGCATGTTTGCGAAAAAGCTAGAATTTGAAAAAGTTGAGTTGCGGTCAGTTATTAAATATTTATTTTTGAAAGGATTATCCGGCAAAGAAATTTTTGCTGATATAACAGACACTTTAGGTGATCAGTGTCCTTCATATGCAACTATTAAAAACTGGGTTGCGGAATTTAAGAGAGGAAGATCAGATGTTAAAGATGAGCACCGCGCTGGAAGACCAATTTCTGTGACCACTTCGGAAAACATTGATTCTGTCCATGATATGATTTTAGCAGATCGACGAATTGGGCTGAAACGTATAGCGGAAGCATTGAACATTTCCTATGAACGTGTATTTCATATTGTTCATCACGACTTGGATATGAGAAAACTTTCGGCCAAATGGATTCCAAGATGCTTGAATGCTGATCAGAAGCGTTTTCGTTTGACAACGTCGAAGGAAATTTGCCGTCGTTTTGAAGCAGACTCCTCAACATTTTTGGATCGGCTTGTTACTATGGATGAAACGTGGATTCATCATTATGACCCAGAGACTAAAGAGCAATCGAAAGAGTGGAAGCATTCCGGTTCTCCACGACCAAAAAAATTCCGTGTTCAAAAATCCGCTGGTAAGATTCTTGCTTCAGTTTTCTGGGACAAAGATGGGATAATTCTGACAGATTATTTGGAACAGGGCAGAACTATCACGGGAACATATTATGCTGAGTTGCTATCTAAATTACGCAAGAAAATTGTGGAAAAGCGCCGCGGAAAACTTACCAAAGGTGTTCTCTTTTTGCAAGACAATGCTCCTGCTCACAAGTCCTTGATTGCAATGCGCAAAATTCATGAAATTGGTTTTGAATTGGTTGACCATCCGCCCTATTCTCCGGATTTAGCACCATCAGATTATTATTTATTCCCAAATCTTAAAAAACACTTGAAAGGTAAAAGATTTTCCACAAATGATGAAGCCATACATGCCGCTGAGGAGTGGTTTGCAGACCAAGACAAAGAATTTTTTTTAGAGGGTTTACAATTATTTTATAAACGTTGTGTTAAATGTGTAAGTCTTAAAGGAGATTATGTTGAATAAATAAAATTTTGTTTTGAATTATTGTGGCGTTTTATATGGTAGGCTAAGTATTTATCAACACCCCCTCGTATATTACTTTTTATCTACGCATTTCCAATTATTGATTATGAAAGTTTTGAAATAAATAATTTTATCTGACTCCAATTATTAGCGAACTTCAGAGTTTGACAACACAATGCGCTTATCTACGTCAAAAAATACTGGAATAAAATATTACGGCTTAACAAATAACAATTAAAATTGTTATAATTAGGGATCGCTTATAAGATAAAAAAAATGTGACGGACTCTATAGATAGAACTAAGCGAAATATTAGTCAAGCACGACTAGAAAATGTGGCATATACGAGTATATTATAAAGTTTTAAATTTGTAATTTATATGGGTAGGTGTATCGTATATCTACTCATATATCTTAAGCAAGGCTGCGAGCTTTGCAAAGTAAAATTATTTAAATTTATCCATAAAATATACATATACAAAAAGTATGAATACAAACTTATAAAGTTAAGTATTCTTTATTTTTTATTAGACAATTTTTATTTTTCTAAGAAAATTCTTTCAAAGCTTCAAATAAATAAATATTCTTATAAAACTAATATGTTCTCGTTTTAGTTGAAAACAGAAATTTTCTTTCTTTCAGCAATATTGACAAAGAAACGAAAGAATTCATTTTATTTTATGGGACTCTTTATTACCGTATGCTTTTAGCGTAAAAAATGCAGAATTAGATACAATACTTAATAATGAAATTAACAGAATGTTAAAAAGTATAGCAAAACGAATGGAAATCATTTAGAATTATTCAAGTAAAACAAATTGTTTCAAGCAAAACCACTTTATATTTTATTTTAACTGAGAAGTAAATCATTAAAACTCATGCTTTCTTCGTAGTATTAGATTTATAGGGCTATTCTGTATGCATTGTTATGACATAACGAATCGTTAAAACGTTATATCGTTATAACAATAACGAAAATCGTTTAATAGGCTTATTCTGAAAACGTTCGTTATGACAATATACATTGTTATCAATTGTCATTTCGTTAATTATAACGATAATCGATAACGTGGTATTCTGTACACAATAATTTAATTCTACACAATGAAACAAAGATAACGATATCGTTATTTTTAACGACTGAAAAATTCATTCGTTACATAAACGTTTTATCAATAACTCAATATTTTTATTCGTGTCAAAATAAAAGTGCTACTATGTTGAATAGTGATCTCAAAAAACCGTCAAATTTTAGTATTTATGCAAGGTAATATTAAAATAATTTAATAAGTATAAATTCTCAGCGTCTAGCGTAAGTTTCATAATTTGTCTACAGATGGTAGTAGTAGCTCTAGCATAGCCCACAACAACAACAAGAAGAAGAAGAGTCTGACAACTGACAGGTTGCCAGCTGACTCAAAATTTATCTAACCTAGAAGTTTTTTGAGTGATATTGAATTATTTTATATATTTCATTTAAAATTATAATTTGATTTTAGGAAATAAAGTTCTTAACTTGCTTTCAAGGCTATTATTTTTAAAATGTATTACAGAATATGGATACGAAGATAACGATTGTCGTTAAGTAGACATAACGAATTTCACAATAGCGATTTCGTTATGATAAGGATTCGTTAAGCGAATATTTTACAGAATAGGCCTATAAATTTGAGCTCTAAGAAGTTATTACTATGCGCTAAGAAATTATGTTGGAAAATTGTTTGCAAGTACAATGTGATACCTTCTGTATTAAAATGAAACTAATTTTACAAAATCACAAGTGTGATTTCATGAATAACGTATATTTTGATATATTTTTTTGGGGACCGGTATCTGGATTCTCGATGATTTGAATGAATAACTAACGATTCTCGGTTCAGGGACCAAATCATGATTCTAGAACCGAAACAAACTGAAAAACTAAAACATAAAATCTTTCATATAGAACAGAATATTCGAAGTTAACAGTACCGAAATCTGAGCATTGGTTCCACTACGTGAAACGATGATAAGTGGTTCCTCTACTCGATTCCGAAGATTAATTTCACTACCCGGATTTGAAGAGGATTCTATCACCAGTTTCCGGAAATAGTCCTCGGGTTCAATGCTTTTCAGTTATTGACAGCACCCAACACCACCTGCTTTTAAAACTGAAGGTATAGTAGAAATGCAAATGGAAGGGAACTCATAGAAAAGTAGAGAGTGTATATTTATTAGCTCTGTTCGTTGACATGCACTGTATTACCTTTTTTACACTAGCGTGTTCTTTGGCAAATCGGGCAGTTTCGTGCAACGTGTTCGTTGGCACCCATTTCAGAACTGGGACTAACTTACTTGCACTGACTCCCGAGGTAGAGTATATACTGCAGAGTGCTGTAGTGGGGATGAAATATGTTAAATGCTCATATTTACAGGGAAATAACCTAAAAACTAGTGTTGTTTATTAATTTAATACTTGATATGGACATGGAAAATATAGTGTTATACAGACGAGAGAAAAAAGAATATTATGCAAGAAAATTAGAACTGCAAGAAGAAAAATTAAAGGCTTATGAGAAACATACTGAAGTAGTACATGAAATCTTTACTGAGAGAGTTAATAGGTATTTTATCTAAAAAAAGATTAGTGTACCTATATATATTTGAATATGTCAGAATGACTTTTATTTGCTTTTTTTTATATATGATGCAAGTATTAAAGACTGATAATATTTTTAAGAAATTATATTTTATTCTTGTTGTTCTTTTTTATGTAAACAGAATGTGATTGTTTTTATTTTTTACAAATTTACAAATTAATGATCAATATTTTATTGCAACAATCTGCAAATCTCATGACAGAGCATGAACTGCCCTACACTTTTTTGTTTTTTGATACCGAAGTACCAGTGTACACTGGTGCTAACTACACTATTCTACACTGCACTGACACGATTTTCAACGAACAGAGCTATTATCTTTTGTACCATTTAAAATTCTAAATATTTGGCGTTGGTCGGGATCGAACACGGTTCGCCAGATTCGCGACCAGACACTCAGAAATGGGTAATATGCCGTGATGATATATTTATTTTATAATTATTAATTAGATTCAGATAAAAAAGATATTTCATTATGTACCAACTAGCAAAAACTACTTCCTCTCTTTCAAATACAAAATACTTCAATGTCTTGAAGTAAAAGTGCATTTTCAAATAAAAGTTTTTATTTGTGAATGTACCTTTAATAACAGAATAGTTATCTTCATTAGGATATGAGTTAGATCGATAGCACGCAAGGAAGCAATTTAAAACAGAATACAGTCGCATTTCTGTTCTTTTCATCTAGCTTTTGTCTAGCGGTACTCGTATGAGCATCCTTCCTCTTTTGAACAATCGTCTTTTGTTTGCAGGTTGCAAAGCTACCTGCCCTTTTTTAAAACGCATCCCAAGCATAAATTTTTAACTCTTCCGTTGGTAACACATCAAAGGGGAGAATTAATCTCTTCTTAAAATAATGGAATATGTGACCAAATTAATTATTAGTACTTTACGAGAGAATAATTGTAAAAAATTTGGGGAAGGGATACGAGACGCGAGCATGGGAGAAGCGTCAAATAAGATGGGTAGGCTGGGAGGGAACAAGATAGTTATAGCTAGCCATAGTCAGCGGTCGTCATGCCACACCTACCACAACATAATCGCGACGCTGACCTAACATGCTTACTGCATATATCCCTTCTCCAAAACATTAAATTGCTAATAACAATATTATTACAAATTAATGTCTGGTTATTATTATAATGAGAAGCTATAGTGGTTAGTTTTTATATTTTATTTTTATATTGAAATTCGTATATGGTCCCATACCTCATTTTGTATTTGCTCCGAGAATGCATATGTTAAGAAGAAGGCGTAAAATTTATTTTTTTAAATAAAACAAATCTTTTTTTGTTTAATCGATATGTTCTTTTTTATTGAATATTATGCTGGATTTATACAGCGTAAGCCGTAACGTAACGTACCGTGCCGTGGCGTATTGTAACGTATCGTAACGCGTGATTTTTCTAGGCTATTTTATACAGAAATTTTACGGTACATTTTCGTAAAAAGTATACTAATGCTCTGTCGATACAAGTGTAGTGTACATCAGATTTGTATTTATCAGGTTCGTTAGTTTATTCGCAATGCATTATATTTCATATATATTTCCATTTAATATATCAATTTAAACTTTGACACATGTCACTTATGTCAGTCAAAGTCACAAGACAGACTATTCGTAATGTAGTATTTTTTTATATTTATATCCATTTAATTTATTAATTCCAACTTTGACATAATTAGCCACACAAAAACAGACTATAGCGCAGGGCAGTAATAATTTTTGTAATATCGCAATGTACCGTAACGTGCCGTAACGTAGAAAGATAAAAGTTGGCGATCTTTGGGTTTTTGACACGTTACGGCACGGTACGTCACGTTACGGCTTACGTCTGTATAAATTACCACATATGTATGCATTGATTTATTCTTTACGTTACGTTACGGCACGGTACGTTACCTTACGGCTTACGCTGTATAAATTCAGCATTAAAATACACATATTCCGATTAATAAGGCAAAAGAACATCGCTTAAATCGCTCCGACGACTGTATTCGCATACTGTTCCAACCCTTTTGAGGAAATTTTCAATGACTTTTTAATGCAATAAATCAATTGTTTCACGCGCGTCTTCCTGCTGGAACTATATAACTATGAGGTCTACGCCAGCCAGTTGATGCCAGAACACCGTAATCATGTTGCGGCAACGTCTACCATATACGAGTAGAGCGGTTCCAGTCTCTTTTTTTAAAAAAAATTCGTTTTGTTGTCTCGATTAACGCGTTGTTCTTTCGTAAAGCGTTCAATCTTTAGTAATTGAAACAATAAACAATGGAAATATCAAAGTTTCAGAGATACCAGCTGAATAGAAAAACAATGGCATTAAATTTAAAACCGACGCCTTTGTTGGGACACCCTTAGTAGAAAATGTGTTCCGTGATGCAATTCCGATAAAAGTAAAAATCGTTACTTTATGATTGGATATTTTTCGTCTCATTTGTATTTACACCCTTGTATAAAAACAAGTAATCAGATCTCATTAAATTACTTTCTATAACCATCTACTTATGTTCAATCGTAGACCATTTGCTTCCACTCTGATTTTCGCTCCATTAGAATTTATGCTCCTCTTTTGAACATTTTCATGTGACTTCGCAAAAGACGAATAAACATAAAAGTAAATTTAATACGTTAAAGTATTTTAATCCATAAAGAAATATTTTCGCCTGCATAATTTTCCTTCGTCGTAAAACATTTTGACTTCCTGCTTACATAAATTTTTTCTTCACCACTTTTTCCCTTCTGAAGTTATCTCTGGCCGGCGACCTTGTTTCATAATGGAACTCAGGTATTATTTTTTCATTTCTTCTGAATGAAATTATATTATTTTTGGAATTAGCGACGAAATTGAAATTTGAGACGTTGGAGTTTATTAGGATTGAGGAATTTTTCTTCGCTTAATTTATTCTAAGATTTGAGTGGTAGATTTGTACGCCTGGGGGATACATCATTGTAATGTAATTCTCTCGGGTCTAAATTTTGTCTTTAATTGAACACTTGCGCCAGCACTAATATATGGTAACGAATATTAGAAGAAGGAAGACCCACAAAAGCAAATTTATTCCACGAAACGAACGAATTATTTCTACTTAAATTAGCTTGGATCACACACAACTCTCTTGTGTAATGTACTGTGTTTGAGAAACCAATTAGGTTTGGTATTATGCGTGACTCTTACACTCAAATTGGTAAAATATGTTCAACTGTTTAGTTTCGAATCGAAGTAAAATATTTATAGAGCTTTTCGACGACTGAGGCAGAAAGTCGGTTTGTATGATACCAGAATCACGACTGAAATAACTGTAGGGATAAAAATAGGTACGGGAAATAATCAAAACAATTACTCTTGCCGGGTAAAATGTAAATATACAAAAATGCCACAATATCCAAGAGTACTACTCGTATACTAATGTTATTCGAACTTTAAGGAGATTTTTGTTATTCATAAGATTAATAATTTTTAGATATTGACGTTATAGAAAAAGTAGTACTTACATATGTTGGTCAAGTCGCATTTTAACGCCCCCCCCCCCCCTTAAAGTGGTTCCAAATAAATATTTGCTGGCAATAATTCAGATTCAGAATAATTGATATTTAAACGTGCCTAAATGCATTTCATTTGTTCCATTTAAATAATATTGGGGTTTGACTAGTGATGGGTCAATTCCCGAAATTGTATGCTGAGGAAAAATTTTTTCTGTAAATTTCCCAAGTAATTTCAAATATTTCGTAGCACCACAATATTTGTTGACGGAGTAAGAGTAGGTAACAGGTAGACATAAGTCACAAACATGCAAAGCAAAATAACAGGCGCCAAGGTATAATATTATCTAAAATAAAATTTTAAAAAAATCCTGGAAATCAGTCAATATATTTTTCCCTGCAAATCGTAGTTGCAGGAATTTTTCCGGGAAAAAATTTGCGGGGGTTAGTTTTGACACATTTTGAAATTTTATGTTCTCCGAGGTAACAGAGGTATTGAAAATCCACTTAATACTGAATTATATACTAGAATCACCCGAAAATATGTGGACAAAATTTGAAATCCCAATCATTATTCTTAAGATAATTCTAGATGGTTAGATTTTTTCCACTTCCAATGATGTATATTTAACTGTTCATTTTCACTGCCGGATATGTCAAGGAATACCGTTGAATATTGATACATTAAAAAAAGAATCTTAGTATTTCGTGAAAAATTTAGAAGTAAAACGGTGTTATCTGTCACATTTGACAGGTAAATGGTAACTTTTAAATGCACATATTTATAAAATGAGGACAATTTGATAGAAATCAAATTCAAAATAATAAATTATAAGAATGAGTATATAAATATTTAACAAAAGTTTAAATAACTGTTGGTATTTCACAAAGACGGAGGTAAGTTCAGTTCTAGGGAAGTAAGGACAATCCTTACATCCCGTCGCCAACAGAAACCACCTTGGTAGTAAAATAAATATACATCCCTACAAACAATGATATCGGTAGTGGGAAATAGTTACTTATGCAACATGTGTGTAAAGTAGTACTTTTTTGGTCGAGAGCCGAATGCGGAAATTGTAGCACGAGATAAAACACACTATTTTGCACACGTGTTGCATACATCATTTTTCCTACAACCGAAATATTAGTGATGTTTCTCGCAATATTGAGTGTACAGGGATTTAGCATCATCAAATACTGTTATTGCTCTTTCTCATAATACTGTACAAAATGTAACTTAAACACTTGGAAGTATCTTAGACAGAAGTGGATTAGTCTTCTATAATTTTACAAATTGTACTATTAATGTTAATAATAAAAATTATATTAGGTTAGAACCCATGTCAAAAAAATATTAATGTGCTTATATATTATATTAATACTCAATCTGTTAAAAAAATATTACACCTGTTTCATTTATAGTGTACATTAATATTTATTAATAAATTTTACTACTTTCATTACTATTTACTACCTAATTGTCTACTTGACAGGTAAATTAACCGAATTTTAATGTTGCCTAACAACGCCTATTTACTTTTCTAGCACTAGTGCGTGAAAAGTATATTTCACGCAATAGTACTTAAAAAGTGACTCTTTACATACTGTAAAGAGTGCGTGAAAAGTATTTTTCACGCACGGTTGTAGGAGAATGTTATTTTTGTATACCGCTTTGTCAATAGTTTTATTGCTGGACACGACAGAGTCAAATTTTTTGACTATATGGAGAGATCACTATATAGTTCAATTTTGAGTAGACATATAGGATGATAGTTTAAATTGCAAAGTTGCCTGAATTCTTCCTCCGGTTTCGCCGGAAACGAAAATATCGCTGATTTTTAAAATATAATGCTACATATATTTTTGTGTTTTCGGAAAGTATGTATTTAAAATTAGCTTTACAATGCCAAATACTTCCATTTTCATAAAAAGAAAATAGCTATTTGTCCCTATTTTTTTAATCAGCCTGTATAGGGGAAGAACTAGAAAAGATAGGTGAGTTGGTGGGAACATATTGTGACGATGTATGCCAACAAACTTGTGAAGGAGCTTAGACAAACAAAATAATAGTGGAAAAAATTTGCGCACGAACAAAGATTTAAAACCTATTCCTAACAAGGATATCTAACCACATAAATTGTACAGAATAAAGTAATAAATGGTCAGTAATGGATCTTTCCAATGTATTGGCTGTAGTTCGTAGATCTCTGATAAACTGATTTATTTTTCCGTCTGTTTCCTGCATTGTTTCCAGTATCCAATAATTAATACCTCTATTTATGGCTGGATTAGAGCCCGACGAACATTAGCGGGGATTTAGAAGCTTTACAGAGCTGCCCGTGCCTAGAATCGACTTCGGGTGTTTCGTTTTTTCCAACTAAATCAACCCTGCATTACAGAGTGTGGATTGCCGGATGAGTTATGGTTTAACACTCGAGGTTATGTTTATTAAACAAGTTTTTATTTACTTCAAAAGTGTTGACTAGCAAGTTTAGCAGTATGGAAAAGTTTCGGAGGATAAACCAAGTTTTATATAGAGATACATCATAGTTTTTATATAGGTTAAGTTGTGCTTCAGTTTTAATAAATTTTGTTGAGTTTTACATTACAAATTACATACCATGCAAGATAAAACGATATAAAGAAAAAATATGCCGACCTATTTCGTACAACAGATGAGTTCTCTGGAAATATTTAGTAACATATTGAGAGCAGTTGCTAATTTTAATTTGAACTACAATGTAATATAGGTACGTATATAGGTAAGTACGGTGAATGCACTGTGCGTCAAACAGGACAAAAATCTAGCCGTCAGACCAATGAGGAGCTCGAAGATACAAGATGTCATTTCAGTAGGAAATTATACTCATTTTTTATGAATTATTTATAAACCTGAAAATAATAACCTAACCCAACGCACAAAATTCGCGACCGTAACTTGTTTCAAAACTGATGTAACGACCTGAGTTTTGCGAGCACATGAAACATACCTACATCGTGTAACTTCGGGGCTCCTAAGGTCTGACGACTGGGCTAATTTTTCAAATTTGAAACGTCAAACGGTATTTAATAATGAAAATAAAAGATCGATATTCCCAATCGTAGATAAAATTTTCCCTCTAGTGGCGCAAATCGGTACTACGGAAAGCAATCTTACAAGCGCCATATTGAATAAGTGACAACTGAGTGAATAGTGTCGTAATTAATAATTAAATATTTAAACTTACCGCTTTCATATAAATAAATTTTTAAACTTGGTTTGTATACACAGTCAACGAAACTCAGTGAATAATGTAAACTGTCATATGTCAAACCCATCGTATGACGGCCATCTTGTTTCGAAAATCAGCGTCTCTATCATTGATTTCGATTGCGAATAGATCGTTTTGTTAATTTTTTGCACTGTATAGGTTTTACCGTAATATGAATAAGAGAGCAGGAAATTGCGTAAAACAAAAATCCAATTTTAAATCCTTATGTTCGCACCTGACCGTCAACATCCTGTATATCATCACGGCTGGGTATACCAATCTGCTTTGTAATGATATTGACATATTCTTACCATTTGGGCTTTTACCAGGTGTCATCTCAAGGACACTCATTGTTGGCCTGGGGCTGAAGCGTGCACCTCAGGAGTCACTTTTGTGCCATTTAAAAAACAAAATAATTTTATAATAATAATTTCTTTAATTGTGTCAGCTCTTACATGGTGAAACTTATTATTCATTTTAAGACGCTATATTTACTATTAACAGGTTAACCAGTTACTGGTAGTTCAATAGTCATTTTTTTCAGTTAACCGGATTACTTTATTGGGCAGCTTCGGGATAAAACCGATAAATCGTAATAAGCTGGTTAACTATGGTTAGTACTCGTAACCACAGTTAACCGGTTATTATTTTCTGAGTTTTTGACAGCACTAGCACAGACTATGCGCAATAAAATATTTCAAGTATCGAAATATTGTCACTTAGTGAATTGTATTTCCTGCCATATTATGTGTAAGATAAAAGAACTACTTATCTACGAATGAACTTCCTTTTCGACTTCCTTTCCGTACGTCTTGTATTATGCCATATATACCCAAGCCCGTGTTTAAGGTGCTCTGGGCCCTAGGCAAATTAAAAAAATGCTCCTCCCCCTGCCCCCCCCCCCTATGAATGGAACATAGGTATACAGGGTGTTTCCTTCAAAACAATCAGTGCTTTTTTGAGCGAAATAACTCACTTTAAAGTAAAATGTTATACACAAAAAAAATTTCAGTACTAATGAACCGAAAATTCAATCAGTGAAACGGTAGAACAAAATTATATATTTTTTAAATAGTACCCGATATAATTTTTAGTCCAATGGATTCAGAATTTTTTGCTGATTCAATTATTTCTTTTACTACTAAAGTAACCTAGGCAACAGTCGTATCAATACTTGTATATAGGCCCCGAGCAGACACGTGACTCGAGCGACCTTGACGTGCTTTTAGTCAGCTGATTTGTGTGCATATGTCACTCTGACAAGAACAATGTCACTTTGACAAGACCAGTGTTTTGACTTATTTTGATTTGAACTGCTAAAATGTTATTATTGTACAATTTTCAGGCAGTAAAACACATAAAATTAAAAATAATTTCTTAACAGTTCATAGTCATCTGTGGTCGTGCGCTCAGAGTGCTCGCCTGGCAATACAATGTTGCTCGGGTTGCACAGCGATCGAGTCAGTTTTTAATAAAAACCGATTCACCCAGACGAGTCCGAGTGGCACCAGAGGTCACTATAAGTTACTCTGTAACGAGGGTGCCAACAGAGTGCACTAAAAATGTCTCTGTAAAATTGTATATGTATGTAAACTGTGTAACTGCAATGTAATGAAATATAGGTCAAAGGACCTCAAAACAAATAAATACATTATTATTAACAGTTCAAAATTAAAATAAGTCAAAATATTGGTCTTGCCAAAGTGACATTGTTCCTGTCAAAGTGACATGTGCACACAAATCCAGCTGATACCAAGCACGCCAAGGTCGCTCGAGTCACGTGTCTGCTCGTACCCTATTTCTCAGCTTATTTCAATATTATAACATTTTTAATTTTTAATACCATTTTTCTCGAAATAATTGTTATAAACAGCTTGCAGTTTTCTGTGGTTTTAGTTAAGAACGTATAGCGTTGGTTTAGATAAGGAAATAAATTTTGCCCTCTGATAGGTCAGAATGCACACCGAAGTCACAATAGCGAAATAAATTGTATGTTAGTACATTTAAAAAAAATTGGCTCCCAAATTTTTCGGGCTTCCCGCACTTACCTAGTTTGCCTTATTGTAAACGCGGGTGTATATCTGATCTCCCTTTCACCATTAATTAATTACAATGGGAAAGAACTATCAGCACTTCCATCCAATCCAATCTGTGGTTATAAGTGTGTGTAATCCATCTAGAAGCACTCGCGTCTGTCTCTAGGGGAGCCTTGTCTCCTGATGCGTTTGTCATAATCCGGTTTCACCTGATTCCTTTCCACGCACAAGGGGAATCTCTGATGGAGTTGACGTCACGGTAGAATTACAACAGATTAGATATATACATATAGATACATATACGAAGTGGGTGGAACTGGAAAGCGACGGGCCATCAGTGGATGAACACGAATATTAATCAATAGTGACAAATATAAATATAGACCGGTTGAATACCTACTAATATCAAAGATTTATTTTTATATAGAGAAACAGCTAATAATCTTTTTTTATCAGCGATAGATAACGCCTGTGACGATGGTCACTAGATTTGGATTTAATTATCGTGTTTAGCATTGTAGTCTTGTGGTTAACAAGTCATTTTTTTTTTTGCTAAAGTTTATAAATTCAAATCGAGGTTCAAATCCCACCAGTAAAAATGTTTTTTACATTTTTATTATTTTGTATTTGTTGAAATTTTGCATACAATGTAATTGTTTTGTTATATTGTATGTCATTTGTTGTAAAATGTATTGTTGTATTTTTGTTTGAAGTAGTAATGTTTATGAATTTGTTATTTACCTGTCAGGTACAACGCGGTCGAGTGGCTAGTGTGCTCGACCAGCGTGCTGGGGATCGTGGGTTCGATCGAGGGTTCGATCCCACATGAGTTTGTTTTTTATATTTTTATTTAAAATAGCAAGTATTTGCAGGATTATTAGAATCATGTTTAAACTTATTTTTGTATTTTTAACGGTTTTTCGGGGTATAAATACGGGCTCAAACGATAGTTTTATTCAGACAGTGTCTGCTGTCTCAAGAGACAGTGTGTGCTGTCTCAAGAGAGAGTGAGTGCTCTCTCGGGGAGACGGTGTGTGCCGTCTTCCGCGAACCTGGTGAGTGCCGGGCGAGCAGTTGGTTAGGACCTTGGTTGCCTCTGACTCAGTGCTGTTGGTGTGTACCGGCAGCGCGTGAGGGAGTGCAGAAGGTGCCTTGTACGGCTAGGGATGCCGCCGTAGCCGGATGTTAACGCTAGTGGGGTTTACCACTGTAATCGCGATTGTCAAGGAGTGTTGGTGTGTGTCAACACGGCTCCGAATCGAAATCGCGATTGTTGATGAGTGTTGTCAAGTGACAACACTGTTTTGCGTTTTTCAACTTTGGTGAGTGCCATTGTTGACCGTTCATGTCGCGGCCCCGTAACTTTGGTGTGTGCCATTGTTACCCGTTCATTTTTGACCGTTTCTCTTAATAAACAAATCCTGCAAGTATCGCTACTTCATATGCATTAGCCGATTGTATGCTAGCGATTGCTACTTTCATTTATTTTTATCGTTTTAATAAATTTTAATAAAATATTAAAATTCATTATGATTTCATTGTCAAAAACCGAACTCTGTCTCCACTAAGCTACCCGAGCCCTTTTGGCGTTCAAGCCGCTCTTTTCAGAGACGCTATCATAGCGTTCTTCACATCTCCTGTGCTGTGTTATCGACAGATCGATTGGCGCCCGAGAAACCCGTTTTGACAGCAAGGAGAACTGAAGAGAACGTCGAGTAAAAGTTGACAGAATGACCATTTTGCCCTTACAAAATGGCGCTTTACTAGAAGCTCAAAATAGTTTTTCTTCGAAAAATACCTTTAAATGTTATTTTTTCGAGATAAATGTTTAAATTTTCTACAGATTTGCATTAATACTTTTTCTATATATTTTATGGATAAATTTATAAAATTATATATAATTTAAATCCCAGAGCCTACGTTTTAAATAAACAAAACTCCTTGGTTGCGCAGTTATTAAAATATATGTAACTGACAGATAAATGTTACTGTCAATGAACTAATCATTTCCAATTAATAACAGCAACGTATTTAAAAGAAAAAAGTAAATAGAACAATAGGAAAGGAAATATGTAAATATGTAGGTATGTATTTAGATTAATAAAAATTAACGATTCGCAAAACAGTTTAACCTAATACTCATTTTTGGATTAGTGAATTCTATTTTATCCCGGTATTTAAAATTTAATCGTCATTTTATTATCAAAAAAGGTAGTTACTTGGATTAGATTAGGCTATATTTTAAGAACTAAACTGCCAAAATGAGAAAATTAGAGTAAATTCGCTAATCTAAAAATAAGGATTAACTTAATCTATTTTGTGACTCAGGCGGTAATGGCAGGAGGTATTGTGTTGGCCACACCAGATTTTTTTCTTAGTACCGGCACCTTTTTTTCTACAAAAAAAGCACTGTATATATGGATCCTTCACTCTAACTCAAATACTATCATTCAGAAAATTTTTAAACTTGTTTATTCTAATACGGGAAGAAGCCTTTAGATTTTAGTGTAAATCAGATTACCGGAAATGGCACTTTACTTGAAGCTCAAAATAGTTTTTCTTCGAAGAATATCTTTAAATATTATTTTTTCGAGATTTGTGTTATAAAATCAAAGATTATTAAATTTTCCACAGATTTGCATAAATACTTTTTCTATATATTTTATGGATAAATTTATAAAATGATCTATAATTTAAATGCCGGAGCCTATATGTTTTAAGTAAGCAAAACTCGTTGGTCACACAGTTCATATCTCAAATGTATGTAACTGACAGATAAATGTCACTGCAATCATTTCAAATTAATAATAGTAACGTTTTAAAAAGAAAATGGTAAATAAAACTATAGTTATATGGAATGGATCTTAATACAGTTTCCAGCATAACTAAATATGTAAGCATGTGTATTGAAATTAATAAAAATTAAATAGCGGGAGGTATTGTGTTTGCCACATCAGATTTTAAAAATGTATAAGCAGTGGTGAACAAACCGGAAACGAAAATATCAATGCGCGCCAACTTTATAGTGGTATGGGTTTGCAGAAGAAGAGATTTGTGGAAGACGGTATATTTTTTTTTTGTTTTTCACTAAGCGCAGGCTGTAGTTAGTTTTCTTTAGTTTTCGTTCCATAACTCATCAGTATATACAACGCGGAAAATGTACCTGGATTTCTGCTGTCTTAATTTGTAGTCGTAGAAAAACTTTAAAATGTGATTCGTTTTATAAATCCCTCATTTATAAAACTTGTTACATAAGCCATTACTGATTAAAGAAATAAAAAATTTCCCAATGACCAATTAACGACAGATCAGGTCACTTCTTTACCATATTTAATAAGTTAATAATAACAGATTATTGGTACCTATCGATAAATGGAAATCTGTGTCCCTTAAATAAGTTAGTCTCTAATTTAGCGTGGCGAGGATTTCCCGTGGGTTTGTTAAAAATGTCAAACATTCAATATCGTGTCAAGCATGTAAAATTAGCATTACAAACACCCTGGCGTAACCGCAACCCTACCGAGTCTAGTAGATACATCAATTACGCGATAATCAACTTTGTCAGCGATTTCTAATTACAGAAATCAATAACTTGCACGTAAATCTTATCTAGATTAGGGACTCGATTCCACAGCGTACTCTCCCGATCAGATAGAAATGTAATTAGATCGGAGTGGAGTAGTTGTATTAAGTATTACCACTACGTACGTGGAACGAAGATATAGATACATACATACTCAGACGAGCCGGTTATCGTATTAGTTTTGTTTATAGTAATAGGACGTTTATTTTGTGGAAATATCCTTCATTACGAAACGAGTCAAGCAAGTGTATGAAATAGTATATTGCGACTAAAAAGTACAATTATACCTACTAGATAAAGGAAAAAATCGGATATGGCCGACTTATTTGAGTCATTCAAAAATTTATATCGCTTTCGCTTATTATTTTGAATTTTAACATTGCGTTTTTACAAATACTCCTTGATTTTTATATATTATTAGAAAAAAATTATTTTATTTTGGAATCATAAACTTGTTTATCCGCCCTCAAAAACAGGCGCAATTTGGCTTTTATCGCCCGAGAGCTTATAAAGTTGCCAAACAACAGCTACTCAAACGTCAAAATCGTCGTTTTTAGATAAAGACAGCATAATAAATTCGATAAATAACATTTTTTGAACACCGCTGCTCGTAAAACTATTCGTATCCTTTCTCGTATACGTCTTCTCACTTCTGTGGAACCAACTTGATTTGGGCAGCGTCAAATTCATTCGATAATTCTTTTGAATAATCGATATCTTCCATTTTCATTTGACACTAAATTAAAATTTGTTATAAACAAACAATATAGCTAGAAACCACAGCATACTTCATTACGCCAGCACATCGATACCGAATATATACGCATTTAATCCTTGAATTCCGAGAAACAAAATAAAATAAAACGTTGTATGTACCACGGGCATAATCAAGATTATAGCACTCGGGAAAATTAAAACTCTCCGCTACGCGTCAAGCTTTAAATATTCCCCCGTGCTACAATCTTTTGATTTTGACCTTAATACATTAATAATTATTATATATATTTTATACAGTAGGTAAGTTTCTTGCAAAAGATTACATATTCCCAGTAACATTGACATTTGTCTACTAGTAGTAAATACATATTAATTATTTAAATATTAATTAATTAGTAAATATGTATTTGAAAATATTAACTGTTTCCAAGATTTACAAAATTTAAGTTCATTGATTATTTATTATGAAAAAAATGCAATCAAATGTGTGTTTTTTAAATAAAAAGCTTCAAATTAGGTTGACCATTTATAACCAAAAATGTGATCAACATATGGGTGTCAAAATGAAGAAGAATGAAACTGTAAATTTTGAAATTGCAGTGCACACACATGTACATACTGGTATCATTGTAAAAATAGAAAATCGTATTCTTTGAACACTGAAACGTGCTTTTTCATTAAAAACTCATCATGTAATTGTAATTTCCAAAGACAATACCTGTAGACTGTATGTGACGGAAGGTAAAAAAGCATAAAATCATTTGAAAATAAAATCATCCTTTCGATATCTATTTATAATTTACATTGAAACATCAATGTCTTGTTTTATTCTCAAATTTGTTAAAAAAAATAGTAAAACTGTCTACACACAGTCCATAAAAAACAAAGTCTTTTTTCTTTAATTTTTATGGACTTTAAACAAAATTCACCTTGTTTACACGTACACCAATACTCATATTTCTAAAAAAATCCATCTCGTGTTTGCTCTGGGTTATAGTTTCATGAAGTGTAAATAAGTTGGCGGTTCTGAATTTGATTAAAAAAGGTTCCAAGCTCTGCAATCTCATGAACGCTATCACACAATATTTAACTCTCTCTGCGTTGGAATTCAAATTCCATTAAACAAACGTTAATGCCAAGTTGTCAGAATCTCTGGTTTTAAATTAATCACATTTGCCACTTGGTGTAGAGCGAGAAGTGCCGGATACTGGAACATCTGCGCAGACTTAGCTCATGTGACAGAGATTTGGCCACTGCGGAATTGTACCAAAATCTTCTTCTTTTTGTGTTCATTCGCTGCAGGCTCCGTATATTTACATGCCTGTCTCCACTTGGTTGACATTACAAGTTACTAGGACTGACGTGGCGCCATGCATTAAAATGACAGAGATGTGGTCTAATCTATGCAAAAATTGCCTTGGTCCCGAGTACCCGGATCTCAAGATATCCGATTGCTCGGATATCTGATATTCGAATTTTCGAATACGGAACGGATATCCGTAAATTTAAGTTTTGAATTCTTGATTTCGGATTCGGATCTTAATTTTGAATGCAAAGGCAAGAATTTTTAGCCAGAATTTAATTAAGATCGTTTACATATTTATAGCGGTCGGCCAACAATAAAAAGTTTTATGGGGTATCTAATAAATTATCTACTATGATACGCAGATACGCTGATATGTAGTTCAAAGATCATATCTGGATGCGAGATCCGACACTGTGATCTGAATCCTAGATCTGGATAGTTCAACATTCAATTATCCGAGTGTCTTGATATATTTGGATCCGAAATCGAAACTGTCCGAATTCGGATCCCAGCAATAGTCGGAATTTATCATCCTATGTACGTTCTTCCCGTGTTGGTCTGGACACTTCAATATCTAGAAGTTCCATAGTGTATTAATACAAATCAGTCGTCACTGTACTGGCTTGTATTCCACAGCATTTTTTTTTCTGAAAGTACTGCTTTTTTGAAATACGAATGTGAAATTGTAAGGTGTATTTCATTTAATTTGATCGAAACAGGATTTGTTAAAATATTTGAATTTTAACGGATTGATGTGGATTTTCATAACAAATCAGTGATAACAGCGCTGCCTACTGCTGAAATGTAGAAACGTCATGTGAAAGTACAAATAATAAAAATCTTATTCATATCTCATGGGGTCTCGTGGCCGCGTGCTTGAGTGTTTGGTCCTGAATCTGGGGAACCGGGTTCGATCCCGACCGACGCCAGATATTTCGAATTTTAAATGGCACAAAATTGACTCCTGTGGTGCACTCTCCACGCCAGCAATGAGTGCCCGTGAAGTGACGCCTCGTAAACACCCGCATGGTGCAAATATGTCATTATCATTACCGATATCTGGGTATAAAGCAGATTGGCACACCCGAGGGCACAACCAGCAATGGATAATATAAATAAAATAAAATAAATATATTATCACGGCATATTGCCCATTGCTGGGTGTGCCAATTTACTTTGTACGCAGATATCGGTAATGATGATGACATATTTCCACCGTGCGGGCGTTTACCAGGCGTCACCTCACGGGCACTCATTGCTAGCGTAGAGAGTGCACCACAGGGGTCAATTTAGTGTCATTTTAAAATTCGAAAATATTTGGCGTCGGTCGGGATAATACGCCGTGATGATATATTTATTTATTTATTTATTTTTATGCGCGAAACTATATATAGCGAAAAAAACACATTGAATAAAATAATTATCAACATTTTTTCATTTTACTTTTTTTATAGAGTAATCTTTTATATTAAAAAAGTTTTACTTGCAAATTGTACTATAGTGGGATATTCTCAATCCATACATATACAGGCTGGTCGTCAAGCAACTGAATCGCAAGCTGACTTTACTGATCCGCTACTATCTGACCCTTTGGCCAAGAAGTAGCCCTGTTTTGTACGAAGTGATATGAGAGATGAATGTTAAATGTAGAAGTACCTATAATATTTTTCTTAAAGCAATTTATAAGTGAGATATACGAGTATGGCTATTTTAGTACAGGTATTCTTTTTCCTAATACCGTTTCATGTTAACTTTTTATTTGAATTTCAAAAATCAAAAAGACAGTCTTTTTCGCATTATTGCGTTTATCTGTCACTTTTTCGCACTCAACTAACCTCTAAATATCATAATTCATTATTTTTTACCTTGTATATCGTAAATCTACATGGGAATCAAAAAAACCATGTATATATATATATATATATATGATTTGTTGCAAAATCGTGTTTTCGTACATGAAGGGTTGCCAGTCTTCATGCCTAGTGCGAAAAACATTTTTTTTTATTATTGTTATTTTTATTATTATTATTTTTCAAGTAAAGACACAAATAAATAATCTTACATTTGTATTTACAGCTAAAATGTTATATACATACGAGGAAGTATTAAATTTATTGAATTGGCAATAATAATTATTATTGTAGTTAATACTTACTCAAGTTAAACTTTTATATAAAGTATACAAAAATATATTATTAAATTTGCAATAACCATTATAATAGTAATTGCTATTATAATAAAAAATTAAATATTTATCCATTAATACATGTATTTCTTTTATTGTCGTTATAGTGCATAATAGAACATAAAAAAATATTATTGTATTCGCAATAACCAATACTCCTAGTCATTGTCATTGTAAAAACGTAAATGACTACATGATATGATTTATTTTTAATGATAATTGTGATAAATGTAGGTGTGCACAAAAACCTAATAAATAACAATTTTAGACTCCGTCTGTTTTTAATTCCTTTCAAAATGTTTAAGGTTTTTCTCCATTTAACTCTCTTTTTGAAGCATATGCTACGAGTTCGTATACCATATTGAATATTATTGGAAAGCGGAAAGATATTTTGCCTATAAAATGAGACCAACCGTCTTTTTCTACTCCTCTCAAAAGTTATTTAGCTTTAAAATGTCTCAACTATTTTCGGCTTTTAATAACCCTGAGTGACTTTTCGATCATAGTAAATGTGAATTTGCTTTCGAATCTTATTCAACATCATTATTGAAAATGCCTGTACGCAACAAGACAAATATCAAATCGGTTTTCTGGTTGTTGAAAGAAAAGGGTGATTTGAATCAATTTTACAGAAAATATCAAAATATAATTAATAAAGAGTTAAAAATAAAATAGCCCAATTTTTAAAATTTGTTAAATGTTATTAGAATTCGAGAATAATTTCTGAGTCGTCACCGTAACGTCATCTGTGCTCTGTGCACAATAATACAAGCAACAAGAGCGAAATAGAAAGATATGTAGGTACCCATCTCTTTCGCTCTCATTATTTGTATTACTTAGAACAGGTGACGTAACAGTTTTAATGCGGTTTTTCTCGAATTCTATTAATATTTATCAAATTTAAAAAATACAGGTAGGTATATTATTTTTAACTCAATAATTAGATGAATTAAAAAATCTAAATAATAGCTTTGCCATTGCAAATATTTACAACACTTTTATAGGGTAATGTTATTAAATTATTAATTTACTGAATAGACTTCGGTTCATAGTCTATGGTTTGAGTTCATCAGATTTTCTTTATGTCCGATTAAAATTAATGTTATCATAAACACAGCCCTAAATGTTCACTTAATCTGCTGGCCTGAAGACCCCATAAAAAATTGATAGTAATTAGTAAGAACCACTTGGGCATTGTCGTTTCCGCCAGGGACGACTTAAAGAGCACTGGAGGTATCCACTTCCATTCTCCGGTAGGCTTAGGTGATAGTTAGTGGGCAAGACGGCTGGTAATCCTCCCCAACCGCACGCCTTCCTACCGAGCACAGGAACATGACTTCACCGATGTAATGTATTCAATTTCGTTGTTAGACGTCGGCTTGATGCGTCTACCCAGCTAGACTTAGCGGATCTACTAGATTTAATAACATCACGAGATGCGTCATCCATTATATGGCGTGATGGAGGGCTCTGCTAATTTTCACATTGGACCGTTCTTGCTCACAAGTTCGAATTACATCTTCACTTTGTTGACTATATAAAAATATCAGCATGAACTCGAATACGTTGTAAAGAGAGATCACGCTTACGTTGGTGCCATTATTGCTTCTTAGTTTTTACATCAGTTTCCAACAAATGCTTATCCGGCTCGAAAGATCATATGCTAGGTTGGGCAGTTTTTTCCTTGGCTATTAATACTATTCTCGGCTAAAATCACAGACGCAGCGCTAGTGTTCCAGTTATTTGACAGGAAAGGGTTTATGTATTTTTGTGTATTTTATATGTGATATCACATAAATTGTGTTACAAGAACTATAAATATATTTGGTTAAATGGAAATAACTCCCGTTTTCACACCAGACAGCTACGAGCAAATAAACGAAACACTATTTTCTACAAAAACTATCTGAGCAACTACTACTGACATCTAGCGGGTTTCCATGTAACAACTAGTTAGTTAAGTTGGAGGGAGATTTAAATGAAACTATATAAATCCCTCACACAATATGTCCCACAAAATCAAAATCTCATTGATTGCGAAACCGTATTATACAGGACTAAAAAATCAGTGCATAATTGAGGGTTAAGATCCAAAACCTAGCAGAAATGTTATAGAGATGGTGTGTTTGACGCATTTTTGGTGGAAATACATCTTACATGATTGTAGATTTTGTATTTTTCAAAATTTCGATATAAAACATCACTTTGAAATATATTGCCAAACTTGTTGCATGTAACTAAATAATAGACAAATATTCCTAACTATAGTACCGTACAGTAATTTCTACATTGGCTATAGTGTAATAAATTTTAAATATAACTAGTTAAGAAAGACAGTATATAAATTTAACTAGAAAAATTAAAGCGTTGCCATTTGCCAAACTTGTGATTTGTAAGTAAATAAAAATAAACACTTAATCCTAACCTAACTGCATAAATGTAAAGTTCATTCAATAATTTCAGGGGTTAATTTTTAGAAAGTCGCTAAAATCTTCCACCAATAGACCTTTTCAATTTAACGGCTATCTCTTTCTATCGCTACAAATAGTAAAAAAACAATGGCGCGAACAACTGCATAACGTCCCTAGTAGACCCCGAACCGTAGTGTTTGACCACTACCCTACTGAAACCTTAAATTGGACATAAATCCTCGCAAGCAAGATTTTTTACAAACGTTGTTTTTCTTAATTATAGTTAATGGAAAGATAAAAAAACCGCACACATTCATACTTTCATACCTAACGTGGGATCGGCATTCAAATATGAGATATATGTATATGAAGCGATAATGCTACCAATGCACTACATATATGCCAATATATGTATGTAACTAGATGAAAAAAAAAAAAATCTGATGTGGCCAGCACATTACCTTCCGTCAGTTCTATGTATTTTGTATAAATGTCATACAGAAAGTTCCTTGAAAAAGATTATATTTCTTGTACATTACCTTAAGGCAGTTGTATGTATTTTAAACAAATTCCAAACAGAAAGTTTCTAACAAAAGATCCCTTATTTCCAGTAAAATTATAACATAAACATACTGTCAACTGCACTTGACACTGACACCTTTCAATCAGAATTTTCTATTTTCTTAATGTAGCAGCTGTTTCCAGAGTTATAGCAAAGCTGACTAATATACATGATATTTAAGGTCTTTATAATTTTTTAACTTTATGTCCATTTAATATGAAGTATAAAATGCATTCAAATTGTATAGAGAATAAATAATTCTTTAATATTTATAATAACATTAAATGTGAAAAAATGATATTTAACATCGTTTTTTCAAGAAAAACTGTTAAAATCTTCAAATGAGGGTACTTCCGGTTGACCAATTGTGTTTAAAACTAACATGTTTTAAATGAGAGAAATTAGGAATTATTAACCCCTTGAGGTAGCAACCCGCTGCACATAAGAATAGAACGGTTAACCCGCCCTGACTCTATTTAAATAAGTCAATAAATAAATGGAAATAACTGTTTCTGTTACTTGGAAAAATTAGTTATATATTTTTACGTGTTTAAGTTTAATTTTAGTATTGTTTGAAATAGCTGTAGTATCTTAAACTAATTATTAATATTAATATTATTGCATCTGGTTTCAGGCGAGTGCGCGCGCACCCCCACGCCAAGCGTAGTGCCGCACAGCATTGACCGCGCTGATCAGACTGTGTCTGGCTTGCAAACGGTAAACATGTATCGCGTCGTCGTCCGCGAGAGTGGAATTTTCCACCATTTTGCATAAAACTTTCTGATTTTCATATGGTCAGTAAAGTAATTGGTTGTTTAATTATCGTACGCGTAGCTTGATTAGCCTAACACGACTAATTCAAGGAGTATCGTTCGGTTTTCATTTAATTTGGTACTTTATAGTCCGCGAATACTTTCCGGCGCCATTTTATGCAGCTAATAGACACATCTCAGGAATCAATTGTAAAATCGAACTGTACAATTTGATTTCTCACGGAATTCGTGTTGTTAGGGATTTGATTCATATTTCCTTGGGTGAAATTATTATTATTTCTTTGTAAACTTGTTTACGCACGTCCACCTTCGAGTGACGTCATTCACAGCGCATCTGCTGTTATTGTCGACTAGGTACATTCAATGCAACAAGTTTTGCAGTCTAGTTGGTTGTTATTAAGTTCATTTAGAGTTCTTAATATTGTTTAACTACATTTGTTTGTTCATACACTTATGAAATGATTTAGTTAATTTATACAAATATCGTATTTGTTTATCTTTGGTTTATTATTGTTTATGTCACTTGTATTCAATACGCTATCACATATTTCTCAGAATTGGTTTTCAGTTGTTTGTTATTTTGTTGCAATTATATTTAGCACGTTTGTTAGTTCGTAAAACTAACTGGTCCTTCGTTCGTTTTAATTAGTACATTTCACAAATTAGTATTATCCCGTTTATTGGCCAAGTCCAGTGATGTGAACCAGCTATCGAAGGTTGTAATTATTTTGGTTTACATATAGTTTTGTTTTATTCATTGAATTTAACATCAAACACATTGTTGGTGTTTCTAGACCGGATTCGCTGATCTAGAGACATCGCATTTGGGCTTGCGAGCAGGATCAAAACATTTTGGTTCTTCTAGACCGGATTCGCTGGTTGAGGGTTTGAACATTTGGTCCTTCGAGCCATTAGGTCCTTATTACTTAGTCCTTCGCACCGGAGGGACGCAACATTTGGTCCTTCGAGCCGGATTTGGCGGTATTCGGAGATAATTATTGTTTCTAGTTACTTTGGTATTAGTAATTGCATTTATTAGCACACTCTAAAATGGCTAAACTACTGCACAAACAATTAGAGGTTGTGACAGAAGATATTCGTCGTCTATCAGTCTATTCTTCAGAGACTGATGAAAAAAGTAAAGTGAAATTTGAGGTAACTTTTCCGTCTCTCGCAGCTTGGGAACAAGAATTCAATCGTACTTATTGTGAATATTCTTCAAAGTTAGAACAAACCAAAAATCCCGACGAGGATATATTGGCAGAAATTTCCCGAGTTAAGAATTTGTTTAATGAAATAAAAGAACTCATTTGCGACATACGTGTCAATTACAAACTTATGTTCAGTGGAGACACCGGATCACAGTCAGGGTCCGACAGAGCTAAATCAGAATCACATTCGATTCAATCAGCACAATCTTTGCGATATATGCAACCCAGCTTGCCTAAATTGAATCTCCCAACATTCGATGGGGAGAAAACAACTTTTATGAATTTTTACGATTTATTCACACAGTTGGTGATAAATCGGGACAGTTTGTCAGATATTGAACGACTTCAATATCTCAAGTTATCTTTAAAAGGGGAAGCCGCTAGGCTTATTACAAATATCCCCGTCAAAGCTGATAGTTTTGATATTGCATGGAACGCCATCACAGATGAATATTATCGTCCTAGGTTGTTGAGGTCGGTACATCTGAATGCACTCCAAGATGTGCAAAAGGTCAAGCAGGCAGACGCCCCTACACTAAAATCGTTGTTGAACACAGCACGCGAAAACATCGCTGCTCTGAAAAATTTAGAGGTTGATGTTGACTCATGTGGGGTCATTTTGGAAAACATGATTTGTCGTAAGCTAGATTCGGCTACTAGACGACAGTGGGAACTAACATTGGATTCTGACTCCAAGCCCACTCATGTAGAGTTAATTGCGTTCTTGACTAAGCAAGTTTCAAGCTTAGAGGTTGAACCAGACAGACCTGTCAAAACTCACGAGCCAATCAAAAGGCACAAGCCAGCATCGCGAGCGATGACATTGGCAACTGATACGAATTGTCCGTATTGCAGAAAATCTCACTACATCAGTCAGTGTGAAGGGTTTATAGCTCTTAAACCTAAAGGAAGACATGATGCTGCAATTAAACACAAGTTGTGCATCAACTGTCTTAGAATGGGTCACATACGCCCGAACTGTCCTAGTACAGCCACATGCAGAACGTGTAACAAAACTCACCATACGCTGCTGCATTTTGGTGAAAGGTCGAACAAGTCGTTATCACCCAAGCGTGATAAACAATCTGTGCAAAAAAATCGTCCGTCATCACCCAAGAGTGATGCAAACTCTCAAGCCAGTAGTAGTAATTCTGAAACTACTACGTCAATGTCTGCTAGGACTTATTCACTAAGTCAACACAGAAAACATACTTCGGTATTACTACCCACTGCAAAGCTGCATATATTTGACAGTGCAGGAAAGGTACATGTTGTACGTGCCTTATTGGATACAGGATCGCAGAAATCCTACATCACAAGTCGTTGTGTCCACAATTTAAATCTGTCTATTGAAGCGTGTCAAACAAAGATTATGTCAATCAGTGACACCCACGTCAAGGACACTAGTGGTATTATACATACCAAAATCAAACCATGTCGTAGAGAAACTCCAGTTCTCGATTTGAGTTGCATTGTAATCGACAACATTACAGGCAGAATCCCAGATTATCCAATATCTCGGGATACCTTTAAACAATTTGGAAATATCCAACTTT
Organism: Harpalus rubripes; assembly: GCA_963082715.1. Taxonomy (NCBI): domain Eukaryota; kingdom Metazoa; phylum Arthropoda; class Insecta; order Coleoptera; family Carabidae; genus Harpalus; species Harpalus rubripes. Next base: position 44,988,646 of record OY720460.1, on the reverse strand, counting down.
CGGATCCCGAATGCTATAAATCTCAACGAATAGACATGCTGTTAGGAGCTGACATTTGGGGTCAGGTCATTCGTAACGGAGTTAAGAAAGGAGTCGATGGCACACTCACCGCCATCAAAACAATCTTTGGTTGGGTGGTTATGGGAGAATATACCAGCAAGCAAACAAGCAATGCTGTGGTGTCGTATCATACATACACACAAGAAGATACACACGAACTGTTGTCTAAATTTTGGGAATTGGAAAATGTTCCAACTCCATCGGTTGTCACTAAACCGGAGGATAAAATGGTGGAGGACCATTTTGTCAATACTACCCAAAGAGACTCCGAGGGAAAATACACGGTTTCTTTACCTTTTAAACAGTACCCACCAGTACTAGGCAATTCATACAAGAAAGCTTTGTCCATTTGTCACGCACAGCTGACTCGCTTGAGTAAAAGCCCAGAGTTACTCAAGGCTTATGATGCAATATTCGAAGAATATTTGCAAAAGGGTTACGTCACTAGACTTGATGTGCAACCCAATTTGAATGATCAGGATTCGTACTATATTCCACACCATGCCGTGGTTAAACCTGATAGTGCGACGACACCGGTACGCATTGTGTTCAATGCTTCAAAGCCATCGTCTAATGGAAAGTCGATTAATGACTACTTGTATCCTGGTCCGGTACTACAGAAGAGTATCTTCACTCTTCATTTGCGAAATAGATTTTATCCTATTTTAATTACGGGGGATTTAAAACAGATGTTCCTACAAATTAGAGTTGTACGCGAGCATCAACGATTTCTAAGGTTCATTTGGAAACCTGCGGAGGCCACACATCCTATTGTGTACCAATTCAACACTATCTGCTTTGGTTTGAATTGTTCGCCGTTCTTGGCGTTGCGTACAGTTGAGCAGTTGGCTCAAGACGAAGGGGATCAATATCCCTTAGCAGCTAAAGTCCTGCAAAACGATGTCTATATGGACGATGTTGTGACTGGAGCTGAAGACATTCAGTCAGCACTGACACTGCGCCGTGAACTCACGGATATATTCGAAAGGGGAGGATTCACCCTCCGAAAATGGGCCAGTAATTCTCAAACAGTACTGGAGGAACTACCAGACAATGCACGCGCAGTGAAAGATGTCCACTTCAATGACGACGAGTCAGTGAAATTGTTAGGTGTCAAATGGGTTTGCAAGTCCGACTGCTACGAGTATACGGTCTCAAAACCCGACGATTTGTGCACCAAAAGAAACATTTTGTCCTGCATTGCAAGGATCTATGATCCATTAGGCATTATGTCCCCATTGGTGATGTTTCTTAAACTCATCATGCAAGAGCTTTGGAAATCAAAGGTAGAATGGGATGAAGAACCTCCCGCTCATATTGTCTCAGAGTGGAACTTGTTTCTGAACGAGATCGATTGTATATCCAACTATTCGATACCAAGGTTAGCCTGTTTGGGTTCGAAATTCGATCTTATCGGATTTGCGGATGCCTCCGAGCGAGGCTACTGTGCCGTTGTCTATGTTAGAAGTTATCTAAACGATAAACCAGTGGTTCAATTGCTCTGTGCAAAGACGCGTGTAGCGCCTTTGAAAAAAATTACTATACCTCGTCTGGAATTATGTGCGGCGCATCTTCTCGCCAAACTTCTCGAGAATATTCTCGAAAATATTCAAAAACAACCGGAGGCTGTACATTGCTTCTCGGACTCTATGATAGTTCTTGCCTGGTTGCGCAAGGAACCACACACTCTGAAAACATTTGTGGGTAATCGAGTCGCTCAAATACAAACAAATTTTCCGAGTGAACACTGGCGTCATGTAACGTCGGAACACAATGCGGCCGACGTAGGTTCTAGAGGTCTCAGTCCTCTAATTTTCAAGACATGTACTCTCTGGATAAAGGGACCTGAGTGGTTACAACAACCTTACTCGTGTTGGCCACAAAGTGAAGTGGTTCAACTTGACGAAGATCAAACGAACTCTGCTCAGACAGAGATTGTCAAAAGCCTAACATTGAAAACAGTACAGCAGTTCAGTTTTTTCAATGCAATGTCCAACTATAATCGGATGGTGCGAACTATGGCTTATTGTTTACGGTGGAGAGACATCTCTTCAGGCAAACGAAAGGGTGCTGATGTGTTTTCACCAGAAGAGCTTGTCCGAGCACAAGCCAAAGTCGTCCTGTTGGCTCAATCAGAAGGACTACAGGATGAATTATCACAACTACAACGAGGGAAAGTTTGTCGATCCCCAATCAAGTCGTTAGTCCCGTTTATTGATACTGAAGGTATAATTCGGGTCGGTGGCCGGCTGGAGCATGCTAATGTAGAATACGCCCAGAAACACCCCATTCTGTTGCCGTCGCAACACCCATTTACAAAGGCCCTCATTAAACACTTTCATGATAAGCATATGCATGTTGGTGCGCAAGGTCTAGAGTCTCTATTAGGACAACAATATTGGATCATTTCAAGCAGACGAACTATCCGTTCTGTGCTGAAAGGTTGTGTCCATTGTTTTCGGTTTCGACCGACAACCGACTACCCTCTCATGGGACAATTACCAAAGGACAGGGTTAACATTGCCAAACCCTTCCTTAATTCCGGAGTAGACTACGCCGGACCGTATAACATCTCCTGGAGCAGGAGACGAGGCACGTCCTCACACAAGGCATATATATGCCTATTTGTTTGTTTTGCCACAAAAGCCGTGCATATCGAACTTGTCACAGATATGTCCACGGACACCTTTTTGGCAGCACTAAGACGCTTTGTAGCACGCCGAGGTCGTGTTGCAAACCTATACAGCGATTGTGGCACGAATTTCATAGGTGCAAATCGCAAGCTCTCTGAATTACAAAAATTCTTGAGCTCTGAGGAATTCAATACTCAGATGTCCAATCATGTGTACCAAGAAGGGATCACATGGCATTTCAATCCACCGTCCACGCCACACTTCGGCGGGCTTTGGGAGGCTGCAATAAAGTCTACAAAGAGACTATTATCACGAGTACTCACAGAAAAGCTTCTGACTTACGAAGAGTTCTCTACCTTGTTGACGGAAGTGGAGGCGATGCTAAATTCCAGGCCTCTGTTCCCGAAGTCATCGGATCCTTCCGATCCCACACCCTTAACACCAGGACATTTCTTAGTTACAGAACCCACTGTAACATTGCCGTCTCTAGATCACACTGAGACTACCACAAATCGTTTGTCCTCATGGGAAATGTTGTCCAAGTTGCAACAACAATTTTGGGCACGCTGGCAACAAACATATCTTCGTACCTTGCAAGAACGGTACAAATGGAATGAGGATACAGATCCATTGACAATAGATACTATTGTCTTAATCAATGATCATCCAATGCCACCTACTGCATGGCGTTTGGCTAGAGTCATCAAATTGATTCCTGGATCAGATGGAATCAATAGAGTTGCCGTATTAAAAACTGCGAAAGGTGAAATCACTCGCCCTATAGCAAAACTGTGTCCTTTGCCAACAGCCTAAGTTTGTCTTTAGGGAGACCCTAAGGTGGCCGGTATGTTTAAAACTAACATGTTTTAAATGAGAGAAATTAGGAATTATTAACCCCTTGAGGTAGCAACCCGCTGCACATAAGAATAGAACGGTTAACCCGCCCTGACTTTATTTAAATAAGTCAATAAATAAATGGAAATAACTGTTTCTGTTACTTGGAAAAATTAGTTATATATTTTTACGTGTTTAAGTTTAATTTTAGTATTGTTTGAAATAGCTGTAGTATCTTAAACTAATTATTAATATTAATATTATTGCATCTGGTTTCAGGCGAGTGCGCGCGCACCCCCACGCCAAGCGTAGTGCCGCACAGCATTGACCGCGCTGATCAGACTGTGTCTGGCTTGCAAACGGTAAACACGTATCGCGTCGTCGTCCGCGAGAGTGGAATTTTCCACCATTTTGCATAAAACTTTCTGATTTTCATATGGTCAGTAAAGTAATTGGTTGTTTAATTATCGTACGCGTAGCTTGATTAGCCTAACACGACTAATTCAAGGAGTATCGTTCGGTTTTCATTTAATTTGGTACTTTATAGTCCGCGAATACTTTCCGGCGCCATTTTATGCAGCTAATAGACACATCTCAGGAATCAATTGTAAAATCGAACTGTACAATTTGATTTCTCACGGAATTCGTGTTGTTAGGGATTTGATTCATATTTCCTTGGGTGAAATTATTATTATTTCTTTGTAAACTTGTTTACGCACGTCCACCTTCGAGTGACGTCATTCACAGCGCATCTGCTGTTATTGTCGACTAGGTACATTCAATGCAACAAGTTTTGCAGTCTAGTTGGTTGTTATTAAGTTCATTTAGAGTTCTTAATATTGTTTAACTACATTTGTTTGTTCATACACTTATGAAATGATTTAGTTAATTTATACAAATATCGTATTTGTTTATCTTTGGTTTATTATTGTTTATGTCACTTGTATTCAATACGCTATCACATATTTCTCAGAATTGGTTTTCAGTTGTTTGTTATTTTGTTGCAATTATATTTAGCACGTTTGTTAGTTCGTAAAACTAACTGGTCCTTCGTTCGTTTTAATTAGTACATTTCACAAATTAGTATTATCCCGTTTATTGGCCAAGTCCAGTGATGTGAACCAGCTATCGAAGGTTGTAATTATTTTGGTTTACATATAGTTTTGTTTTATTCATTGAATTTAACATCAAACACATTGTTGGTGTTTCTAGACCGGATTCGCTGATCTAGAGACATCGCATTTGGGCTTGCGAGCAGGATCAAAACATTTTGGTTCTTCTAGACCGGATTCGCTGGTTGAGGGTTTAAACATTTGGTCCTTCGAGCCATTAGGTCCTTATTACTTAGTCCTTCGCACCGGAGGGACGCAACAAATTGTAACCAAAATCTAATCAGCTCTTCACATGGCTGTAACGAAGAGGAATACGAAAGAATTATAATTTTTGGAATTGTAGTATTAGAGTTATCGCATTAGAAAATTTTGTCACACACAGACACACACACACACACACACACACACACACACATACAGACATCATCGTAAAAATAGTAAAATCGTATTGTAAGGACCCTAAAACGTGCTTATTCATCAAAAACTCACCACCGAATTTTTTGACCAAAGACAATACCTTCCTTACCTAAAGGTGACGGAAGGTAAAAAGATATGGTATAAATTGAAACTGAACTGGACTTAGTAACTACCGGCACAGACAAAATACCCGTCGTAATGACCTTCTTTGCTAATATAAAAAGTAATAGATACCATAATCTAAATGAAATTAAGAAAATTGTGGTCACATTTTTATAGGAGAGATTTACATTAAACCCCTAAGAGGACATTATAAGCACTGTTGGAAAATGCAGTATAAATTCCCGATAAAATCTAAATCGCAGAAAAGAATTTAAAAGTATTTAATGCAGAGAGCAGTAAAGTGTATAAGCTTGAGGATATTTTTGGTCCGAGAACGCGGCAATCAATAAGAAAAGTAGGTAAATGGAAATAGTTTCCTTGCAGATACAATTACAGTTTTTGTAAGGTTACAAATTGTAGTTAACTGACGGATCGTTTAAGCGTGTGCAAAACGAAACAAAAGGCAAATAATTAGGCTAGTTATAGTTGTGTAAGTTGGCACGAGCTGAGAAGAAATTAAAAATAACAATGCCTCTCATCTGTATCAGTAAAAGCTTTGACAACTTATGTCAGCATTTTTAATTAAACAAAAAGTAATTATCCAATGAACAAAAGAGGAGCAAAAAATAAACGAGATGCCAAAGAGTATTTATTTTTTGTAGCAACAAAACAGTAAGTAGCATTTGGTTCGCTTGTCGTTTGTTTTTCCCGGTTCGCGGGGATCGTGACTCCCACCGTGGCCGCCTGAGATCCGAATGCCGTGAATTCCCACGACTTGCAAACAATGTCCTTTGTGATACAGCACCAGACACACACTTTGCCAAACCCGAAAAAAGACCAAATCGCATGAATACAAACCGCACCGCACCGCATCGCACAGATGAAAACGCTTTTAAGAAAAAACTACATCATCCTTTTTTCCTTCTTTCCCGCTTTCCTGGCTTGGCTATCTCAACGATGAGTGCCGTCGCTCCAAAAATTAAAATGCTTTTTCCTATTACTCTAGGTGGCTTCTTAATAAATAAACACTCTGCCTTAGAAACGTTCATTCCTCATCCTCACAATGTCTTCCCATTGGGCTCTTTCCCACATCTTCAAAGGAGAAGTTTAGCGATTTTTTATTTTCTTTCGGGATGCCGAAAATAATGTACTAACTCGTACTTAGAACTTAGAATAACAAATCAATATATTTTCAATTCAGCATATTGAATGAATTCTTGCTTAAGAAATTTGAGTCTTTATTTGTGCATTTTTTCCACTGGTTTCTGTATCTTCTCCTCACAAATTTCCGCTTCTTACAATGTTGGTCGTTTGGATGTCAGTGATTTGTCCATGATCCTCCTTTTTCACTAATTTGTCTAAACCTCCTTCGTAGTTTGCCCATCCTTACATGATGACCCTACCAACTCAGCTGTCTTTGCTTAACAAACTATAGTCTGATTTTACGAGGAATAAATGCGAAAGTTAGATTTACACTAGAGAAAGTTACCAGAAAAAGTTACTATACATCGTTTCACGTAAGTGATGGGACGATTGGTGCAGTTTGATATTGTTGTTACAAAAATTCCGTACGCATCTGCACTGTATACTTTACATGGAATTTATTTTAAAATAAAGCTGACTTTAAAAGCTCTTATTTTTACGCCATATATTTGATTATATGAATAACACATAATCTGTGATCTAAATAAACACTTTTAACTTGATTTATAACTATATTTTTGAATTGGACATATACATTACCCGATAAACAGTAGATACTGCTACTCCTACAGAAAGAAATCATCATTATTATGGCACTAAAATAATATATATATATATATATATATATATATATATATATATATATATATATATATATATATATATATATATATACGAATAAAATTACCCGTTTAACCTTAAAATTAATTTTAATAAAAACTAAATACGTGTAGAGTATAGGAAATATCAGTTCGGTATTTAATATACTTTACACTTGTAAAAAAACGTAAAAATTTTAAACTTGTATAATACTAAATAAAAACACAAATGGATTTGAAAGGGAAAACGAAACTCGAAAAACACTTTATTTATTTTCTTAACGATATTCAACTGATTATTCGGTCACTTGCTCGAACATTCATAAAATGGAATATGTGGTTGCTAGATGTAGCTGTAACATACGTATTTCGAGAACTAAGTTCTCATCATCAATAGTGCAACAAGGGAAAGTTAAACAGAGTAGTCAAGATTACTCAACATGTCAACCATGACAGAGGTCCTAATAACTCTGAAAAACAAGGGAGAGAACTTGGATTATATAGGTACAGGATTACCTATAAACTAAGATAAATTTAGTCCAATAATAATGAGTCATTAAATTTTAAATCGTCCAATAAAGTTTAACTTTGTATTAAATCGAAAATTTTGAGTTTGGTATGGGACTGAGATCTGCGTTCATCAAAATATTTTTATATTTATTTATTATTAAACTCTCGTATGCATCTAAATATCTATCATTATTAATATGTTTTAAAAGTTTAATATTAGAATTGTTAACTTTGTGATTATTAATGAACATATGTTGAGCTACGCTAATGAAATATTAAGTTAAATGTTATAACTCAATGATTAATTTTGATAATTATTGATTTATACCTTATTCCATTTAAGCCATTCTCTAATGTAGAGAATAGGGCATAGTTTTGAACTCTGTGATTAGCTGAAATTGGAGACAAGAGACAAATTTACCCAATATAATTTCGGCTACCTAAAACTGGCGCTGATGTGGGCGCCATCTGTTAAATGGCTTAAATGGAATAGAGTATAAAAGATAATTGTGAATAAAATAGTATAAATACATCCCTCGGTGGGAGTTTCATTACAGCCTCGCGCTGTATATATAAATACATAAGCCCTCGGCTGTAATGAAACATATCCCAGCTCGGATGTACTCGTAATGTACTACACTACTAGTAAGTAGATTATTTATTCAATGTTATACGTTCTTTATGTCTCTGTTTTTTAATCCACCTAACATCGTGAAAACATTGATTCTTCTTAAGTTTGTATTTCTTCATATTCTTCTTGATGATTCACTACCATAGGTTAATATCCCTCGGTAAATTGCGTTGAGTACTGTAATATTTGTTTTTTATGTGATTACCTTTTTGCTTATGTTTCTTCAATATTTGGAATAATTTCGCTGGATTGTCTAATCTTTGTTTATAAATTTATATTATTGTTGACTTATCGTAACTATTACGTTCTGTACCAACTACGTGGCCTATTCAGAGATACAGAGATATAGAGTCATAAAGGTTGCTATGTACATAAAGTTCGTTATCATAAAGACATTTGTAACAATCTTTATGAATTTGTCAATTCAGAACCTACGTCGGTATTCTTAACAATCTTTACAAAAAATACTTGTGAATGAACCAGATTATTTGACACTTGCTAACTTCATTATATATATATATATATATATATATATATATATATATATATATATATATATATATATATATATATATATATATATATATATATATGAACCTTATCTAACCTTAATCTTATCTGTCAACACTTTAATTCTTTTAAAAAATAATGAATTGCCAATTATATTTAGTACGCAAACGTTTTCCCAAAAACAACCAAAGAACAATATGATATTTATGTCATATTTACAAACTTCTACATTATTTAGAACGAGTTTTTTAATTCCTGCAAATGATGAGTTTTCAAGAATACCACAATATGTCAAAAGTAACTTTCTTCCACCTCAGTCTTTATCGTTCTTATGCTCTTTATTCAAGCAGAAGCAGAATGAATATACGTATAATAAACTGCATCCTATATATATATATATATATATATATATATATATATATATATATATATAATATAATATTAGTACACGCGGTAAAATTGTAAGGTTAATTTTTATTTTACTTTGACATAGCACATTGTGTAATTCGTAGGAAAAGTGATATATTCCTGGACGACTGTTCACTTACTATTTTTTCTTTGATCAAAAGATTGTTTTATTTTAATTTTTATAAACGTCTAAATTAATAAAATTATTTGAATAGGTTTTGTTAATTTTGGCATACAATAACAAGTCAAAAAGTTGTTTTCCACTGTGAATATAAATTTTGTACGGAAGATATTTTATATTACATTTTTCTTTAACCTAAAGCGTATTTTGATTTTTTTACTAACTCTAGGTATAAATCCTAGGCTTTCATATTTACAATACCGGGTGTCTACTTTTTTCCGGTGCATAGGATATACAATTGTAAAATTTTCATATGGCTTTAATGTCTGCCCTATTTATTTTAGAAAAGTGTAAATGCAAAAAATATTCAGAATTGAAAACACGTCCAAAATTATTGTTTACATGGGTTTCGTTCACGAGAGAGAGGTAAAATAAAAGTTTTAATATTTGGATATTTAGATTGTCATGTCATATGTCACAAAGTCGTAATAATTATTGATTAGAGTAAATTAATTTTTATTTAATTAATTATATTTTTGTGAGATGGTCAATATAACCATGATTATTGACAAATAATTTAAAATCAATCATTATTTAAACGTGGAGACAGATGTCATCTATTAACTCAAACAGTACATCTGTTTAATATTTTTGTTCTATTTCTCATAGCAGTCTGTAAATAGCTAAAAATTATAGCTTTTATTTTTCTTCTTAGGTATTAGATGTCCACGGATTTGCCCTTTCAACTTGGGACATTTTAGCACGAGTGGTTGCATGTTCTATTTGTATATACGAGTACTCAGCAAATCGATCACAATAACCATCACCATATACGAAAGTAAATTGTCATGCAAAATAAGTTGGCCATCGACGAACAATTCAGATCGAATTTTGTGTATTTACTAATGTTGACGGAATTCATATGTATCCATATTTTTGGACGTTTGAAAGTCGCAAACAACAACAATTTATTTGTTTTCCCTCTTATAATTAAATCAAACTTGAAATGAAATTAAAACAAATTGAACCGAAAACTAGGTCTTTCATTTGAAAAGCTATGGGCAAAAAAAACACAGATTCGCTTTTGAAAAACAAATATCAGTAATTTAATTAATTCAAAAGTGAATTCATTTCCGTTACAAGGTAGTGGGAACGTTTATAACGCAACGATAACAATGCGAATCAATATAAGCTTTCAATCAGCAACAAACAATGAACAGTCACTGGATCCGTAGCGAACAGCAGAGCATCGCACTCGCGGTAGTCACTTGTTTGCCGGGTAGCCTAACAGCCGCGCCATATAAATCCTAGTTGGCGCGCATTTTTCATCCACGTGCGAGGCGGAAAAAAAGGATGTGGATGTGCAAATTGCGGAGAGACAAGAACGCGAGATCCGCATGGAAAAGTGAATTAGATTTTTGTGGCAGCACGAAGGGTAAATTATCGATTGTAAGGGATGTCTGATGTGGAAAATATTTGTGAATGGAAATGGAACTTCTATTTTCTACAACGAGAGTTTATCGCAAGTTTTTACTTTAAATTCCTTCGAATCAACTTTGATTGATGTGCAATTTCTTTTTTCACGAGTAGTAATCTGTTTATAAATGGTTTCTTTTAGCGACAGAATAAATAGCATATTTCATTAGTTTACTTCAAAATTCCTGTATTAGGTATGTTTTTGGTGTAAAACAATATGAGCACATATCAAATTTTATAGTAGATATAAAGCGAACATACAATATATTGATGACAGAGTTGAAACACTGCGCGTGGCAAATAAATTAAATATTGTAACGTTTTTTTATATTTATTTGGGTGAAGTGTAAATATATTAGACAATTATTATTAATTAAAATGAAGGTTTATTAAACTATAATTAAATATTAAAATGGTATTAAATAAAAATTAAACTAGATAACACGAACACTATTTATTTATTTTACCAATTAACACTACTATTTATTTCCACTACGCGTTCCAATCTTAGACTGCCAGTCTGTTGCAGACTCTTGTAGACTGTTTACGCGATATTTATATCACTATATTTATGTCACAATTTACTAATATCACTTTCAACTGTCCGCCTACCGACCTCCACAGCGTCTATGTACTCAACTGACTCAACAGCGTCTATATATTCAACTGCTTGGACAGAAGTCACACTTTGACTAACTGTCTAACTTCCACAGCTTCAGTATCATAGACTGTCCGTATCCCACAATTCTTCACCACTACTGCCGAGTATCCACTTCCACTTGCCGTTACTGTCCTCTTCTCAATACTCTTCAACACTACCGAGTATTTCCTTTCACAGCTATCCCGGTATACCAGTAACTTTCCGACTCGCCGTTACTGTCCTCGTATACTATAACTCGTCAACACTACCGAGTATTCACATCCACAGCTATCCCAGTTTACCAGTAACTTCCCGAGTACCTACTCGACACAAACTACATACGCTCACCACGATATTGCTGTGCTTTTCCAAACTTACGATCTCCACAGCGTCTATATACTCAACTGACTCAACAGCGTCTGTATATTCAACTGCTCGGACAGAAGTCACCTCTTTCACCACACTATCTATCTATTTATGTAACTCTCTGTCTAACTTCCATAGCCTCAAGCCTCAGTATCATCGACAGTCCGTATGCCACAATTCTTCAACACCACTGTCCCCGTATACCTAGCTTCCCAATACTCTTTCACAGCTCTCTCGGTATACCAGTAACTTCCCGACTCGCCGTTACTGTCCTTGTACACTATAGCTTCCCAATATTCGTCAACACTACCGAGTATTCACATCCACAGCTATCTCAATTTACCAGTAACTTCCCGAGTCCTCCACTCGACATTATACTGCATACGCTAACTACCGTGCTTCTCGCTAACACTTTACTCTCTAACATTCCATGTAACTAACTATCTAACTAACTAACTAACTCACTCTCGAGCATAGCTACGTCCCTTTTATACAGCTGCCATTATCTTGTAGAAAAGCTCTGGAATGTTCGACCGCATAATAAAAATGAACACAAAAGGTTCAGGCGGCCGCAAGTAATTAAACACGTCGCGACTAGTTTGTTTACCCGGCTGCTAGCGCGATTACGTCATCGCTATAAATAGACACTCGCTTACAGCGGCGGCGACGGCGGGCGTTCCACGTTACAATATTAAAAACAATTCATATTGTATGTGTGAGTCTCCACTTTTTAAGGTTTTTCCTACTAATTACACAATGTGCTATGTCAAAGTAAAATAAATTATATATATATATATATATATATATATATATATATATATATATATATATATATATATATATATATATATATATATATATATATATATAGATATATATGTTTATGTGTGTGTGTGTGTGTGTGTGTGCGTGTGCGAGCGAGCGTGCGTGTGTGTGTGTACGCGTGCGCGTGCGTGTGCGCGTGTGTGCGTGCGCATGCGCGTGTGTGTGTGTGTGCGTGCGTGCGTGCGTGTGTGTGTACTGCATTTTCAATAAAATGTTATTTTTTATATGTATAAAGCTTTTTAAATTGCAAAACAGTTTTTTTTAAATATTAATTATTCAGTTGTAGACAAAATATTGTGTATAACTTTTGCGCGAAATATGTTTTTTGAACTACTAAAGCGTCGTCAAAAATTTTCAATCTCTACTGAAAATATTTTACCGTGTATTTTTTTTATTGATATTTTTTTACTATAACTAAAAATTATATTTTTCATTCTTTTAATAGGGCGTTTAAATTTCTGCCAATTTTAAATATAAGTAGACGAAAAAAGACTTGGTACCAAATATATAAATAGAGACTGCGCTGGACTTAATAATTATTAGCAGGTGGAATGTACCCGTCATATGTCGGAATTTCTTGCTAGTGCATGTTATTAATAAAAATGCAGATAATTTAATTTAGTTATGTTTTTCTTTTGGAATTTATCTATTTGTTAACATTTGTCTTTCATTAAGTTAATTAGTTTAAAATTACAGATTTTCTAAAAAAAAGTTATGAACAGAGTGAAGTCATTGTTCTAAAGCAGGCGATGGGATAAAAAAGAACTCCGGTAAAAGCAAATAAATCTCATTGGTGCAAACAGCAAACACGAAGTAATCTATCCGTTGCTGTAATTTCTAAATCAACCAATTCTCGTCTTTGTAAAAGCATTGGATATCAGCTATCATTGATTGTTTACCTAACTTAGCGGAGGAAAAAATCCATTTACGAGTAACCTGCACTGCAGCATCAAATTTCACACTAGAATCGTTCCTCTGTTGGAAATGATTTAAACTGATCTATATCAAATTAGGTCAGTCAAAACTGAACTGTAATTTGCTTTAAACTGATCAGGGCAAGTGATCCGAGCCGGCTCTCATTCAATAAAACAAATTTCATGGGTGCAGTGGCCCAGTGCCCTGCCCTAGTGGAGCGCCTGCTCTGATTGGGGTTGCGGGCCCCATTATTCAAGATTACATGTTCGGCTGATCCGAAACGATTCGTTTGCTTTGACTTCCAATCGGAATTGTTTATATCGGATGTTGATATTCAATGTTTCACAAATCGCAAAGTTTATTGTATTACACAAATCCAAACTATGTATTATGTAATTTTCACCCATATTAAATTCATAGATAAAGTTTCGTATTGTTGGTTTATAGAATAGAAATATACTTAACATTGCACAATTTTACAATAAAACTAATATATTTAAAAAAAAAATACTTTAGTACCACGGTTTGTAAAGTATAGCTTATGCAGGTAGCATGTCAGGATTAATTGAAATTGAATCTGCAATAAATTTTGTATTAAAAATGGTATAAAGTATCGTGAACTGGTGCAAATGTTGGAGATGCTATGTGGAAACCAAAAGTAGGTATATGGTATATGAATAGTACAAACGTTTTCAAGAGGACCGTGGAGACGTAGAAGGTGACAAGACAACCGGACATCTTGCCAAATCAACCATCGATAGAAAAACCATGACAACGCATCGGCTCACAGTTCACTACTCATTTGTTCATTCATTTATTTATTTTATCTTTTAAGGGGACACTATTTTTAAATTGATAAATTAATTATTACTTTTTGGAAAAATTAAAATTCTCGTCATTTTTTAACACATGTCGTATCAGGATGAAAAGTGTAAATAAGGCTATTGCAATCATTTTTATATTTTGTAAGTATTAAATTTTTAAATATATTGTTTAAAAAGCTTCAAATGTTGAAAATTTCACAAAATAACCATTAGATATTTTATGATATACTGAATCGTAAACGTCTTATTACAGAGCTCTGTCTCTAGTGGTAAAGAAAGTTTTTACGGGCTGTTAAAATCACAGCAACAAATATACAGATTTATTTATTCATTATTTCGCCATGTTTTCAAAGACTATTTCGATTGAATAATTTAATGTATTATGCTTTACAAATTATTTACAATTATGTATATCATAAAACATTTTACAATTCATTATTGAAATTTGAGTAATATTTTGAAAAATTCACTTGATCTTAAACAGAATGTGACGTGTGATACTAAAGTTCATACAGCTTAACATGTGATATACCTTCACCTATTTTTATTTATATAAATAATAACGCAGGTGATAGACAAACTGTTTTCCTATTGGCTGTGAATAACGTGCTGTAATTAGCTGTAGTATGTAGATACTGGTAGGATGTTACAGGAGTGGGAGGTTGTTTTTCATGAGTATTTTTCGCGCCAATCATTTTATTTAATTATTTACGAAAATAACAACAAATTATTATTTTTATTACTATAATGGTATAAAAAATAGTGCATAGACTTTGATTTAAAATACTTTTTTAAAAATGTGAAACCGGCCATTGTTATTTAAGGTACAACTACACTAATAATTTTATGCAAGGTCTATTGTTAAAACTTTCCCAAAAATATCCCAAATCCCAAACGCAAATATCATAATTTCTGAAGAGAATATATTTTAAAACTCCTTAATTTAGAGTAAGGAAAATTAAATAAACGAATGAAAAGGTTATCTAAAAATTGCCGTACGGGCTTTCAGAAACTATACCTAGTATATTTAAAAATATGTTTTGCTAAAATAGCAGTTTTAAATTTAATTTTCATAGTGTTGTAGGTAAGGGAGATCGGTGTCAATTCTGAAAGGTGTCAAATGTAACAAGGGTAGGTAACAGGGCCATATTTCCGATTCCGAGGTAGATTAAAACGAGCTTGCAGAATGAAGCAGAAAGAGTTCTAGCTCTTTGATATTTAGTGCAAGTACATACGCGCTCATACGGCGTCTGTTTCTGACGAATGTTTATAAATCGACCAAAAAGTAAATACAGATAGTGATATACATTGTTTCTAAAACGCTACAAGTGCTCTGTTCGGAAATATTTCAAGTTAGGGATCAGTTTGTGAGTTATATCTCCATTTATTTTTCGTTAATAACATTTCGAATCATTACCTAATAAATACAAAAAAACATATAATATCTTTATAAGTTAAGCGGTGTTAGTTACACATCCCACGGTGTCGATTGTAACATGTTAAATATTTAAATACAGTCTTGATCATGATAAAACATACAAGAAAAAACCACTGCTATCGGAAACATAAAGGAAGAAGAGCAAACAAAAGAAAAACAGTTCCGAAAATAACAGTCGCAGATTAATCTTCACATGACTCCGATGAGGAAACTCCTAGTATGTATTGGCCCATATTTTTTGAGCACAGGAGATTGGTTGCAGTGTCGAAAATGTAAAAACTGGACACCGGGCACGTTTAAATTGTACGAAAAAGACCTATTTTATGTTTACCTAAACTGTAATTCCCTTGACGATTAAAGGCATTGATCAAAATAGTCCATATCACCAGCAGAATATATAATTTATTTGCTTTTAGTTGATTCATTTTAATTTTGTATTTTCTGAGGTAATAAATAAATGTTTTTTTCAATAATTTCTTTTATCTGTTATTTTATCTTATTATATCACTATTACTATTTGTTACAATTAACACTGGCCCTCTTATTATTGACACCAGTTAGGTGGCAATTGTAACATTTGTAGTGCCTGACTAAAAATCCTAATACATTATTTCTATTTGTCGCATTTTCAAAAGTTTAAAATTCCAAATATTATTCACTCAGGTGGCTAAGTTCTCATATAACCTAACATTAACTTGTGAAAAATAAAAATTTAAAATTTGTAACAATTGACACCGGTCTCCCCTACATTTAATTAGGATATAAAAAATAGAAGTAATTGCGTAGGAAATTTTGAAAAATTGAATAGAACATCTGAAAAATATGATAGTGATGATTAATAATTTTAATGTGCATATTTTTAATCACCATAAATCAGTACATCAAATTAACCATTTTATTATATCATAAAACATGAAATATACCATCACTTATTGATTTTGCATCCGGTGTTGTTATAATTAAATAACCTATTCATAAAAAAATATATATAATTATATCGTTGGTATAAATAAATGAAAGCTATTAAGTTTCAAATCACGCTATATAATGTGGCATAAAATTTATAAAGACTTTATTATTTCTTTACTGCCACTAAAAAGAGCAGATATTTTTTCATAAATAATTCATTTCTTACAATCGAATAATTTTTCCAATTGCATGTATGTTTTTCATGTATTGCCGACAGAAAGTTATTTTCTCGTGATATAATTTAGAAAATGTTTGTTGTACAGGTAGCTACGTCAATTTCCTGTTTTGTTCCTGATCAAAAACAATGTCAAACGTTTATCGATTGTAATAGCGCATTGTGAAGTAAACAGATATGTGCATACACAATATTGAAAGTAAACATTATTGTAATATTTCGCTGCACTACACTGAAGAAAAATCCATTACTGCCGAAACGTTGGTTTGGATTAATATAAAGAGAACTTTAACTAAAAGATCGATTTCTTTTAATATTATGAGTTAATAGTTTTACAAATTCACATTTTCTACGAACTACTTTACTATGGATATCGAAAATAAAGAGATTAAAATTGTTACAAATCAGTGTGAATTTTCAAGAAAGTTTTTTTGTGAAAATTTCAATTACTTCACTGGGACTTGAACCAGGACTTTCCTATGTCTAGTAGGATGCATTAAACTTGAATATTTCACGGTTCTAAATGCTATAAAAGTAACTGTGTAAAAGCAGTTTGTAATACAGTGAATGTTCCTGTAAATGCCTGAAAATCGGTAAATCCTAGATTTTGCACGATAATCCTAGGATTTAAATGTGCGTGGTAAATCTACGAACTAATTTACATGATACAATTTAGGATTATTACCAAGGCTGAAATGGCATGTTTCTCTATATATAACAAAAATAAAGTAACCTAACGCACAAAAGTCACCCTTGGAAAACTCGGGCCGAGTTGGTAATAGTCCGAAATTATATCATTATTATTTTTGCTTGTTTATTTGCAGAGCTCCAAGTGTAAGTCTCAATAATTGATATCACATGAAAAAATTTATTTGGAATAGGGGATTCCACCATTTTTTAAATATAATTTCATCTGAACGTATAAGTAAACCTAAGACTGTCGGTGAAAATCCGGTGAAAAATTCCTATTAATAAGCGAGTAATGGCCGGTTACACCAACGTAACTTAAATATTAAACTTGGCTTAAATTAACAATATTGCATCGAGATGAAATATCTAATGAATTATAATATATTTCAGTCAAAATTTCGACATGCATTTTTTTGTTTAAACTTAGCTAAAAATTAAGCCTTGTTAGTGCAACTGGGCATTATAGTCCTCCGAAATTTGAAAATATAGATGTGACGTCACGAATATAAATTTTTATATTAAATTATATTTTTCGTGAACCTAAATGTTCTTGAAATATATGCTATTTCTAAATTATATTCATAAAAAAATACAAGTCTACATGATTTATAATTGGAAATATATTTAAATTATTAAGTTTAATGCAAAATATTTATATTTAAATAAAACTGTTTGAGAATTGCAGTACTTAAATGATAGCCACGCCTCCGCTATTTGAATTTCTCTACTTCCATTGGTAGTAGGCTCCTCCCCTAACTGGGTATTCGTTATATATTTATAGGCCGTCTTTGAGTCACCAATCAAAATAATATATATGGAATTCATATGAGTGATGAGCTGCTATAACAAAAAACCCTTATTTCCGAAGTATTTCAATTATATCGTTTTATTTCGTTATTAATATTCATTATTAAGCATATACTTTCAATATTTTTTCCTAATTTTTCTTAAATCAATTGCGCTGTAGTCCCTTATTAGAATAATTGCAATAAACGAGTATTATTTTAGGTACATTTGCGGTCGTACTTTTAAAAAATAACTCGAAAAATAATAACTATTTATTTTTTCTTTTTTTTTTTAATAACAATAAGCAACCTATTATCTCGCATAAGAATCTGAATGTCTCGTTTTCTGTAAGTTTCTGTAAAAAAAACAATAGAATTGTTATAAATTATTTTCAATAGTTAATACGACATTGTAGTTTACAAGTACGTGAAAAAAAATTGCTCGTTTAATTTGTTCAACCAGATGAATTCTATTATGAAGCTCCAAGCGTAAGTTTAACTTCACATAACAATGAGAGAATTTATTTAGTATTAGAATAATTGCAATATACCAATATATTATTATAGATACATTTGAGGTCGTATTTTTCAAAATAATAACGAATTTAATAATGTTTTTTTTTTTGTTTAATAACAATGAGCAACGAAATCTTTCCACTTAATAACCTGAATATTTCATATTGCAATCGTAAATAAAGACAGTACAATTGTTACAAATTGTATTCAATACCTAGTTAGTTCGAGATCGTAGATTTTATATAAGTATTTGGAATGATTTTTCCACGTTCATTGTTATTAGCAAATTAATTATTTAGTGGAGATTGGAATGTTTTTTTCATTGCATGAAGAAATTTAATTAAAATTAGAATGATTGTACTTTAATAAATATGTGCAACACAATCATCTCTCGTAATATTTCATACGAGAAGGAGTATTGTGCAAGGTTCTGTATTTTATAGATCGTAAATAAAGACATTACAATTGTTGCAAATTATATTTTATGATTAATTCGACATCGTAGATTTTATATATGATAAGTATTTGGAATGATTTTACCTTGTTCAATAGTAAATTAATTTTCAATTGGATATCGCAGTGTATTTCTAATTTCACTTTATATGGAGTCATTTATTTAAAATTCAAATTATTGCAATTTGATTGATTTTAGGTCGTAATTTTCAAAAATAGCGATCTAATTTATTGGTCGCCCTAGTTATTTAGTATTAATATCCGTTTTAAAGTTTCAAATTAACACTATCTTACCCTCCCTCAAGGCTCGAATTTGGGCGTTCATCGAATTAGTCAACATAACCTCAACATGCTAAGTGTCAACCCAAGATGCATATTCATGCCTAATCCTTATTTGTATAATCTAGTTTCCCAGGCAACATACGGCCGGGATGAAACCTAAAGCCTCCATGAAAGCCTACTTTTTGAGCTTCTGTGTAAAAAGCTCGCTTTGTGAATTATTTAATTAAGAATTCTAAGGATAATCCTGAGAAGAAATTTATACTTTACGCTCCTGTAAGAAGGATTAAAGGACTAATATTGAGAAGAATATGACAGTGACGGCAAAGGGATGTTGAGGCAAATTTAAATTAACCCTAAATAAGACAAGACTCCAGGGAGCGGTTTCAACAAGGTTTAGCGCTGACAAAATTTGATGAAAATCTACGCAGTACAGTTTGTTTTAATATTAACGAAATTAAATAAGAAGATTCAGTTTTAATCTGGTTTTTGTGTTTTGTGTCCATAAATAATTTGTTTACCGGCCTTGGCCAGAAAAAAGTGCACCAAAAGAAATTTTGCTTTAAAGTTATGGAATTGCAGGTTAAATCAAATATTTTTACTTTCACGATCCAACAAAGTTTATTTTTGATTTAAAAGTACCCTTGTTTTCAACCTTTATTTAGGATTTTGAGACAAAAGTAAATACCTACCATTTTATCAAAAATAAATTTATAAAGAGTATTATATTCTTTTTTAAATCACCTCGTATTTAAGTGAAATGTATTTAATTTCGAATTAAAAAAGTATGATTTCAGCACAGTGTATTTAAAACATTAACCCAAATAATCAAAGCAGTAAAATTAAAAGCTGTTAGTATTCAATTTGAAAAATATTTATATCATTTAAATTTATATTTTTAAATTATTATTTTTATTTATTTGAAATAAAAAATCATAATTTAACCTGAGGAACGAGGAACGGAATTTTTAAAACAAAAATTCCTTAATAATCTTGTTTTATTTTAATAATTATACAATAATTAACAAAACTCGTGCCTGAAAAGAATTGATACTGATTTCTGATCTTATTATGGAAAAGAAAACTTATTTCTAACAAGATAATTGTACATACAATAATAACAAATACAATAATTATTAACAAAACATATGTTAAGTGTATCTTAAGTCTATAAATGAATTTAATTTTTACACCTTTTTGTACCTTGTAATTTTAAAAGTATATTTGGAAATACATACTACATTTTCTCACATCGCGGCTCGTTTTCCAAAATTGGACTCGTACATTAACAGATTGCCTATTGATATTTGCTTTTTAATGTACTAAAATAATTTCATTATGACGAATTTAAATGAACTATCAGAATAACAAAATACTATTAGTCAGTTATTAAAAAGTTTTGACTGCACAGGTATGTCAACAGAGCGTATATGTGCAATAATACATTAATATTTTTATGGGAAATGTATTTATATCTAAAAATATATTTGTTTATGTAATGATGTTTGCTTTATAAATGAATTTGTAATAGCTAACATGGAAAAACAAAATTATTATTATTATATTATTATGGTATCAAAACAAATTTGTATTAAAATATTATTTTATTAAATAAAGTTGTGTGTAGGTTTATACATTTTCAAATACTTTTGTACCGAGATGTTATGTTTGATTCTGTATACAACGTGCACAGAGTTGATCTACTGTTTCTTGTCTCGTCCCAATCTTTTCTTGGCCTTCCTTGACCGCTCTTTTTTGTTAGGTTGTCTAAACCATAACCGCAGGTCTCTTGCCATCCATCCTTGCAAGATGTCACCACCAACTCAGCTGTCTTTTCTCAATAAAGTCTAGTATCGTGTTTGTTCCTAGTTCTTCCTATCCCATTCTTCTCGAGGCTTTTCTTGTTCTCTCTTTTCTCTGATTTCGACTCACCAATCCCCCTTCATGGGTCTCTTATCGTCCTTCCTCAATAAAGTCTACTATCGGCTTCGTTCTTAATAATTCTTCCTATACCAATCTTCTCTCAGCCTTCCTCGACCTTTATTTTTATTTTATTTTGTCCAAACTTCCTTCGCATGTCTCTGATCGTCTGTTCTCACAAGACGTCCATACCAACTCTGCTGTCTTTCCTTAATAAAGTCTAGTAAGTGTCGGTTTTATTGCTAGTTTTTCCCACCCTTTTTGTCTATTGACCGTCCTCGTCCCTTCTTTCAAGATGTTCCAACATCCAACCAACTTTGCCATTTTTCCTTAATAAAGTTTAAAATCAGTTTCTTTGCTGTCTGTTTCTTATTCGAATAATATTTTTTTGCTCAATATTTTTTTTTTACCTGAATGACCAGTATTTATTTAAAAATAAATGAACAGTGAATAAGAATATTGTATTTAGGTCAAGTTATGTTTAGGTCAGTTGAGGTTAGTTTACATTAGATTAGGTTAGGTTAGTGTCAGGTCGCGAATCTGGGGAACCGGGTTCGATCTCGACTGATGTCAAATATTTCGAATTTTAAATGGCATAGAATTGACCCCGGTGGTGCACTTTCCACGGCAGCAATGAGTGCCAGTGAGGTAACGCCTGGCATGCGTCCACATGCACGGTGCAAATATTTCATCATTACCGATATCTGTGTACAAAGCAGATTGGCACACCCAGCAATGGGTAATAAGCCGTGATGATATATTTATATTTATTTATTATAAATTATTTAGCATTAATCTTTGTGCCTCCGTCTGGTTTAACTTGTTGCTGTCATCGTCAGCTAGAAAGACTTTTTATCGGCCTAGGACGGCAAAAAGATTAGGACTATTATGGTTATAATTTGATATTATTCTGTTGAAATATCAATTTATGAGTATTTTCAGCACAAGAATTAACAAAATATTTATAACTCTTAATACTAAATTATTAATTATAATTTAAGTAAACACACTTTAAGTTGAATGTAAGTAATTTATTTCAACTTGCAATGCAAAACCGATAAACAAATGTTAGATTATTTTTCAGGTTATGTTTGTAAGTCTATGACATGGAGGTAGGAATAAATATGGAGAGAACCTAAACTTGAACTATGGGCAAGGGGAGTGAAGACCTGTGGGGGCGGACGCACGTACTGTAGCTCCTCCTTCTAATACACATTGATGTGGGGATTCGCGCGGCAAATATAAAATCAAATATTTGAAATTGAAATGTTTTATTTCTAGTAATATTGTTAAACATACATATTTTTCAGCAAATATGTGCTTAGAAGAAATTAGAATATAGAAAAATTATTATAAATAATTAAAATTCCACTTCCATGTGATTCATGCGGTTATCTTTTACATTATTTATTTAAATCAATAGATCTAGACTAGGAAGAGGCTAGATTTGTAAGAAATTAAAATTGTTTTAATACATTCAATGTATTAGATTTTTAAATTATTATTACATAATACACAAGATGATGACAAGTTAGAAAATATAAATTGTTAAAAATTTAAATTATGATAAATGTTTATTATCATAAATAGTTTTCTTATACCGATAAAATGAAATTTTCTTCCAATTTTCATTTCTTTTTCTATCCCCAGAACTGGTTTTGCCCCTGGCGTATTGGAGCATCCCAGAACACAACAAAACACCATTGTTCAAACAATTTGCAAATAATTACCTATGTTAATTGAAGAATATAATATTATTGCAAGAAAACTTACATGTAGCAGCTCAAGAGTTGACAGCAACAACCTTGCAACAACCTTATAACTTCAACTAAAGTTACGCCCATATCTACACCTTGTAGAGGGGGAAGATGCTTCACTAGCGATTGCAAATACATTTGAAATTCAAATCTTCTGTCTTCTGACATTACTAACATAGAGAAATCCCTAGTATTTCATTTGGAATTTGGACAATAAATAAAATGCATCTAATAAATTTAGAGAGATCTCGGCACAAAAAATCTTTAATAGTCTTGTGTTGTGATACACAAGATTATTTTATGATACGTACAGAAGCTGCTTTGCGAGTGCTCGAGACCTCGTTCCCGGCTTGGTCTGTCAAAATATACTCACACTCGCAAAAGTGCAGTTTCTAGACTAGTAATACAAATATGTAACTATCAAAATACTATTCCAATAACTAGCACCTTTTTAATTCTATCTAGCATCATAAAGACCATTAGTTTATATCGATTGGTAAATTGTGTTCAAATGCTTGATTTTTTGTAGAATGCTAATGGTTTAATTCTTGTTCCAGGTACGACTCCAATCCAATTTTGCAATTCCGTTTTGGTGAGTTTTTAATCATATTAATACCCCCTTGAAGTTGATGGGATCGTTATTATAAAAATTCTAATCACAAATTTAAGTCCTTTTGAAATCCAATTAAAAATGAAAACCTACAAAATGGCTTCCATTATTGATTCCTCGTTTACATTACATTTTCACGGGCGACTTGGAAATTCCATGAATAAAAAAGTAGCGCTCAAGTCTCCTTGAAGCAATCAATTCGTTAGACATAATTAAAAGCATAAAATATTCTTAAATTAATTTCAGCCTATTGCCCATGAGATGTGTGACGAATATAAAAAAAGTTAGAAGCCGGTTCTGTCACCCTGGATGAATCTAACTCAGCCGAAAATAAATAAATTCGTTTATACATGAGAGGCAATGTGATGCGATCCGTATTCGTTTCTTTGTAAATAAAAGTTAAGGAGAGAAAATCGTCGTTGCCAAGCAGGAAATTAATTTTTTTACGGTACAACTTTATTATTTATCCTCCTCGTTTGGAGATTGCGTTCGGCCCTCATGCAGTGTTTTATTAAATTCACTTTTTTCGCTCACCGGATATATTAGTTTTGAATATTGTTTTCTTCTTCTTTTGTTTACCTCTGCCTACTGTGCTCTGGGTCTTTTTATTTTAACTTCTTTTTTGTTTTTTATTGTTATGTTCGTGACCTGAACAAATGAACTTTTCTCTCAGGGTGGCTACTCTGCGTTTTGTCTTTTGCTGCTAAGCGATTGTACTTAGGATTAATGTTTCCGTTCTTATTATTTTTATTACTTGAAATAATTCAGAAGTTTTATGTCGAATGGGCGTAATTGATCATTTTACATGTTTCATTTGAAGCCTAAAACTACAATAGAGGACTTTTAACATATGTTTACATAGCCATTTAATTTAATATGGGAAAAAAGTTATTCCTTGCGCATTGCTTCCCAAATTAGACAAAATGCGTCAAATAAAAGTTATAGACTAGAAATTATTACATGTAAATGAATCAACAAAATTCATGTTACATATTTTGTACAATTTTATAATACTAGAGCCTCGTATTAAAACAAAATAATAACAACATAAACTAATAAACCACTATTTCCTGTGGCCCCCTTGCATGATGATTTAACTAGTAAATGTGATAAAACTACGGAAATACAATTTTTTTAAATACGTAATTCTTTGATAGATAATTCATAATTTTTGATATTTATTTTGTATTGCAGTTTTGATTTACAATCTGCAATATCTGTGCCTTGGTGCTGAAAGGGCCAATGCTCGTTTTTGCCAATTTCTGAAAACTCATAAGTTTTAATCATGTTTACTAAACAGTGTAAAAAAATTTCGTCTCAAGTTTTTGGATTAATCTAACTCAATTTCGCCAATTTTATAAATTAACCTTATTAGCACCAAGGTTCAGATATATTCTTCATATTCTTTATATATAATTATTCGCAACATATACCGTGCGTTTTATTTAACTTGATACATGGGATTTGTCATATCCATAGTAACCAAATGACAGCAATGTATAAGAGCGTTCCATTTAAAATAGAACATAGCAAATAAAATATGTAACCAATTCTTGATGGGTTTGAAAGTGGTGCGATTTAAAATGTTCTTTCCTTAGTAAACGATGTACACTGGTTTTGCTTATACTCGCTGCTTGCCCTATCGTTTTCGTAGATAATCTATTATTATTTCGTACCAGCGTAATAATTTCGGCCATTTTCACCTCCGTTAAAACAGTATTTCGTCTTATTTTCTTTACATGTTCACGTTCATGTTCACGTCCCTTAAAATTGTTAACAATGATTAACGAAATAAATCAGATACCTATCTGAGACTAACGTCTGCATTATACCATTGAATTATTTGCACTTTTCCTTGAACTGAATACAATATTTTTAACTTAGCAGTAACAATACAACCCTAACTGACAGATAATATTCACTTGACATTGACAGCCTATGTTCTATTTTAAATGGAACGCACTTATACATTGCTGTCATTTAGTTACTAGGGAAATTGCAAATCGTATGTTTCACGTTAAAAAATACTCACGGTACATTTTTATTGTATAATCCATAATATATTTTTGATTTAAAACTGTAAGGTATTCTTTACATATAATTACTTGCAATATATTTTTATTCTTGTTATGTCATTCGTAATATAGGTACATTTATAACATATTTTTAATACATAGTTATTTGAAATATATTTTTTGTTATTAGTAAAATAATTTTAATTTAAAATTTGTAATATATTCTTAATAATTTGTTGAAAGGCCTTTACGTTCCAATTTCCTTATATATATACATTAAAATATTTGGACGTTTCGGGCAAACATCCGCCCATCATCAGCTACATGAAAAATTTTATATGACTTACAAACAATGTTACAATAAGTAGAAACAAATAAAAAACTTACCAAACTGTTAAAATGGCATTAGATGTTTGACATTAAGTTGTTAATTACATGGTAATAAATTACAATTGTAAGCGGAACGCTAATTAATAAAAATATTCTAAATAAATGGGCATGGTTACTCATACTAGCAACTGTGCGGTAGCACAACAGCAAAGGAAATGAAATATCACAAAAAACTAAATAAATAAAATGGCGGTAAAATTCAAAAACTGTTAAGTAGGTTGTTTAAGTGTAAAACATTTTGTTTGAAATCTGTTTGATTGTTAATACATTTATTTCTGTTGATGTTAATATAGCATGTTTCATACAAAAGCCGTGTATATTTATTATGAACTTTATCAAAAGTTTTAAACTCTTTAAACTTAAATTTGTGACCCGTTTGAAAGTGGTGTTTGCATAAGGCACTGTGGTCGGGATTCATAGTATTACAATGATATTGTTAGTAATATATTCTTCATATATATATATATATATATATATATATATATATATATATATATATATATATATATATATATAAACACTTCATATTCTTTATACCTAATTATTCGCAACATACATATTTTTACTGTAAAATTCATAATATACTCTTGATTTATTATTTGTAAGGTATTTCTTACGTATAACTATTTGCCATATATTCTTCATTTATAAACATTCTGCAATATATTTTTGATATACATATAAAATGTCTAATATATTTTTGAAATTTTGATAATTATTTGTTATATATTTTTATTATATAATTATTTTGGTATGCCTACATTTGTAAACTTGCATGATACCCTTGGGATACATTTGATAATTATGTGTATCGTTACCATAGCCTTTTGTATAAAGCTGTATGCTTTAAGAACAAATAAAGTATTATTATTATAAGTATTATTATTAAAACAAAAAGGCAAACTATTATGTCACAGACGTGCCATGTTTTACCTATTTTATAATTTGATTATTTTATTTATTTATTTTTTTTGTAGAAAGGTATAAAAGGTACATTACACAATTTCTATGATACTGTGACTATACTGGTGTCCGTTTTTCGAGGCGCATCATTGCGATCTTGGAAACTATGTATAAGGGATACAAAGTCTGTTAAATTAACGCAAAGTTGCCTCATTAATAGACCATTTTAAAGATGTATTTGTTTTTCCCGAAAAATTCATAGGTTACTAGATATATGTAAAAATTCAAATTTTTATTTTTACAAGTAACTTCTAAATATGACATAATATGAAATTTTGGTCTGCACTTTTTTATTTTCTTTCGAACAACGATGCTCAAATTAGAATTAGATTTTGAGTTATGATGAGGTCAAAACGATGAAAAAAAAATTATCACCTTAGTTATAGTCGTGACTAGGGGATTTGTTTTCTTCATTTACAACATAGGGCCCTATTCTGTAACTCGGTGGTTAATTTTTAACCACTGGTTAAAATTTTTATCCAATAGATATTGATTTGACAATTAAAAATTCCTTTTTATATTTTACGTTCATAATGAAGTACGCAATTGCGTATCGTAATGACCTTCATTTCGATACGCATTTTTTTGTTTTAGACGGTTGGTACTACTAGATAACGTTTCTTTAACCCATTTCTACCTAATTTATTTTTAGTTAATTGACAATTCATTTTAATAATATAATGTCGAAATTATTATTATTATTTTTATTTAGGGAAGATTATTTACATGAAAATGTACAAATGGTTACAAATATAACCACAAATTGAGTAAGTAAATGTTATTGTAGAAGTCGCAAAATATAAAAAATAGTATAAAGAACTTATTTTATAAGACTTTCTTTCGCACTTGTCAATTAGAAAACTCGCTACAGTTCGTTTTCTAAATTTTGATGTGTGCTAAAAAAATTTGTCTTATAAAACACGTTCTTTAATATACTATTTTTTGTTATATGCCAACATACTTGATTGGTTACAAAAATTAACCAATGGTTAAAAATTAACCACTGAGTTACAGAATACGCCCCATTGACAGTTAATTTTGAGTATAAAAATGTGCGATAATCGTCAGGTTGATATGAATAACGATGAAAATAATAAGGCAATTGTAAAATTAACCATTTGTAATCCAATATATGAAACGTAAGGTTAGCCGCACACACAATGTGTCACAAAAATTCATTATATTCTCTCATTAAATATATTTTCATATTTCATATATTTTCAACTTAACATAGGAAATAATAATAAGCTTGTGATATGATTACTAATCGAAGATAGTGCTCGTGAAACCGAAGCAGCACATTTCTGCAACTCGGTTTCACTCGAGAATATCATCGATGATAATCATATCACTTGTTATACTACGTATGAAAATACAATGTAGAGTTTCTTTTCATTAGAATACATGCGGTTGCTTAACAATAGTTATAATTTAATGATTGTAATTGGATAATGAAATTATGACTTATCGGTGAAAATCTGTAAATATGCCATGGTCCTACAACCATATTTATATCTATTTACTTATTTATTTATTTTCATAATTATTGCTAAGGGTGAAAATAACATACTCGAACTCTTGTCTTAACCTCATGCTGTAATTTTCTCGCATGTAGTCATAAATGATAACTTACGCTACGCCGTTGGTACATAAATAACTATTTTAAAAGACCATTTTTCATTTGTATCGAAAGGAAATTCATTCTGCTCTGCACAATCGAACTTCAAGGACAGATTAACACGCTAGTTTTTTCTGAAAAATGTTTACTTGCACATCCGCTTTCTGACGTCACAAAAGTTATAAACATCAGAGTTTCGATCTTAGTTCTATTTTCTAAACGGAGGAATCTAAAAATACGTATCTATAAATTCTGCAAGGAATAAATTTATTTCTAACCTTTACGCGTCTTTGACCTGTTTTCAACTTTAAACGTAAGCAGAAGTGACTTCTACGATTTTCTTTTCAAATTTTGTTGTAAAATAAAATTCCCTTGAATTAATTACAAGCACAAATATCGATTGTGATATAATTTAATTAAAAATGTTATTGGTTTTATGTTATTAGTTTATAATTAAAAAGTTTGCAAACTTTTCAAATTAGTAACAATCTGCTTTTCAAAACTTTAAATAAGTACTGCTGGTATTTATAAAGTGCACCTAATTATTATGGGGAAACAGTAAAAAACAACGTAAAATTTATAAATTCGAAATGAATATGTTTAGCTATTTTTTAAAAAAATGTAGGAAAAACCTCAGCTGGCCTTGATAACGGCTTGGCAAACTCTGGGCATGCTTTGTGTTAGTTTTTGTAAAATAGTACTAGTAACAGATTGCTAAATTTGCAAAAAAACTAAATTTCTAAACGAAGTTTCTCATTATTTTTCAATATTATTTATGACACAATCATTTACCGTCATATTACGTATTGCAGTGCAGTAATATTTTTCTCTTTTGTGTTAAAAGTAATTAGATAAACTACAAACACTACACAATACAGATATGACAATCATATTGTTCTGCAATGGAATAAATGTACTAGTGTAAGGGAATACGAGAAATATTACAAATTTTAAGCAGGTTAAATAGTATGTGCCCACAATACCTTAATGCTAATTTGTGAAATGATACAACGTACTTGTTTGAAATACGTAAATGCTGTTATCTATTAGCATCAAAAGATATTATTACGAAACTCGGCAGAGATTTAAAAAAACTACAAATAATTCTCTCTTTAAAAATGGATTAATTATTTATAATAAACTAGTAGAGGAAATAAAAATTGTAAAACTGTACGAGAATTTAACAAAAAAATTAAAAGCGTGGTACGAACGCATTATAACACAAAACATTTTATACAGGCTGACACTGAAAAACGAGCCACTCAGAATATTTTTTTTTTATTTATAATTATTTTTTAATTTTCTTCATATATTTGTAAACTAGCCTTAGCGATGATAGCGCTTCCGGATTAACCGGAAGTGACATTAACTTTCATATTTCAAATAGGATATCCTATATATTTTTATATATTTGGAATCTATGTAAAATTACGAATTCTACGATATGTTTATTTTTAGTAAATAAATAAATTACAAAAACGTAAGAGAAAATTATGAATAATTAACCTGGTAAGTCATATTAGGTAGGCTGTGACAACAAATTGATAATTTTTTGTAACAAAATAGGTTTGTTCGTTTCGCTACCTTGCGTCTACGGTTTACTGCCGCGCCCATATACTTTGTATAGAGGCGGCAGTAAACCGTAGACTCAAAGTAGCGAAACGAACACACCTAATATATAGGTAATCTTACAAAAATTATTTACTATTTAAACAATTAACTTAAATATTACTCAATATTATCTTAATAGATTTCACAGCCAGCCATATATACTGGCTGACCAGGTTAATTATTCATACTTTTTACCTTCCGTCACCTTTAGGTAAGAAAGGTATTGTCTTTGGTCAAAAAATTCGGTGGTGAGTTTTTGATGAATAAGCACGTTTTAGGGTCCATAGAATACGATTTTACTATTTTTACGATGATGTCTGTATGTGTGTGTGTGTGTGTGTGTGTGTGTGTGCGCGCGTGCGCGTGCGTGTGTGTGTGCGTGTGTGTGTGCGTGTGCGTGTGCGCGTGCGCGTGTGCGTGTGCGTGCGTGTGTGTGTGCGTGTGCGTGTGCGTGTGTGTGTGTGTATGTGTGTGTGTGTGTGGATGTGTGTGTGTGTGGATGTGTGTGTGTAACAAAATTTTCGTCTACGATAACTCTAATACTACTATTCCAAAAATTATAATTCTTTCGTATTTCTCTTCGTTGCATCCATATGAAGAGCTGATTAGATTTTGGTTATAATTGGTCAACCGGAAGTACCCTTATTTGCAGATTTTAACAGTTTTTCTTGAAAAAACGATGTTAAATATCATTTTTTCACATTTAATGTTATTATAAATATGCAAGAACATTGTATTCTCTATACGATTTGACTGCATTTTATACTTCATATTAAATGGATATAGAGTTATAAATTTATAAAGAAATTAAATTTCATAAATTAGCCAGCTATGCTAGAAACAGCTACTATATTAAGAAAATTCTGATTGAAAGATGTCAGTGTCAAGTGCAATGACATATTCGTAGTATATTTGTGTCAGGATCTTTTTGCTCGAAATTTTCTGTATGAAATTTGTATAAAATACATACTACTGTCGAAAGGTAATGTACATACAAGAAATTTAGAATCTTTTTCAAGGAACTTTCTGTATGGATTTTATAGAAAATACATACGCATTTACGAAAATTCTACCGGTAGATACCGCATCTACCGGATTCATGAAGAATCTAATCTCAAAAAAGGTAGTGATGCAAAGCGAAGCGTGCGCGGTAAAAGTGGAAATGTGTTCAAAGTAGGATTCTGCTCAGTTTGTTAACTACGTCAAATTTCTAACCTCTTTAAAATTTTCAATTTTTTTCGTAGGTTATGTATCTACCCTGTTTACCACTCGCGATTCTGGTAGCTATAACCTGATAAACAGCTATTTACTGGTAACAGTTTACCGGTAGAATTTTTGCAAATACCTCATATAACTGACGGAAGGTAATGTGCTGGTTACATCAGATTTTTTCTAACGTCTTTGTAATTTACTTCTTCAATAAATATGCACTTCAAGCGTATCGTTGAATTCATAATTTTACGTAGATTCCAAATACATATATAAAAATATATTGTATACACACCTCGCGGATATGCTAATTCCAGCCTCGCGCTCATATGGGTCATCTCCCGGCTCGGTATGTAATATACTATTATTTTTAAGAATCTTGAAAATCTTACTTACCCCGAAGAAGGTATACGAAGTATACCGAAATATTGGTTTTGTTAGAATAAATACTGTATACGACTGAAATTTCGAGTATATATTTTTATTGTATTTATGTGTATTAGTTATATGGTAACTGAGATGTAGTTAAATTTTTGGGCAGTAGTGTTTTTTATTGTGTTTAATTATTATTTATTCAAATACGAGTTGGCGCTGGTAAACGGGCCGACTCAGTCAGTTATTCAAATATAAAATAAATGGATGTTCTGAAAGTGAATAAATCTTTAAATAATTATCCTAACCATCCAACCAAAACATCACATTTACTTTTTAAATAAATAAATCCAATTAAATGTTTTGGAAATTCTACTACAGCTTATTGACATTGGTTGATCTGCCTTTGATGACTATTTTCTATATTGACATTTACAAATTTGCAAGTGTACCTACCTATATTTTTGGACTGTAGAAAAGTTTGCAGGCGAAAAGATATATTCTGAACGAGTAAGTTGTTTATAACAGAATCTAAAAAAAGTTTTTTTATTTTTATTGACATTACGCACACATATCTTCCAAAGTGGTGCGTATGGAAACAGAAAACAACGATAAAAATACAGTTTATAGTTCTTAAAACTGCGGCTGAGGCGCCGATTAGGTTAAGCGGAAGGAAAAATAAAAAACAAAACACTTCAGTTCCAGTAACCTAGAGATCATCATAGACGCGATGACACAAAATAATCGATGAGTATAAAAAAATTGTATTACTTACTGCTACAAAACAAAAAACTCAAGAAAAACATTCTGACGCGAAGAAAATAGAATTTATTACGTAAGATGTTTCGAACAACGCGGGATTCTAATCAATCTTTCAAGGCGGCTTTGGAATCTCAGGTTATGTAAGACAATGGAAACGCGGTTATTAGTTAATTGGACTATTCATAATTTATTGCTGAAAATAAAAATTAATCACCGGCTAGGAAACGATGACGCTTCACAATCCAAAGGTCAAGGGTTCTAATTCTGTTTGATCTACATTTACGAACTTCCGTTTATATTTGGGTGATAACTACACCTCAAAAGAAGGTGATAAATATTAAAACATCTTAGTAAAAGTTGTATGATAAGAAAAATTATTAAAAAAAAAAAAATAATGGGCCAAAGATAACCATGAGCGTTTTTACAGCAGATGTTCAAAGTTGTCAACATGGTTTTGTATATTGTCTCGCACTATGCGTATCCATGTGTCAACCATAGATCTTATAGTGCTTTACATAAAGAACTGTGGAACGCTTAGGATTGAGAGAGATAGCTATATTAAGCATCGATTTTCCGCGCATCATCGCTGCGCACGTCTAACTGAAAACTGAAACTACCGACGTTCGAGTATGATTTCCAATTTGAATCACTTTTGAATTAATAAATATTTTCAGTTATATGCCAAAGGAACGAATGTGCAAATTTAGTGATTTTAAGTTTAATGTTTAATAAACGAATGTGTTGCTTGGTTAGTATATTTTTATCTGCCAAATTCACGAATATTTTATAAGTTGAACCTTGAAATTTATAAAACTTTAATCACGAAATTATATAGTTCTAAAATGTAATTATACTAAAAACACGAATGTACCACATTCATGTTATTTTGCAATAAATCTTTAGCAAACTAATTCACTGTGATGCACAAATGTTGCCAAAATAATTTTATAAAACAGTTTCAACCGTTTGGTTATTAAAACGCATTTTACTCAAAACTAGTAAAATAAACATTCGTTCATTTGACATATTTTATACCTACCGAATGATGGTAAGGATAATGGGGATTAAATATGAACAATATATTATAAAATATTTTAATCATTTTTAAATTGTGCAGTTTTTTTACATTTATATCTTATTCTTGTCTCACAAACTATATTCAAGCATAGGTAAATTTAATTCTGTAGTTGCTAATATACAAATATAACTTACCGAAAAAAGGAAATATGAATTCGCTCATTAAACAATTTTGTTTTCAACTCACTATACAAACAACTTGTTGCTTTCAAACTAAAAGACAAAATGGCTGTTGCCGGGGCGGGGTTATGTGGACGTGGACGAGACGACCGTTCCAGCAATGCGCAAACTATATGCGCAGTAAATAGTTGCTTAATAGTGTTTTCTTCGTTCCTCTTACGGTGTTGTATATATCTTTCTTGCTTAATCCTAAGCGTTCCCTTCGTTTGTACGTAAAAGCATATGTTTGCTTACATCTAGTAAGTTACTATAAGATCTATGGTGTCAACGATATCTTGCAAGGCTATAGGCCAAGGTTTTTGTTGTCAAATTTCGGCAGAGTAATCTGCTGTAAAAACGATCATAACTATCTTTTGAATTAATATATACAGGTTGTAAACGAAACTATAGGAAACGCGATTTTTCTCGGAAGTTATTAGAGATACAAAAAAATACTATAAAATAAAGTTGTAGGAGACCAACATTACAGAATAAAATATTTTTTAAAACTAGTGGTTCTCAAGTTACAACAGAAAGTTATATTTGCTTAAATGGGATGGCACATATTTTTTAGGCCCATTCGATACAGTATTTTTTTTAAATTCAACTATGTAATCATTTTATATTCTTACATAATAAAAATATTGAGAAAAATTCAATTAAATTTAAATAAATTTTATTTTTCTAGATATTTTTCAGTAGGCCATGTACCAAAAACAAAGCCTGATATTTGTCAATTTAAATAATTTAGTGCATATTAATTCCTATATTGTTGCGGATAGAACACTATTTATAAAGTAATTAACAATTATTTGTTTTACTTTAATTTAAGCACAATTCTTTTTCATACATAGCCCACTGAAAAATAACTAAAAATAAAATTTATTTTAATTTTAATTGAATTTTTCTCAATATTTTTATTATGTAAGGATATAAAATGATTACATGGTTGAATTCAGAAAAAATACTCTATCGAATGGGTCTAAAAAATAATGCCACCCCATTTAAGAAAATATAACTTTGTGTTGTAAGTTGAGAACCATTGGTGAAAAAAAAAATTTCTTCTGTAATGACTCCTTGGTCTCCTACAATTTTGTTCTATAGTATTTTTTTGTATATATATATATATATATATATATATATATATATATATATATATATATATATATATATATATATATATATATATATATAACAACTATACCCTGTATATACCTCAAGGGGGACAAAAATTGGGGCATAAGCCGGAGCTGAGGATTACAATACAATGGGCCCGTCCAAGGCTTCGACTTTTTAGAAATTACATGTCGCATATGAATTTTGAATATAAATAAATGAAAACGAAATAAAAATTGCTATATATTTTATATTTTTATACCTATAATAATGTAATTATAGTTTTTAGCGTAAAACGATCGCCATGTTGTGACGTCAGCGTCATTACAGTCATCCAGTTACATTGTGAAAATGTCACTGTACAGTGGACCATGCATATTTTACTCATAAATTCACGATTGGCTTTACACATACTCTAACACGCACATATTTAATATATCCGAGTAATTTTTTATTAAGATCAAAAGAAAATTTACTTATTAAATAAATAAAATTATAATTTATGTTTTAATTATTGTAATCTCAATACTTGTCATTGTTGTAATCATTTAGTAAATAGAAATATAATTGTTGGATTACTTTTTATTATGAACTATGCTTTGATTATTGTAATCAATACTGTCATTGTTGTATTTAATTATAAATAGAAAATTATTTAAATACTATTTTAATTATAATAATGACACTTGGTGAGTATAATAACCTTCAATATTATATTAAAGAAAGTCTTAAAGTCACATTAATTAATGATTAATCAGATTATGAAAACGAGTAAAAATTATTAATTTTATTTACCTATATTACCATTATTAATGGTAACGTATGTCGGTTCTCTCTACTTATGACGGAGTGACACTAACGTCACAACTTTCGCGCCAAAACTTTAATAATTATTTTAGGCGTTATTAAGCATAATTTCAAGAAAACAAAAAATACGGAATTTCTATTTTCAAATTCTTCATAACATATAAAAAATTCAAAAAAAGTTGGACGGGTCCATAAAAGAAGAGCCACACTCAGTGCCGGCTCTATGGTTCCTTGCGCCCCGATGCAAATTTAAATTGAGCGCCCTATAATTTTTTAATTATTGTAGAATTGTGTACATCACATAGGTATTAACATACATACTCGTACATACTAACAACAAAGCAAAATATATAAAAGTTCACATAGACTAGACTAGTATTATAGATACACAATATTATGTCCACTATTGGAAATGGAGAATATAATTTGTAGTTGAATTTACGTAAATAGATTTCATTCATGATTTTATTTATAATTTTATTTGGTTGCTATCGAATTTCAAATTAGGCGCCTTCCCAAATATTTCATTTTTCGAAAAATTTGTAAAATTCTAGTCTGGCGTTTGTAACCTAAACTTTTAACTTTAGCCACTAATTTTAAATGAACATGTCAGCAATGCAATAATTTAGATCCATTCTTGAGAGAATGTAATGACCGCTCCTTGCGGCGCCTGACCAGGGGCGACATTTCAAGACAGTAAATAAATGTTAAGAAAATATGATAAAAATAAATACTTACACAATAAGGGGATAGAAGTGAACAATATTTTTTAATGTTTTTTGCCTAATTATCCTACCAAAAAGATATTATTCTACTATTGTTATATTGACCTGTGAATGTGTTGATTACAACAATGAATTCGACAATGAATCAAATATTTAAATATTAGCATTTTGCGAAGAATCAAATGCTTATGACTTACAATTCTGAAATCTTGTGAAATAATTTTATTTTTCTTTTCTGCCGATTGCCGATATTGATTTCCCTTATCTATTTGGGTACTATCCAGATTTAGAAGAAAGAAAGTAAAAAAATATCTTGCTGAATTGATAATTTTCTGGCATTGTTATGTTGAAAACTATAAATTATAACTGTAAAATTGTTGATCACAAAAACGATTTTGTTTATACGAGTAACCTTCGGAGTAACCTAATATTATTGATTAAGAGAAGAATATATCATCAATTTTTTTAATCTATGTAAAGTATGTTTAACTTATTAGTCCATATATTTGTTTAATATTTGTTAATATTAAATTGTAATTTTTTCCTCACTTTGGCGCCCTTGAAGAAAGGCGCCCCAATGCAACCCATCGTCTGCTTACCGGCTGAAGCCGGCACTGGCCACACTGACGCGGTGTATAAAATATGAAAAATCTGAGGTTTGAAGCGTAAAGCAAATTTAAAATACAGTCAGAGGCGTAAACTTTTAATTCATGTTTACAATGTAATTAAAATGTTAGGGCAAAATAATTGTGGGTGCTGCACCCACACTTTTACTTTCTGTGGGTGCATGTGCGTCCGTGCACCCACGTAGTTTACGCCCCTGAATACAATAACCTTTATTCACAATTGTAGATAACATTTCACCTCTAATGGCGTAAATCGGTACCACGGACAGCAATTGTACAAGCGCCATATTGAATAAGTGACAACTTAGTGAATAGTGTAGTAATTAATAATTATATTTAAACTTATGGCCTTCATATAATTAAGTTTTGAAACACGGTTTGTACACACAGTCAACGAAACACAATGAACAATGTGAACTGTCATATGTCAAGTCCATCATATCGCGACCATCTTCTTTCGAAAATCAGCGCTTCAAACGTTAATTTCGATTGTGAATACTAATCGAAAGAGAAAAAATATGCATGTATTAAAGTAAAAATCAAATATTTAAAAAAAGTAAGTTTGTGTTATACATATCTCGAAAAATTACTGATAGAAAAATTATTTTCGTACGCTACTGGATGAAAGATAAAAATATTTAACTTTTTTATTTTTCTCGATTACCAATAGTTTGGAACTAATTTCAAAAAGAAAAAAAATTACCAAATTCAGTTTTCCGCCATTATTTAGTACCCTGTACGAATTTTTGTCAAAACAAAATCACTTCTAAGATGGCCCCCGAAGGCGCATCCCATGTCCTATTTAACCCAAGTCGTATCTCTTATAGTTTCCCAGATTCCAATGATCCGGACACCATGTACAGGTACTATTTTAAAACTCGATTTCAATATTTAAGATCAATAATATTGGGAATAATACTATAGCATCCTTGAATTTTTTTGTTTTTGTTTCGCGATAAAAATATAATATTAATCTCGATATTAATTTATTTATAGTACCTACTAAACTAGACTTCAGTAGTATTTATGTTAAGTTTTGAAAGTACAGAAGTAATTAGTAATTATATTTTATATTGTAGCAGTTTTGTGTACCTTTCGCCCAACACGGGAAATTGTTTAAATTATTTTCCGTGGGCCAGAAGTTGGTAATTTTGCCACTGTGTTATTTCGGTCATGATTTTGGTACATTTTTTTTCTATTTATCATATAACTTTCACAAACGTGTTTTAACATATAATTCCTTCTCTTGATCGGTATGTTGCATCCATCAAAAATAAAAGCGGAAGTTGATATACAGCCTGTATACATATACAGTATCGTCCAAAAATATGGATACACCTGTTGATTATAGTTCTAATAAAGTGACAAAGCAATAAAACGGAACATTTATTTCATTTTTAACACAGGGTTCTTTGGTTTTCTTTGAACCCTATGGATCTTTTGTGGGAGAATTTGCAAAACATTTAGAAAACAGATTCTAGGAACGTTTTACAACAACTAATATAAAGAATACTTGGAGTTTGTCAAGCTTTTTACCAATGCCAGTTTATTTTCCCACATTCTACATACATGGCAAACGAAAGATCTGCGAATTAGGAGAAATAGAAAAACTTTTACATCAACTTCGATCTTATTTGAAGGTTTAGATAAAAACTGCTAGCAGAAATAAATATTTATAAATTGGAAGATATGTATGTAAAGTATTAATAGGTATGTAATATTCGACTAAAGGCCGGTTACACCAATATTTCAATTGGGATTTAAACAAAAATTAAAATCAATACTTACATAATATATTCTATACGTACAAAAAAAAACAAAAAACGTGTATAAAAATGTAGATTTTATTTAATTTTTCATTAAATCTCAATTAAATATTGGTGCAATCGACAATCGACCATAAAACCCGGTTTCAAAAATTAATCTATAAATAAATTTTACTTCCAAAGTAAATTTAAAAATGAAACAAATGCAACGCCATTTTTTACGGAAGTAAAATTTAATCATAGATTAATTTGTTGTATGACACCGGGCCTAAGAAATTTATAATATATCCATTTGTAAATTATTATTGTAAAGGTGTGCTTATTAGTTTAGCTAAATAAATAAATAATTTTTTTTTTCTCACACATGAAAATTTTAATTTACTACCCATGATTTTGAACGGTAATGTAAGCAACCCTCACTCGTGGAAATGTATAAACATTTCTTCAACATCGTGGTCTATACAAAAGGAATTAATTTGATTTATTTTTTTGTGTTGTCCTCCAATCCCGTTCTTATCTTTCAAATCTACCTCACGTTTTCAATATTCCAAATCAATACAGTATTAATTCTCCCAGTGAAACTCAATCCGTAGGCATCAGAAACAAGTAACAAATACAGGAAAAACAGTTATTGAATTACTACGGGACATATCGAATATCGTTCGAGGTAGACGCTGAACGTCTAGCAGCTACCCAGGAAGCGCGGTGGGCTCTAAATTGTAATGCATCCCCTTCTAGACGCGGAGCCCAGCTATCAAAAGTCACGTGATAAGGTACAAAAGGTTTGACCTTGGTGTGACAAGGCGAGGGTAAGAGCAATAATAGATAAATAACTTTTTATAAACTTTTCTAAATTATAGTTTCAATATTCATATTTTAACTCTGTTTATCTATTAAGTCAAAATTCAGTTTAGAAATTCTTATCGTGTTATGATAGTCACGACATTTATTTGTTGATAATTAAGTCTAGAAATTATTATGTATACATGCTTGACTTTGAATGCCCTAGCCTATGCACCTCGTACCCCTAAGATAATCCTGTCCTGAAGATAGCGTTTTGTTTTAAGATAGTCGGTTTAGATAGTCGTGAAGTAAACATGTAAGAGTCGAGATGAGTCCGTCACGTCGTCAAGACGTTGGTTGTTGTCGGAATGTAGTGTTTTAGTTTAGGGGCGCGTGCAGAACGCCGCCCGCTGAGTTACGGAATGTAATCATGTAAATAAACGTTCAGTAAATTAGTTAAAAAGTTTAGTTATTAAAATCCAAGTAATGTCCATGTCCGTAGTGTTCATAAATTGTAAGTGAAGTGTATGTGTGTTCTTCCTTCTCACGAAGTCATTTATCAGCAGTCAGTCAGTTAGTGCGTCATCGCTGAAGTAAACAGTAAGAAAAAATAGTAATCATCAGTATCACTCGTGTTACATTGTGGTAGGGTGCGGATTGGCACCCCATACAAAAACAATCGTGTCTTACAAGTCGGACCAGGGGTTTTACGCCATGGTAATATTTTCAAAATTCAAAAAAGGACCAAAAATTACGTGATGAGGTACATTCAAATTTTTTGTGCTTTCAATGTGGGCTTGTGTCTAGTTTGCTAATATACCTTGTAAAACATCGAAACCGGGGGCTTTTGACATGTAAGACACGAAAGAAAATTTCAAAAAAGGACCGAAAATTACGTGATAAAGTACATTCAAACTTTTTACGGTATTTAATGCATCATTATCCAAAGATCATGAATACACTTTGTAAGACATAAAAATCGGGGCTTAATGCATTTAAGACACCCAAAAGTCAAAATGCTGTCCAAAACTACATGATGAGGTACATTAAAACTTTTTGTGTCAATCGACGCGGGTACTTGCCTAGTTTGTTAAAATTTATTTTAAGACATAGAAATCAGGGGCTTTTGACTTTTAAGATACGAACCCAAATTTGAAAAAGAGCCAAAATTACGTGATAAGGGTACATTCAAACTTTTTGCTGTATTTTATGCACCATTATCCAATGATCACGAATACACTTTGTAATACACCAAAATCGGGGGCTTAATGCTTTTAAGACAACCAAAAGTGAAAATGGTGTTTAATAACTACATCACGAGGTACATTAAAACTTTTGTGTCAATCGACCGCGTCGGTCATGTGTTAAAAGTCAAAAGCCCCCGATTTCTATAGCAAACTATGCAAATAACCGCGTCGATTGACACAAAAAGTTTTAATGTATCTCATCATATAGTTTATGGACACCATTCTGACTTTTGGTTGTCTTAAATGCATTAAGCCTTCGATTTTTATGTCTTAAAAAGTCTATTCGTGATCTTTGGATAATAGTGCATAAAAAAACCGCAAAAAGTTAGAATGTACCTTATCTCGTAATTTTCAGCCCTTTTTCAAATTTTGGTTCCTTTCTTAAAAGTCAAAAGCCCCTGATTTCTATGTCTTAAAATGGATTTTAGCAAACTAAGCAAATACCCGCGTCGATTGACACAAAATGTTTTAATGTATCTCATCATGTAGTTTTGGAGACCATTTTGACTTTTGGTTGTCTTAAATGCATTAAGCCCCCTATTTTTATGTCTTACAAAGTGTATTCACGATCTTTGGATAATGGTGCATAAAATACGGTAAAAAGTTTGAATGTACCTTATCACGTAATTTTCAGTATTTTTTTGAAATTTCCTTTCATGTCTTACATGTCAAAAGCCCCCGGTTTCGATGTTTTACAAGGTATATTAGCAAACTAGACACAAGCCCGCATTGAATGGCACAAGAAATTTGAATGTACCTCATCACGTAACTTTTGGTCCTTTTTTAAATTGTGAAATTATTATCATCGCGTAACGCCCCCGGTCCGACTTGTAAGACACGATTATTTTTGTATGGGGAGCCAATCCACACCCTACCCCTAGGTCAAACCTTTTGTACCTTATCACGTGACTTTTGATAGCTGGGCTCCCGGTCTATTCATACGCTCGACGAGTGGATGACTTTTATGGAGAGTGCTAATTTGTCCCAAGAATTCCTTGAGAAACTCTAGGAGACATTCTTTGAATTATTTTTTCTAAAACATTACTAGAAACTAATTTTCAAATATCGAAGAAAATTTGTGGAAAATTCTTGGAATTCGCCGGGATTTGAACCCAAGATCTTCCTATGTGTATATATCTAGTAGGATATTCTACTAACTGAGGTATGAATTTAAATCATTGTAATCGAAAATTCGCGTTATATTTTTGTTCATTTAATTAAATTTACTGTACTTAAATAAATTTAACTGGACATTGATAATACCGGCCCCAAATCAGTTATTATTTTAATGAAAATATTTACCTAATTATTGCAATAGACATACGTAAACAGCAAGATTTTTACAAATTGGATCATTGCGTTTATGGCAATACATGTTAGTTTTCCTGGTTCATTTCTTGGACATTTTTAGAGTACTTTTTCAGGTTTTATTTTGAATAAAAGTATAATAATTTATTGCAAATTAATTAAATTTCATAGAAAATTGTTAGACTTTTGATAAAATGAAAATTAAAGAAGCCTTTTAAAAATAATGCTTTATTAAAGGAAATTTGAAACTAGGTATGTACAAAAAAGAAAGCACAGTTATGAGAAATAGTTTATCAGCATTTCTGGCTAATTTATTTATGAGTAATTTCGAAATTGAATTTAAGAAAAACAGCAAATATTTTCCTAGAGTTTGGATTAGATATGTAGATGATATTTTTGCCATAGTTAATACCAATAACTGCGATTTGAAAATGTTTCTAGACAGTTTGAATTCAGTTTTCCCTTCAATTAAATTTACGATCGAAAAAGAAACCAATAAACAATTACCATATTTGAACGTACTTGTTATTCGAAACAAGAATAAACTAGAGTTAGATATCTACAGAAAATCCACGAACACTAGCAGATTTATAACTGCAGACTCCAATCATTTTTGGCAACAGATTAACTTAATTTCCTTTAAACAAAAAACGATTTAAAACTGAACTAAACTATAATAAATGAATAGTTAAGTTAAAACTATCGATAAATTAGTTAATAAATTTAAAAATCGTCAATTCATTTCTAAGTTTGCAAGGTTAACACCATCTAATAATAAAAATAATAATAAATTCAAAACACTACCGTACGATACAGCTTCCAAAAGTTTAAACAGAATTTTTAAAAATCAAAATTTAACCGTAACCTGCAAATAAAGTAATACCATTAAATCTTTATTAATAAATAAAATAGATATGTACTAACAAAAAATCCGGTATTTATAAAATTAGTTGTGATGATTGTAATAAAGTTTACATTGGTCAAACTAAAAGACAAATTGACACTCGGTTTAAAGAACATTTCTATCATCTAAAAACCGGTAATCCAGAAAAATATGTTCATTAATAATCACAAAGGTAACAATTCTAATATTAAACTTTTAAAACATTTAATAAATGGAGAGATATTTAGATGCATACGAGTGTTTAATAACAAATAAATTAAAAAATAACTTGATGAAGGCAGATCTTAGTCCCATACCAAACTCAATACATTTTGTTCAGTTTCTTGTTATATCAAAGATCGAGAATCAATTCAATCGTGGGGTAAATGAGTTGAGTTTGATTTTCCCGTGTTGTATCTGGTGTACGAGCGGTCGCACTCAGCTTGCGGCCGAGCAGCTTTTTTCTTTTAATTTGTAAAGTAAACAGGTCTCTGCTCTGTGATGCTAGGACACGATCGGCTGGTGCCGAGGCTGTATACGTGCCCAGAGCTTCAACAACACTCTTCGTGCTTTAAATTCATTTCCACTAGGAATTCATAACGATATCATACAATTACTACATCGCAGATGTGTCAACACGATTTTTATTCCATTTGCGGGAAGAAATTTTCCCAATAATAATTGTGTACCACAACTCAATTTTAAATATCTTTAACGGAGTGTACCTAGTTAACATTTCGTGGAACGTTTTTGTATTTATAAAAGAAATAAATGAATCTAGCGTAATAGCACGTCGAGTCTTTCAAATACTTTGGAGCAATCAGCAAACGGGATTTTGCAGAAGAAATAAATAGAAAATTACTAGCAGCGAATAGATGTTATTGCTCGTTGAATAAAAACGTTAAATAACAAATTGGTTTCAAAGAAAATAATAATATAATAATATAGTTTATTTGCTATTAAGAAATTATCCTATACAAATGATTGACAACAAAACCCCAACATACATAAATCCAACACAAATAATTCATTATAAACCAAAAGTTATATAACCTACAAAAACAGTTCAAATAAATATAAAAGTAATATTAACGATTACAACAATTCAACCCTAGGCACCTCTGCATGTATAAACAAAAACTTCGAAACATAAATTCTGCTAAAATGTTCTTAGTGTTGCCGCAAGACCAAGACCAGTCTTGGTCTTGTCTCGTCTCGTCTTGGTCTTGTCGAGACAAGACCATCATTTTGGTCTCGACTAAAAAGTCAAGACGAGACGAGACCAGTATCGAGTCTTGTCGAGAAAGTCTTGAAGTCTCGACAAGACTCTCGACTTCAGTTCGTCGGTATTTTTTTTAAATATTTTCTAAAAGTGCTTCAAAAATTAAGAGCAATGCTATTAAAGCTGTTTAATAAAAATATTAATTTTTAATCTTATGCTCCTGAAACATTAATTTTTATGTAAATATAAAAATTCAAACACTATTAGAAATTCGCAAATTAGGCTGAAA
Source organism: Harpalus rubripes (assembly GCA_963082715.1). Classification (NCBI taxonomy): domain Eukaryota; kingdom Metazoa; phylum Arthropoda; class Insecta; order Coleoptera; family Carabidae; genus Harpalus; species Harpalus rubripes. The sequence continues at coordinate 44,943,920 of OY720460.1, read as the reverse complement.
GCTTGGCTTAAATTTCCAAAAATTGTAAACATTACAAAATAGGCATAATACACGTATTCTTGTAACATCTACATAAATAATGCAATAAAAGCATATTTACTGCATAGATATTAATATATAATTTCAAAAACCAATAAACCGTTAAATTACAATGTATACGTAGGATAAAAAGTAACCGAATATTTAAAAATTTGTAATTTTATTTATATCCTATGAAATGTACTAACAAAATTGAATTTTCAAGTTAACTAAAATTATTTTCAATTTCCAAACAGCACAAAAGTTATACCTATAATATAATAATAAACTCAATTACAATATTTTATTTTCTTGTAATTATTGTAATTATTTTATTGTATTTTTTTTAATATAATTTAATACTGCTCCTACTGTATTTGCGACCTAGTGCTGCTGTATTGAAACATGTAATGTCCACTTCAAATATAAAATATTTTTCATATATTTACAAAAAAAAATCTGTTGTAATTCTTAGAATTATGTGATAATGGAAAAGGCCGACAAAGATTTTACGACCTCAAGCCCTTAGGGAAACCAGTTTTTTTAAAACAACATATTGTATATTTTCAACAGATGTGCTCCTTATTTCACCTAAATAATTCATTTGAAATTGAAAATAATTATTATTTTATTATACAAAACGCAAGGATTCTTAAAAATGTAGCCCATAATATAGCCAATTGCGCATACGTTTCGTTTTATATTTTCAATTTTCACCAATGCTTTATTTAAAAGTTTAACCTTGAGTTAACAAACTGTTCTGTGGGTAACACCATAGTGTCCATAAAACTAAAGCGGAAGGGATGGAGGACAAAGCAATGGATATTTCCAAGAATTTCATTTATGCCTACTTAAACTTTCTTCTCTAATCTTTACATTTTGAATCTCTCAGATCTATAATAAGTATATGAATGAATATTCCTCACTTTATTTTATTACAATTCGTAACATAATTTTCTTAATTTTCATGTGGTAATATTATAACTTCACGTCGAAATACGCATAAAATAACATGAAAATAATGAATCATGTATTTCCAAATAATGTAATATCAACTTCATTGTTGTTCTGTATTTAATAATCTCTAGATTTTACTGTTTACCTAGTGGTAAAAAAAACGCATAGCTGTTAATTATAATTCGGTATCTAGTTATGTACCTAATTGAAATAAAATTATATTCTATGTAAGAATAAATTAAGAAAAAAAAACTCTATATATATGTTCCATTTTCATATTAATTTTTTAAGTGATCAACAATCGACGACAGTCATAGAATACTTTAAAAATTAATATCTCAAACATTTTTTGGAATTTTTTAATCGCGATTAGATATTCATGCACTATTATATACAATTATAATAAACCATTTGTTAATATACGCAAAGTCGAGAGTCTTGTCGAGACTCGAGACAAGACGAGACTGACTTCAAGTCTCGTCTCGACAAGACCAAGACAAGACCAACGTAGTCGAGACTAAGTCAAGACCAAGACAAGACCGACCTCAAGTCTTGTCTCGTCTCGTCTTGTGGCAACACTAAATGTTCTATTTATTTTAGTAATTTACAAAATTAATTAACAAAGCCATCCAGGAAATACCCTTTTCAAGTTACAAAGATAATAATGAGAATATAAACCATATATATTCACGCAAAATTTTCAAAATAAATCAACGGAACCATTCAGCAAATACTTAGTTATATTATCAAAAAAATTATATTATTCATTAATACAAAAACTTCTAATTTTGAGTGCATTTACAATACAGTAGTATATAGCATTAATTCTTTCCGGACCTAGATTGTTCAACAGAACTTGAATTTCCGATTCTTTTAAGTTTACAAAATTAAATTTTGAAAAATAATGTTCCCGTATACTCTGATAGAGTGGACATTCAATTAAAAAATTGTATAAATTTTCCGGTTTTTGTTTGTTGCATATGCATAATTCTGTACTAATTAATTTATAATTTATCTTCTTGCAATATAACCTGAGAATATGCTTGTTTGATAGTCGAAGTTGGCAGAGAATTCGGATTTTAGCAATTAGCATCTTGAACATTAAATAGTTCTCTATATCGGGTGACCTTTTTAATTTTTTGTAAAAAACTGGCAAGAGATTTCATGTCTTGTTCCATTAAAGTGTGTTTGTATTTTGTTATTATTTCTGTTATAGTTTGTTTACTAATTCTTTGGTTGTGCCGGACGTTTTCATAACCTAAGCTGTATAAAAAACGTTTTACCTGAGAGCTCCAGTTAAGTTTGAAATTATTCGACAGTTTTTGATAGTTAAAACTAATATAATTACCCCTTAACCTTAAAATTAATTTTAATAAAAACTAGATACGTATTTCAAGAACTAAGTTCTCATCATCAGTAATACAACAAGTGAAAAGTTAAACAGAGTAATCTTGACTACTCTGTTTAACTTTTCACTTGTTGTATTACTGATGATGAGAACTTAGTTCTCGAAATACGTATCTAGTTTTTATTAAAATTAATTTTAAGGTTAAGGGGTAATTATATTAGTTTTAGTTAAATTTAACCTTAGACTCCATCTATTATTAATTAAGTTTTTGATAGACCATTTTTTGAATTTTTGCCCACCAATTTAACACCCCATTCCACATTTCAACAGCTAAATGGCAAGTACCCGTTTCAAGTCTAACATAATTATTCAGTGTATTTTTTGGTAAACACAGTATGGATTTCAAAAGTTGTAATTGGCATTTTCTAAAGAGTGAGCCTGGGTTGGGCCCCAAATTTCGACCCCGTAAAGAGTCGTTGCGTTTATTGATGATCTTAATAATTCCGATTTTAATAATAATAATTAAAATCATTCACAATTTCAACTGAAGATTTGTTGTAAAGGAATGACGTTTTAAGTGATTTTGGTCTACCCTTGAAAAATTGTAAAATTTTGGTTTTTTGAACATTATTTCAAGTTTATTTTGAGTTGTATATTGATATAAAAGATCTAGTTTGTTTCTAACATTTGCCGGTGAGTGGCATAGAATAGTTAAGTCATCTGCGTAGGCTAAAAGCGTGACTTCGTTTTGGCCGTCAATGTTTAAACTCCTTACTCCAGGCTTTTCTAGAAATGACCAAAATTCGTTGATAAATAGAGCAAATTGAAGAGGAGAAAGAATTTCTCCTTGAAGTACTCATTGAGTGACGTGTGCAGGCGAGGAAAAATTATGGTCAATTTTTATTTTTAAATTTGTATTTTTGTACATTTCTTGCAAAATTCTTGTAAGTTTAGCTGATATTCCACATGCATATAGTTTAAGCCATAAGATGTGATGATCAACAGAGTCGAACAATCTACGAAAGTCGATAAAGATAGCATAAACAGCTTGTTTTTTCAGTCTTAGTTGCAATTGAACAGAAGATGCTAATAAAAAAAATATTATCTATGGTACCTCTACATCATTCTCCTCACACCACCTTTGCATTCTTGAGTATAAAATTTGGGAAAATTTTAAAAATTGAATTAATTAGCGCAATTCCTCCGTAATTCAAAGGGTAGGTGCTTTCGCCTTTTTTATACAATAAAAAATTATATATATTTGACCAAGAATCTGGAATTTTCTCGCTAGTCATTATGTTATTGTATAGATTTAATAAATAATGTTGCCTTTGAGGAGGTAAGTGTTTGTAAGATTCATTATTCAGACCGTCGGTCCCTGGGTCTTTATTCATTTTTGACTTCGCTAGACTCTGATCTAGTTCTGAAAAATCAAGAGCACAATCAAATATAGGATGTGAGCAGTCAAGAAACGGGGGGAACGGTGAAGAAGCCTGTCCAAAGTTATTTTTAAAAAATTCTTTCCAGTCCCTTAAGTTAACATCGTTTTTATTATTATTTTTTTTGTTTCAAGGACCTGATTGTAGTATCTCATGAAAATATTATTTCTTACGAGTTTTTATACAATTCGTATAGTTTTTCTTATTCATTATGTAAGTATTCAAATCAAGGTCTAATAAAGTTTTGTGGTAAGTTCTTTCTACATTGCCTTTATATATATATATATATATATATATATATATATATATATATATATATATATATATATATATATATATATATATATATATATATATATATATATATATAAATATTCATGTGTGAACCATGATTTATTTTGCCTGCAATTAGTTGTTTTTACGTTAACATTTTTCAGTACAAGCATTTTAGCCTTACAAGCAGCATCTTTAAGCAAGAAAATAAAAATAATGATATATAGAACTATACTGTCTTAGCTGTTTTGTTGTATGGAAATGAACTATAAATAAATAATAGACAAAGAAGTAAAATACATGCAACAGAAACGAAATATTTAAGGAAAGTGGAAAAGGCGACGAAAGTAGTATTATTACTCATTTTGTTAGAATGCAAGATAATGTAACAGTAAACGAAATAGTACAAAATAAGTATATTACTACACTAGAAGCAAAGGACATAGCTAGAAATAAAAAAAAAAAAACAAATGGCGCAAACTAACAGTAGAACAAAAATAAATGTTTATTAAAAATAAACTCTACATCCTTAGGGTTTTTCCACTAATTATATATTTGTGGCGATCATTTCGTCGTTCCGGACATCATCAGATAACAGTCTGTAGACTAAAACTTACTTTTTTCCATATTAGGCCTAACTAGTTATATATGTGTGAACTACGATTAGCATTATACAAAAAGAAAAATAAATACAACCAGGGATCGGAAACCGCAGAAAAATGGGTTCGGTTTGGGTTCAGGTTCAGTAATGAAAATAAAATTGTGTTCAGGTTCGGTTCGGGTTCAGAAAAAACATTTTTAGGTGGTTCGGTTCCGGTTCGGGTTCGAAAACCAAAAAATTATATATGTATCTGAAATAAAGAAAATTGTACATACGAGTAGGTATGGTAAGTAAAAGGCGATTCAATAATAACCAAATAATGTTACTCTATTATGTAAATAATAAAAATGACGAAATTAACAGTGGTTCAGGTTCTGATTCAGGTTCATAAAAAAGGTGGGATCGGAACGGTTTTCGATTCGGGTTCGGTTTGGTTTCCGGTCCCTGAATACAACAGCATACAAATGTCCCTTGTGGTGCTCTCTCGACGAGAACCCATAAAGTGATCCCGGAAATGGATCAAAACAATACAGAACACTTATATTTGTTCAGATGAACACGACAACATGGGAGAGATACCCATAGATGAATAGAATGAACACGGGAATTTTCGTAGTCAGCAATCACAGTATATATTTGGACATTTCTCTGGATTGGTTTTGCAGACGGTTTCTCATCGACGTGAAGGGAAAATTTCCGGGAATGACGCATCCTTGTCATCCCAGTCATGCAATGTAGGGTAATACATCAGGGTTAGTGACTTGTAAAGTCATCAATACAAGTCGCAATGAATATAACTACTAAATAACTAAGAAGGCGCATTAGACAACCCAAGTGAAGACGAACATGAATAAACTAAAGAAGAAGAATATAAAGTTAAACTTAAACATCATTACACGCTTGGTGAATTATCATTATTTATTAATGTTCTCACACAAAAATGTGAATTTAAATTTAAACATTACTATTTATTACATTTTTTACTGGTACTAAAAGATGTTCTTCCATGACAATAATTGCTGGCGAAGTGCTGTTTGGTTTCCCATATTTCATGTTCTTTCAACGCTGGATTCCATTGTTGTACGTGACGTGGTATTGCACGCGTATTTAAACCCTAGCGTCCGCAGCCGGTCACGTATGATCGGTAGTCGGGGATGTTTACCTTATCGCAATGACTTCCACCGGAGACCTCGAGAACTCGAGATCTCTAGTTCTCACAAAATGCACGGGGCACAGAGATATTACGTTGTCCACACCTTTTTGAAGAAGCAACAAAATATAAGTTTAATGATTTTTTGAGGGTATTTTATAAAATGTACATATTTTTTTACAGAAGTACACTAGCAATATTTTTCATCTTTTTTTATTTTATGGTACACTTGAATCTATAGTTAAGCTTCCGCTGCACGCTTAAATAAGGACGATAAAAAGTGTATGAAAAGAGCATATAATTATATTATACCTTTCTTGAATTATTTATTTACGCACACAAAATGCATTATCACAACTTTAAATAATAAAAAAAATAATTTATATTTAAATTCCGCATCTAAATCATTTTTAACGATTCATGTACACGAAAAAATAAATTAAATAGTTACTGTTTTTTAGTTTAGACAGCCATGGATCATGACAAAAAAATAAACAATTGCGTTGTTTCTAGTGATATCTACGTATTACATTCAACTGTTTTAGTTTTAACTGACAATTATGAACAATGAAATTGTGTTTTTTTTAATCATAATCCATGGCTGCCTAGACTAAAATCTCATAAAAACAGTAACGTTATAATCGTTTCACATAGCTTAGATACAGAATATAAATCTCTATAACTACAATTTGAAGTATTTTTGTGTAAAATATTTTGGCAATCTTTATGGGGAAAAAACTGAATTCCCATATTAAACGCCTATACCTATGGCCCACTTTTCGATTTACCTCCTGTACACTTATTGTGCTTGACTTCTTTCGAAAATAATTTAATTAATGATATTTAAAAATATTCGCGTAACAAGGTCTCACAGCACAGCGATTGAAAATCAATTTTCTAAGGGCTGGTTTATATTGGATTTAATTTACGAATTTTTAATGAATGATTTAGATTTTAAATATAAATATATTTAAAACACATACACTGGTTTATGAACGATTTACAAATATATAAATTTAAAATTTAGATTTAGAATATAACCAATTTTTATATTCTTATTTTCAAATTCAACCAATTAACCCAAATCTTAATGACGCCTATGGTGGACAGGGATCCGGAAAATTCACCTCCCCCAATTCACCGCGTAACATTCACCGCTGGGAAAATTCACCGGAAACAATTCATCGCGAAAAGTTCAACGCACACAATTCACCGCGGGGAAAATTATTTGCCATTATTTAGAAATGCGCTTTTTACTGAAATAATTAACATTTTGTAATAAAATATTTATTAGGGTTACAGGGTCTAACAGAACTAATTTTTGTCCAACATTAAATTCTAGCCTCCTTCTGCATCCTAGTTAAAACCAGGGCTAATGTAGTTCTTGCCGTTCCTAAAACGTTAGGGATGTTACATTAAGCATCGATGGGAGCCAACACGAACCGAAACGGAGTGATTAACTCCCAGTGTAGCGTTTTATCAAATTTTTTCCACAAAAACATCTAACTTTACAAAGAAACCACTGTTTTAGTATCATTGGTTTACCCTATAATATATCTATTGTGTGCGGTCAACTTTTCGCGGTGAATTGTGTTTGGTGAATTTTCCCCGCGGTGAATGTTCTGCGGTGAATTTTCCGCATGTTCCTGGAATCGGTCCATCACTTGAACAGTCGCTTGACTATTACATTGTCATTGGCCGTGTTTATTCGACTTATAAGATTGTGATTTTCTAAACATCATTAGTTTAATCGAAATTCTTTTGAATTATAATTAAGAATAATATCAAGGAAACAACAAAACTATAAACGAGAATAAAAAAAAATAAAAAAATTCTAAATTATTATAATAATATTTACAGTGCTTTTTGGTGGAACAGTGGACACTAATAAAAAACCCTTAAAAATATATCTATTTTTACGATGATGTCTGTGTGTGTGTGTGTGTGTGTGTGTGTGTGTGTGTGTGTGTGTGTGTGTGTGTGTGTGTGTGTGTGTGTGTGTGTGTGTGTGTGTGTGTGTGTGTGTGTGTGTGTGTGTGTGTGTGTGTGTGTGTGTGTGTGTGTGTGTGTGTGTGTGTGTGTGTGTGTGTGTGTGTGTGTGTGTGTGTGTGTGTGTGTGTGTGTGTGTGTGTGTGTGTGTGTGCGTGTGTGTGTGTGTGTGTGTGTGTGTGTGTGTGTGTGTGTGTGTGTGTGGTTCCTGTTTACACTCTAACTCAAATACTATCATTTAGAAAATTTTGAAACCTTGTATTTATACCTTATTCTAATATGGAAAGAACCCATTAGATTTTGGTGTAAATCAGATAACCGGATATGGCACTTTACTTGAAGCTCAAAATAGTTTTTCTCCGAAAAATACCTTTAAATGTTGTTTTTTCGAGATTTATGTTATTATAAAAATTAAAGATTATTAAATTTTCTATTGGTTTGCATTAATACTTTTTCTATATATTTTATGGATAAATTTATAAAATTATCTATAATTTTAATCGCAGAGCTGCGCTTTAAACAAGCACAACTACTTGATTAGACAGTTCATATCTCAAATGTATGTAGCTAACAGATAAATATCACTGTGAAAGAACTAATCATTTAAAATTATTAATAGTAACGTTTTAAAAAGAAAATAGTAAATAGAACCTTAGTTATATGGAATGGATTTTAATAGTTTCTTGTATAACTAAATATGTAAGTATGTATATTTAAATTAATGAAAATTAAATAGCGGGAGGTGTTTTGTTTGCCACATCAGATTTTTAATATACATATTCGCGTTTATAATGAATTTAATATCGACGTCACACATTTATTCTATTCCAAATTTGTACTATGTACTTTCAAGCATGCTGCTATCGCCTTTTTGATATCCAGAATCCATTTTCAAGTTAATTAATGCAAAAAATAACGAAACAACAGAAGCAACTCAAATAATATTTGCTTGAATTTAAGAAGAAGATGAAAAATATATTGAATGATATGATCTGCCAATGGCAATCAAAACAGCATCTTTAAGCAAGAAAATAAAAATAATGATATATAGAACTATACTGTCTTAGCTGTTTTGTTGTATGGAAATGAACTATAAATAAATAATAGACAAAGAAGTAAAATACATGCAACAGAAACGAAATATTTAAGGAAAGTGGAAAAGGCGACGAAAGTAGTATTATTACTCATTTTGTTAGAATGCAAGATAATGTAACAGTAAACGAAATAGTACAAAATAAGTATATTACTACACTAGAAGCAAAGGACATAGCTAGAAATAAAAAAAAAAAAACAAATGGCGCAAACTAACAGTAGAACAAAAATAAATGTTTATTAAAAATAAACTCTACATCCTTAGGGTTTTTCCACTAATTATATATTTGTGGCGATCATTTCGTCGTTCCGGACATCATCAGATAACAGTCTGTAGACTAAAACTTACTTTTTTCCATATTAGGCCTAACTAGTTATATATGTGTGAACTACGATTAGCATTATACAAAAAGAAAAATAAATACAACCAGGGATCGGAAACCGCAGAAAAATGGGTTCGGTTTGGGTTCAGGTTCAGTAATGAAAATAAAATTGTGTTCAGGTTCGGTTCGGGTTCAGAAAAAACATTTTTAGGTGGTTCGGTTCCGGTTCGGGTTCGAAAACCAAAAAATTATATATGTATCTGAAATAAAGAAAATTGTACATACGAGTAGGTATGGTAAGTAAAAGGCGATTCAATAATAACCAAATAATGTTACTCTATTATGTAAATAATAAAAATGACGAAATTAACAGTGGTTCAGGTTCTGATTCAGGTTCATAAAAAAGGTGGGATCGGAACGGTTTTCGATTCGGGTTCGGTTTGGTTTCCGGTCCCTGAATACAACAGCATACAAATGTCCCTTGTGGTGCTCTCTCGACGAGAACCCATAAAGTGATCCCGGAAATGGATCAAAACAATACAGAACACTTATATTTGTTCAGATGAACACGACAACATGGGAGAGATACCCATAGATGAATAGAATGAACACGGGAATTTTCGTAGTCAGCAATCACAGTATATATTTGGACATTTCTCTGGATTGGTTTTGCAGACGGTTTCTCATCGACGTGAAGGGAAAATTTCCGGGAATGACGCATCCTTGTCATCCCAGTCATGCAATGTAGGGTAATACATCAGGGTTAGTGACTTGTAAAGTCATCAATACAAGTCGCAATGAATATAACTACTAAATAACTAAGAAGGCGCATTAGACAACCCAAGTGAAGACGAACATGAATAAACTAAAGAAGAAGAATATAAAGTTAAACTTAAACATCATTACACGCTTGGTGAATTATCATTATTTATTAATGTTCTCACACAAAAATGTGAATTTAAATTTAAACATTACTATTTATTACATTTTTTACTGGTACTAAAAGATGTTCTTCCATGACAATAATTGCTGGCGAAGTGCTGTTTGGTTTCCCATATTTCATGTTCTTTCAACGCTGGATTCCATTGTTGTACGTGACGTGGTATTGCACGCGTATTTAAACCCTAGCGTCCGCAGCCGGTCACGTATGATCGGTAGTCGGGGATGTTTACCTTATCGCAAT